>OY292435.1:12009883-12322383 GCA_958496245.1 Perizoma flavofasciatum | reverse complement strand
GATGCTGCTCCAGTCCTTGGTCGACTTCATGAGGCGGGGGCGGAGCGAGAGCAGAGATTGGAACGAGCTGACCCTGTTCTTGCTCCGGCTCCTGCCGATAGAAGCAGTGAGATTCTAGAGGGGATAAAGGAAATGAAGGAAATGCTGAGGAGGGAGTCGGAGGAAAGTAAAGGAATACTGAAAAAGGCTAAGAAAGCACTGGAAGATGCCGAAAAACTGTCAAAAAGAGAAGACGGCCCGACGCCGAGTGAAATTTTGGCCGAGATTAAGTCTCTGCGGCAAATCGTGGTCTTTGACGTTGTTGAAGGCCAGAAAGTTCAGCACAATAAGTGTCCAACTTCGGCAAAAATTGACCAGCTGGAAACCGAGGTTAAGAAAGCGTGCGCGGTGATGCGGAAAGCAACACCAGCGGCACCTGCTGACTGCCAGAAACTACAAGAGGGCATTGAAAGCCTCGGTTTAGCGCTGAACACCACCAAATCGCAGTTGGACACTATGATAAACACGCAGAGAATGTCTTACGCAGACATGGCCCGAAAACCGGTGTTGCCAACCCCAAATCACGCGCTCATTGTGTCCTCCTCGGATCAGGCGGATACCAGCTCAGAGGTCCTAGAAAAGATCAGAGGTGCAGTGGACGCGAGATCTACCGGTATACGAGTAGACATGGTGCGGAAGGCCAGAGATCAAAAGGTAGTAATCGGCTGCAAGAGCCAAGAAGAAGTCCAGAAGCTGCAAAAGAGACTCCAAAGCGAAGCCAAGGGTCTGAAGGTGGAGGAAGCCAAAACTAAGGATCCGTATGTTATAATAAGGGATGTCCTCTCTTATAACACGGATGAAGAGGTGGAAAAGTCTTTGAAGACACAAAACCCACAAATAACGGGAGATATCCCGGAAGAAGAATATAGAGCCACCGTTAAATATAGGAGAAGGGCACGTAACCCTTTGGAGAGTCACATAATCCTCCAGGTATCGCCGAAATTATGGCAGAGACTCACGATGGTGGGAATGGTCCATGTAGACCTGCAACGCCGTCCAGTGTCTGATCAGAGTCCGCTGCTTCAATGCACAAAGTGCCTAGGCTTTGGCCACGGACGCAGATTCTGCAAGGTAGCGGTGGATCTATGCAGCCACTGTGGCGAGCAACATCTACGCAAGGATTGTCCAGCATGGACCGTTGGAGACGTGCCATCGTGCCGAAACTGCAGGATGGCGAACCTGGATAGGCACGACCACAGTGCCTACGATATGGATTGCCCAATAAGGCGTCGCTGGGACTCGCTGGCGAGGTCCAGCGTTGCATATTGTTAAAGGCTCCTCAACGTATAATGTCATACAAGCGAATCTTCAACGAAGTAAACTGGCAACAGAAGACTACCTATGGGAAGCACAGAGGAGAAAAATGGGATTCGGGCTTATTCAAGAACCCTATGTGGGAGCAATAGGAAGAGTCAAGGACTACGTTGGAACTCGAATCGTTCAAAAAATTACGCCAACAACGACCGGTAAGCCAATAAGAGCAGCCATCGTGGTCCTTGATCCCAACATAAATATCCTAGCTGATCCCATTCTCTCAACAGAAGACATAGCGCATGCAATTCTAAGCACAGACAAGTGGGAAATAGAAGTAATGTCAGTTTACTTCGAAGAAGACAAGCCACTACACCTCTACATGGATCATATTAGAGAAACATTGGAAAAAACAAGAAGAACAAACATAATAATAGGTGGCGATATCAATGCATGGAGCCCATGGTGGGGAAGTATACGAGAAAATGAGCGGGGAGCCGATTTGGCAGCGTGGATCGATGAAATGGACTTGCATATTCTTAATGTGGGAGACAAACCTACATTTGAGACAGTCAGGAGGGGAAAAGTCTACAGGAGCAGAGTGGACATAACGACATGCAGCGAAAATATCCTATCAAAAATAGAAAACTGGGAAGTGGACGAGACCGTCACGGGCTCTGATCACAATGCAATAACTTTTACTATTCAACTAGAAAAATCAACCCAGACAGGCGACACGAAAACAACCAGAATCTACAACACAAAAAAAGCAAAGTGGTCAGAGTTCAAAACTGTACTAACTCGAAAGTTGAAAGAAGAAAACATAACCAACCAGTCAATCGAAGGAACCCAGACAAAAGAAGAACTTGAAGTGAAAATAGAGACATACATAAACATAGTTAAACAGACATGCGAAGAAACAATTCCGAAAATAAAAAGAAAAACAAGTTTTAAATTACCATGGTGGACAGAGGAGTTAGAGCGAAAAAAGAAGGAAATGACAACAAAAAAAAGAAGAATAAGATGTGCAGCACCGACTAGAAGAGAGTATGTGATACAACAATACCTAGAAGCAAAGAAAAACTACGAAGAAGAAGCAAAAAACGAACAAACAAGAAGCTGGAAAGAGTTCTGCTCAAAACAAGACAGAGAAACTATGTGGGACGGAATTTACCGAGTGATAAGGAAAACAGCCAAAAGGCAAGAAGACCTACTCCTTACAAATGACGACGGAAAGACGCTAGACCCAAACGAATCAGCAAAACTACTTATAAACACCTTCTACCCAGACGACATAGAAGAAGAAGACACAGAAGCACACCAAAGAATAAGGGAAGAAGAAGAACAAGAAATGGAAAAAGAAAACGAACTGGAGAGCGACCCCCTATTTACAGTTAATGAGATATGGAACGTAGTAGATAGCCAAAACCCGAAAAAAGCCCCCGGTCCTGATGGACTAACCGCCGATATATGTGCCAAGGCAATTGATACCGATGTTGATCTATTCCTAGGTATAGCCAACGGGTGTCTTAGCCTTGGACTCTTTCCAAGAGTTTGGAAAATAGCATCGGTGGTGGTCCTTAGGAAACCTGGGAAGAGTGATTACACTAAACCAAAATCCTATCGACCTATAGGGCTTCTTTCGGTTTTTGGCAAAATCTTAGAAAAAATGATCATAAAAAGAATAAGATGGCACATGTTACCTAAATGCAATCCACGTCAATATGGATTTGTGCCACAACGCTGTACCGAGGACTCCCTCTATGATCTAGTGAACCATATACGCGAGGAATTAAGTTTGAAAAAAATAATTATCGTAGTATCGCTGGACATAGAGGGGGCCTTCGATAACGCGTGGTGGCCTGCAATAAAAAGACAATTGAGAATTAAAGGATGCCCTTATTATTTACGGAAAATAATAAACAGTTATCTAGAAGACAGGGAGGTACTAGTCAATTATGCAGGAGCAACATCTGTAAAACAGAACACTAAAGGCTGCATACAGGGGTCGATAGGGGGCCCTACATTTTGGAATATTTTGCTGGATCCGTTGCTTCAGCAGTTGGAAGACAACGGAAATTATTGCCAGGCGTTCGCTGACGATATCGTCCTTGTATTTTCCGGAAAATCAGTGTCTGATATACAGGAAAATATTAATCTAACTCTAAATAGTGTTCATGAATGGGGCATCAAAAATAAACTTAAATTTGCTGCTCACAAAACAAATGCTATGATAATTACAAAGAAACTAAAGTTTGACGACCCAGTCATGAACATGGGGGGGGTTTCAATAAATAAAGTAAAAGAAATAAAACTATTAGGACTAACAATAGATAATAAATTAACATTCAACAGTCACATTTCTAATATATGTACAAAATCATCTAATATTTACAAACAATTGTCAAGAGCAGCTAAAGTTAGTTGGGGACTCAATCCGGAGATTACAAGGACGATATATGTTGCGGTTATAGAGCCCATAACCCTGTATGCAGCTAGTGTTTGGTACGAAGCATCGGATAAAATATCGGCAAGAAAACAACTGGATGCCATCCAACGGGGCTTCGCCCAAAAAATATGTAGGTCATACAGGACGGTCTCTTTGACCGCAGCATTGTTGTTGGCAGGCCTGCTTCCTCTAGACCTAAGGATAAAGGAGGCAGCTTATATTTACGAAGCGAAGAGGGGCAAGCCTGTCGACAAATATATAGCTGATAGGTCACTAGAGAGTAGGATAAGTTTCATTAAAGCAATACATCCAGCAAAAACACAAAGGATTGATTTTAAATGTATTAATGATTGGACAGAGGAAACGATAGAAAAAAATAAAATAAATGGTTTGCTGGTGTTTACTGATGGTAGTAAAATAGAGGGGAAGGTAGGGGCAGCCCTCTCTTGGTGGCGAAACGGGAAAGAAGTCAAGAGCAAGAAGCTGTCCCTGGAGCCGTTCTGTACTGTGTTTCAGGCCGAAATGTATGCTCTATACATAGCTACAGAACAAGCCCACAGCATGAGCGACTCCAGGGTCACGGTGTTCAGTGACTCAAGGTCATCTCTCGAGCTCATCCAAAACCACGAAACGTTCCATCCACTCGCATTCATGATAAGAAAAAATATCTTCGCTCTTAGAACAGCAGGAAAACAAATTGAATTTTACTGGGTTAAAGCACATGTGGGAGTGGATGGAAACGAACGTGCGGATGAGCTTGCAAAGGCGGCGGCCCTTACCTTAAAAACCGCGCCAAATTATGACAAATGTCCTATCTCCTTTATAAAAAGATCAATTAGACGAGATTCGTTAAAGATATGGCAAGAGAGATATGTGAATTCAGAAACGGCTAAAGTAACAAAGATATTTTTCCCTCACGTCGAAATAGCATATAAAATTATTAAAAAGATTGATTTAGATAAAATAATAGTACAAATTTTTACGGGACATGGGGGATTCGGACAATATTTACACAGATTTAAAATAAAGACTTCACCTGAATGTATTTGCGATCCAGGAAAAGATGAAACAATTATTCACCTAATAGAAGAATGTCCACAATACACAATTAAGAGAGAAATGCTAAAATTAGAATATAAGAGAGATATAAAACAAGATACAATACATGAATGGCTTTTAGACGAACAAACAAGAGATAAGTTCCTAACATTCTGTAAATATATAGCTATGAGTTCAATAGAACGGAATAAGATATGATTTTCAATAATCTGTTTTTAGTGTAAATAAATATAAAATAAACAAAAAATTAAAATAAATAAATATAATAATTAAATATATATATATATAAAAATGTAAGTGTATAGAATCCAGAATGGATTATTAATGTAAATATAGACAATACTTAAAGTTTTTGATTACTTCTTTAGATAATAAAAAAAAAAAAAAGAAAAAGAAAATAAAAAAATAATAAAATAAAAAACAAAAAAATAAAAGAAGAAAAGTAAACGAAAATAAGGAAACAAATATAAGATAATATGAAAAATAATAATTTTTAAGAAACTAAAATTGCTGTAATGTATGAAACTTAGGAATTAAGAAACATGTCATAAACCAATAAGTAAAGTTAAATAAAATAAAGATGTAAATAATTATTGTAATGTTGATAACGATACACGATTATGATAATTATATAAAATAAAGGGTTGCGTCTCCAACAGAGGCATACGACTCGGATGGAGATGCAACACTTAGTTATGTTAAAAAAGTCTCTGACTCAGTCAGAGGAGAAAAGACTCAGAATACTAAAAAAAAAAAAAAAAAAAAAAAAAACCTAACCTAACCTAACCTAACCTAACCTAACCTAACCTAACCTAACCTAACCTAACCTAACCTAACCTAACCTAACCTAACCTAACCTAACCTAACCTAACCTAACCTAACCTAACCTAACCTAACCTAACCTAACCTAACCTAACCTAACCTAACCTAACCTAACCTAACCTAACCTAACCTAACCTAACCTAACCTAACCTAACCTAACCTAACCTAACCTAACCTAACCTAACCTAACCTAACCTAACCTAACCTAACCTAACCTAACCTAACCTAACCTAACCTAACCTAACCTAACCTAACCTAACCTAACCTAACCTAACCTAACCTAACCTAACCTAACCTAACCTAACCTAACCTAACCTAACCTAACCTAACCTAACCTAACCTAACCTAACCTAACCTAACCTAACCTAACCTAACCTAACCTAACCTAACCTAACCTAACCTAACCTAACCTAACCTAACCTAACCTAACCTAACCTAACCTAACCTAACCTAACCTAACCTAACCTAACCTAACCTAACCTAACCTAACCTAACCTAACCTAACCTAACCTAACCTAACCTAACCTAACCTAACCTAACCTAACCTAACCTAACCTAACCTAACCTAACCTAACCTAACCTAACCTAACCTAACCTAACCTAACCTAACCTAACCTAACCTAACCTAACCTAACCTAACCTAACCTAACCTAACCTAACCTAACCTAACCTAACCTAACCTAACCTAACCTAACCTAACCTAACCTAACCTAACCTAACCTAACCTAACCTAACCTAACCTAACCTAACCTAACCTAACCTAACCTAACCTAACCTAACCTAACCTAACCTAACCTAACCTAACCTAACCTAACCTAACCTAACCTAACCTAACCTAACCTAACCTAACCTAACCTAACCTAACCTAACCTAACCTAACCTAACCTAACCTAACCTAACCTAACCTAACCTAACCTAACCTAACCTAACCTAACCTAACCTAACCTAACCTAACCTAACCTAACCTAACCTAACCTAACCTAACCTAACCTAACCTAACCTAACCTAACCTAACCTAACCTAACCTAACCTAACCTAACCTAACCTAACCTAACCTAACCTAACCTAACCTAACCTAACCTAACCTAACCTAACCTAACCTAACCTAACCTAACCTAACCTAACCTAACCTAACCTAACCTAACCTAACCTAACCTAACCTAACCTAACCTAACCTAACCTAACCTAACCTAACCTAACCTAACCTAACCTAACCTAACCTAACCTAACCTAACCTAACCTAACCTAACCTAACCTAACCTAACCTAACCTAACCTAACCTAACCTAACCTAACCTAACCTAACCTAACCTAACCTAACCTAACCTAACCTAACCTAACCTAACCTAACCTAACCTAACCTAACCTAACCTAACCCATAGATTTTTGAGAAAATAATTTTTCTGAATAATTGTGTCAAGGACTTCATCCGCAGCGCCTTTCTATCCCCTGCCTAAATATTTAATTGGATTTGCCTACATTCTTTGGAAACTTTAGATTTTTACGTTATTTTCAAAATTTCAAAACTTTTTAACAACTCTTTATAAGTAACTTACAGTAATTAATTTCGGCTCAGATAACATTTTCTGTGTACCCGCGTGTGGCTCGGTGTGAATCGGTGGCCCCAGGGTCCATTCCTGAAGAGAAAACACCAATTTACTTTGAAATTGCGTCATTTTTGCGGTTTTCGTAAGGAAATACGCATTTTTTACGACTTTTTCGTGTAGATTGGTCGATCTCAGCACCTCCAGCAGCTGCAGCGGCGTCGCCCGTCGTCCCCGCGTGTACCTGAAACAGAAAACAACATATTAGAGGCGAGAAATCGCAAAAAATTTCAGCCACTTTTGTGGAGGGAAAATTTTGAAAGTTGCTGATTTTTAGAAATTAGATTTGACAGAGGTAATACATAGTTACCATGTTTGTAACGCCGCCGCCGACCAAGGTTGGGAAGCCACCAGCGGCTGAAATGACGACACGAAGACTATCAGGAGAAGATGTGGGGAGCCCCCCGGTACCTAACAAGCCGGTATACGCAAATAGAACTGCGGAAGCGAGGGCCTGCCTTAATAAGGCCAAACTGCATCTAAACAACTCCAGAAATCTTCGCACAGACATTAAAACCGAAGTTACTCAAGCTGTGGAACGCCTATATAGGCTGGTAAAGGAAGCAGAAGCAGGAAACGCCAAAGGAAAACCGGCAATTGAAGAAAACGGGAAAGAAGAGGAACTCGGAATGCTCCTCGAAAAAAGAAATGGTGAAGATGACCTCAAAAAGAAGATAGAAGAGCACAGCAAACTTCTTAGGGAAAACAGCGAGAAGATGGAGAGATTGAAAGAATCGATGGAGAAACAGAAAGAGTTCTTAGAGAAAGCCACATACGCAAGTATTGCAGGGGGTCAGCCCAGAAAGCAACCTTGTGAGCAAACCGCGCTCCACTCCGTAGTGGTTTCCTCTAAGGACGAGAACGAGACAGGGGAAGAGGTCCTTAACAGGATTAGAGAGGTTGTGAACGCCAAAGACGGATGGGTAAAAGTGGACAGAGTCAGAAAGGCAAAGGACCGAAAAATCATAGTTGGGTGTAAGACCGAAGAAGAACGAGAAAAGATCAAGGAAAGACTAAAGAAAGCGGAGGCACATCTGAATGTTGAGGAAGTAAAAAACAAAAACCCTCTTCTGATCCTTAGGGACGTTCTTCAGTACAATACTGACGATGACGTCCTGAACGCCCTGAGGAACCAGAATGGAAGTATATTTCAAAGCCTAGACAAAGAGGAAGAAAAAGTCGAAATAAAATACAGAAAAAAGACCAGGAACCCGTACACAAGCCACGTAGTACTGAGAGTGTCTCCCAAAGTGTGGAACCGGATGATCGATGCAGGAGAAGTCCACATCGATCTGCAAAGAATCCGAGTTGCAGATCAGTCACCGCTAGTGCAATGCTCGCTCTGTCTGGGTTATGGGCATGGCAGACGTTTTTGCAAGGAGACGGTCGAAAAGTGTAGCCACTGCGGGGGACCTCACAAGAAGGCTGACTGCGCCGACTGGCTCGCTGGAGCAGCCCCGACATGTTGCAACTGTAGACACGCTAAACATGATATGGTCGATCACAACGCGTTCAGCCAGGAGTGTCCAGTGAGAAGGAAGTGGGACGCACTGGCTCGAGCCAGTATATCATACTGTTAAGGGCAGCCCCGGTGACAACTTAGCAACCATTAAAGGCACCTCAGTTAATAGGAAACCGTATTTGGTAGTCCAAGCTAATCTACAAAGGAAACAACTAGCAACCAACGAGCTGATGATACAAGCTAGCAAAAGGAAAGTTGCCTTTGCCCTGCTCCAGGAGCCGTATGTGGGTGGCATAAAAAGGATGAAGGACTATAGTGGAGCAAGAATCTTTCAGAGCACTGACAAAGGAGATGGGACTGTAAAGGCCGCAATAGCCGTCTTTGATTATGACATGGATATTATACAGTACCCAGAACTCACCACGAACAACATCATAGTGGTGAAGGTCCGGACTAGTGCCTGGGAGATAGTCATAGTTTCCTTCTACTTTGAGCCAGATCAGCCCATTGACCCATACCTGGAGCAGCTCGTAAAGATAGAAAAAGAACTTGGACCCAAAAGAATCATAATGGGTGGAGATTCAAACGCAAAGAGTACTTGGTGGGGTAGCCAAATAGTAGACCATAGGGGCGAAGACATGTCAGGAACTCTCGAAGAAATGGGCTTGCAGGTGCTCAATGTAGGAGATACTCCAACATTTGACACCATCAGAGGAGGCATAACGCTCACCAGCTATGTTGATATAACAGCATGCTCAGTGGACATGTTGGACTTAGTAGAAGACTGGGAAGTTCAAGATGATCTTACAAGTTCGGACCACAACGGCATTACATTCAAAATTAGAATAACGAAAGCAAAAGGGACAAACATACAAAGAACAACCAGACTATACAACACAAAAAAGGCCGATTGGAGCCAGTTTCATGAGAAGCTGGCCCAATTAACAACAGAGAACAATATTAACAAAACAGAAATAGAAAAAATTGAAAACCAAATAGATTTAGAACAGACAATAGAAAAATATACCAACAACATAACACAAACATGCACACACGCAATACCAAAAAAGAAAATAAAGGGGAAACTTACCTTGCCGTGGTGGTCCGAAGAACTCGCTGAGCTGAAGCACGATGTAGTCACCAAAAAGCGACGAGTCAGGTCCGCAGCACCAGTCCGAAGAGCAAAAGTTGTCGATGAATACCTGCAAGCAAAAGAAAAATATGAGAGTGAGGCCAAAAAAGCGCAAACAGAGAGCTGGAAAGGATTCTGTGAGAAGCAAGACAAGGAGGGACTCTGGGAGGGGATCTACAGGATAATAGGAAGAACAACAACAAGACAGGAAGACCTACCCTTAGTAAAGGATGGGAAGGCAATGACCCCGAAGGAATCGGTGAAAACTCTAGCGGATACCTTTTACCCGGAGGACTTTGGAAGGGAGGATAATGAAGATCACCGGCGGACCAGACAGATAGCTGACCAAGTAAACGGCTGGGTCGATGAAGAACAACATGACCCGCCGTTTACAATGGAAGAGCTAAGAGCCGCAGTGGAGAGCTTCAATCCGAAAAAAGCTCCGGGAGCAGATGGATTCACGGCCGATATCTGCAGGCAGGTGATATCACGAAGCCCAGATGTTTACCTTGCACTGGTCAACAAATGCCTGGCTCTCCATCACTTCCCCACCATCTGGAAGGAAGCCACAGTGGTGGTATTAAGGAAACCAGGCAAGGACAACTACACCAGCCCGAAGTCCTATAGGCCTATTGGATTGTTGCCAGTGATGGGGAAGATCTTCGAGAAGATGGTTGCAGGGCGCATGAAGTGGCACCTGATTCCCAGAATGAGCGCTCGCCAGTATGGTTTCATGCCCAAGAAGAGCACCGAAGACTCCCTCTATGACCTAATACAGTACATCAGAAATAAACTTGATCAGAAGAAAATAACAACGATGATATCATTGGACATAGAGGGCGCCTTCGATAGCGCATGGTGGCCTGCTATTAGAACCAGACTGGCCGAGGAACAGTGTCCAGTAAACATCAGAAGGCTGATCGACAGCTACCTCCAAGATAGAAGAGTGAGAGTAAGGTATGCTGGAGAGGAACACACAAAAAGCACTAGCAAGGGATGTGTCCAAGGCTCGATAAGTGGTCCCATCCTTTGGAATCTCCTCCTAGATTCTCTTCTGAAAGGGTTGGAGCAGAGGGGTGACTACTGTCAAGCCTTTGCAGATGACGTCGTTCTGGTGTTCGACGGGGACACAGCACTAGAAGTTCAGCGACAGGCCAATGCCGCTCTCACCTATGTTCAGCAGTGGGGTGTCAAAAATAAGCTGAAATTTGCACCGCACAAAACAAAAGCAATGGTAATTACGAGAAAACTTAAGTATGACACACCACTGCTGAGGATGGGGGGGGTCGACATTGATATGTCGCCTGAAATAAAGATTTTGGGGCTTACAATTGACCAAAAACTGACGTTCAATAGTCACTCGATCAACGTCAGTAGGAAGGCCATCAACATCTATAAACAGCTATCCAGAGCAGCCAGGATCAGCTGGGGCCTTCACCCCGAAGTCATTCGGACCATCTACATAGCTACAGTGGAACCGATCATCCTGTACGCGGCCAGTGCTTGGGCACCTGCAACCAAAAAACTCGGAGTACAAAAGCAGTTAAATGCAGTCCAGCGAGGATTCGCCCAGAAACTCTGTAGAGCTTATCGCACCGTCTCCCTAAACTCGGCACTGGTGCTGGCTGGGATACTCCCTCTCGACCTCAGGATACAAGAAGCAGCCGCCCTGTACGAGGCAAAGAGAGGGGTACCCCAGCCAGCGCTAGGAGATAGGGAGATAGAACAACTGGTGGGATATGCGAAGACTCGGCACCCAGCTGAACGTATGCGCCTGGAGTTCACCAGCTTGATGGACCAAGAACAAGTAGATAATCACGAAAACCAAGCAGTCAGAATTTATACAGATGGTAGCAAGATTGAGGGTAAAGTCGGAGCAGCGCTGTCCATATGGAAAAGCGACGCCGAGACGAAAACCCTCAAACTTAAGTTATCATCATACTGCACTGTATATCAAGCGGAACTCCTGGCTATTTGTAAAGCTACAAGAGAAATCCTCAAGTGCCCGGAATCAACTTTTGGCATATATAGCGATTCTAGATCAGCGTTAGAGGCCATAGCATGCCAAAACTCCCTCCACCCTCTAGCTGTGGAAGTCCGGGACAACATTAGGACCAGTAAACTCCAAAATAAAGAAATATCTTTATTTTGGATAAAAGCCCACGCGGGGTTGGCAGGAAATGAACGAGCAGATGAACTGGCTAAAGAGGCAGCCCTTAACACAAAGAAAAAACCTGATTATGACCAGTGCCCGGTCTCATTCGTCAAGCGACAGACCCGGATGGGATCGCTTGACGAGTGGAACCGGAGGTATAAGTTAGGTGAGACTGGCGCTATAACCAAAATGTTCTTTCCGGATGCTATAGCAGCGTACAGGGTCGTCAGGAAGTTTGAACCAACCAACTTGCTGACGCAGGTCATGACAGGGCACGGTGGGTTCTCAGCATATTTGAACCGGTTCAAATGTAAGGAGGACCCATCGTGCATCTGTAAACCCGGTCTTCCCGAAACTGTTGTGCACGTTCTGTTCGAGTGTCCCGTATACGCCCACAAACGGTATGAAGCCGAGCAGATTTTAGAAGAGGATTTAAGTATACATAACTTGAGCAGTATGATAATAGATAATAAAAAGAGAGAAAAACTCTTTAAATATTGTACTGAAATTGTAGAAAAAGTAATAAAAAGAAATAAGTAGTAAAGTAAATTATGATGAATATACATTCTAATATATATATATATATATATATATATTATATAACCAGCATAAATGTATATAAGTAAATAATTTATTTAAAGCAAATAGAATATATGTAATAGTTTTATGAGAAAGGGTAAAAATTTGATAATGATTAAAAGTAATGAAGATAGGATATCTATAAAAGTAAGCAACTTACAAAGTTGAAAAATAAGTAAAAAGATAGAAAACGGCTCTGATTACGTCAGAGGTATTATAATATTACAAAAAAAAAAAAAAAAAAAAAAAAAAAAAAAAAAAACCTAACCTAACCTAACCTAACCTAACCTAACCTAACCTAACCTAACCTAACCCCCACAGCGCTGCACAGAAGATGCGCTGTACGACATGATGAAACATATTGACAAAGAGATAAGAGCGAAGAACCTCGTGGTAGTTGTATCGCTGGATATCGAGGGAGCATTTGATAGCGCCTGGTGGCCGGCGGTCAAAAACCGTCTGGTCGACAAGGATTGTCCGTGCAATCTCCGACGTCTAGTGAGCAACTACCTCGAGGACAGAAAAGTCAGGGTCAGGTACGCAGGGGAGGAGTATGCGAAGGAGACCACGAAGGGATGCGTACAAGGCTCAATAGCGGGGCCAACTTTTTGGAACTTGTTGCTGGACCCGCTTTTGGACGAAATAGAAAGGAGAGGAACGTACTGCCAAGCGTTCGCAGATGATGTCATCCTAGTATTTTCAGCAAAGACAGCTCTAGAAATCGAGACGGAAGCCAATGCCTGCCTAGCACGTGTGCAGCAGTGGGGAAGTCGTAATAAGCTAAAATTTGCGCCTCACAAAACTCATGGTATGCTGCTTACAAAAAAGCTAAAATACGACACACCACGGCTGCACATGGGAGGCACGGACATCAAACTGGTGGAGGAGATGAAAATACTAGGATTGATAATCGACAACAAGAGAACATTCAGGAGCCATGTCGCATATGTCTGCAAGAAGGCAGCTAACATATTCAGGCAACTATCATCGGCGGCCAAAGCGACATGGGGGCTTAACCCTGAAGTCGTCAGGATTATCTACACTGCGGTTATAGAACCCATAATTCTTTACGCGGCAAGCGTGTGGGCTGACGCAGCAGAAAAGATCTATGTCCAAAATCAGCTGAACACAATTCTGAGAGGGTTTGCGCAGAAGATCAGCAAAGCCTACCGAACGGTCTCGATGAACTCGGCTCTTATTCTGGCAGGGTTGCTGCCACTTGACTTGAGAGTCAAGGAGGCAGCAACACTGTACGAGACAAAGAAAGGCAAGCCGTTGCCAATTCTGAAGGACCGACCGGTAGAGCAAAAGACCAACTACCTTGAGAATGCTCACCCAGCACAGGAGGTGGAGTGCAGCTTTGCCTGCTTGACGAGTGAAGAAGAAGTGCAGTCACTTGGGGGAGACGGTGCGGTTCAAATCTACACTGACGGAAGTAAACTGGAGGGGAAGGTAGGCGCAGCGTTAACCTGGTGGTATAACGGTGTCGAGCTTAAAGCCCGGAAGTTTAAGTTAGAGGAGTACTGCACCGTTTTCCAAGCGGAGCTGTACGCGATTTATCGCGCCACGGAGATGGTGGTGGAAAGCAGAGAGACCAATTTTAAAATTTTTAGTGATTCAAGGTCAACTTTAGAAATTTTACAAAATAGGGAAACATACCATCAACTAGCGGTAGAGACTAGGAAAAATTTAGTAAAAATAATGAAGGCTGGGAAGGTAGTCGACTTGTACTGGGTCAAAGCGCACGTTGGTATAACAGGGAACGAAAGGGCAGACATCTTAGCGAAGGAAGCAGCACTGACAAAAAAGTCGAGATCAGATTATGATTGGTGCCCTGTTTCATTCGCCAAACGAGCCATCAGGAATGACTCGGTTGCCGAATGGAACAGGAGATATAAGTCTGAGAAAACTGCCGGCGTCACTAAGATGTTTTTCCCGTGTGCGGAGTCTGCTTACAAACTATGTAGAAAAATTCCGAATTCCTATATCCACACACAAATTTTTACAGGTCACGGTGGTCTCTCTGAATACCTCTACCGTTTTAAGAAAAAAGATTCACCTGCATGCATATGCGATCCATGCGAAAATGAATCTTTGGCCCACATTATATTAGAATGTCCACAGTTTGGAAAGAAAAAAATTGAATTAGAAAATGAAATAGACACGCAACTAACAGCAAATAATATACATTTAATTATAGCAGATGAAAACAAAAGAGGACAATTCCTAGAGTATTGTATAAAATTAATAAATATAGTTATATGTAGAAATAAAACAACATAGATAGAGAAATATAAAAGAAAATAAATAAAATAAAAATAATAAAATAAAATAAAAAAAAAAAAAACAAATAAAAAATTAAAAAAGGACAAAAATACAAAAAAAAAAAAGGAATAAATAAAGATATATATATATATATAAACCTATTCTAAATATTCTATTTCCTTATGGAATTAGAAACTTAGGTAAATATAAGAAAAATAAGATGGAAAATTATCTTAAGTCTAAAAATGCCTCCGACTCTCGTCGGAGAAAAATATCAGATGGTGGCATTTAGATATGCCACACTATACAAAAAAAAAAAAAAAAAACCTAACCTAACCTAACCTAACCTAACCTAACCTAACCTAACCTAACCTAACCTAACCTAACCTAACCTAACCTAACCTAACCTAACCTAACCTAACCTAACCTAACCTAACCTAACCTAACCTAACCTAACCTAACCTAACCTAACCTAACCTAACCTAACCTAACCTAACCTAACCTAACCTAACCTAACCTAACCTAACCTAACCTAACCTAACCTAACCTAACCTAACCTAACCTAACCTAACCTAACCTAACCTAACCTAACCTAACCTAACCTAACCTAACCTAACCTAACCTAACCTAACCTAACCTAACCTAACCTAACCTAACCTAACCTAACCTAACCTAACCTAACCTAACCTAACCTAACCTAACCTAACCTAACCTAACCTAACCTAACCTAACCTAACCTAACCTAACCTAACCTAACCTAACCTAACCTAACCTAACCTAACCTAACCTAACCTAACCTAACCTAACCTAACCTAACCTAACCTAACCTAACCTAACCTAACCTAACCTAACCTAACCTAACCTAACCTAACCTAACCTAACCTAACCTAACCTAACCTAACCTAACCTAACCTAACCTAACCTAACCTAACCTAACCTAACCTAACCTAACCTAACCTAACCTAACCTAACCTAACCTAACCTAACCTAACCTAACCTAACCTAACCTAACCTAACCTAACCTAACCTAACCTAACCTAACCTAACCTAACCTAACCTAACCTAACCTAACCTAACCTAACCTAACCTAACCTAACCTAACCTAACCTAACCTAACCTAACCTAACCTAACCTAACCTAACCTAACCTAAACTAACCTAACCTAACCTAACCTAACCTAACCTAACCTAACCTAACCTAACCTAACCTAACCTAACCTAACCTAACCTAACCTAACCTAACCTAACCTAACCTAACCTAACCTAACCTAACCTAACCTAACCTAACCTAACCTAACCTAACCTAACCTAACCTAACCTAACCTAACCTAACCTAACCTAACCTAACCTAACCTAACCTAACCTAACCTAACCTAACCTAACCTAACCTAACCTAACCTAACCTAACCTAACCTAACCTAACCTAACCTAACCTAACCTAACCTAACCTAACCTAACCTAACCTAACCTTCTTCTTCTCCTTCTTCTTCTTCTTCTTCTTCTTCTTCTTCTTCTTCTTCTTCTTCTTCTTCTTCTTCTTCTTCTTCTTCTTCTTCTTCTTCTTCTTCTTCTTCTTCTTCTTCTTCTTCTTCTTCTTCTTCTTCTTCTTCTTCTTCTTCTTCTTCTTCTTCTTCTTCTTCTTCTTCTTCTTCTTCTTCTTCTTCTTCTTCTTCTTCTTCTTCTTCTTCCTCCTCCGTGACATCAAGCAGCACTATTAGCCTGTATGCGGGAGGCAAGTCTACGGCTCGACCCTCCTTCCGCAACAGGCACAACTTGCCGTTTTCTACAGCTTCGGGAACCGTCCTAACGTGAGACATGCGTCGAACAGTTCCTCGTAGGCCGCGTAGGCCGGCCGCCTACGCGGCAAACTCCATCTCCACCTCTGTCACGAGGGGGACTTAGGCCGGGTCCAACTCCTCGGGGAGGAAGGACAGCGCTGTCATTGTGGGCGGGATGTGGTGGGGGTCAATGTCGGGGAAGAGACCCCCTAACACCCGACCTAGAAACTCCAGATGACGCAAAGGAGGAGTCCCTCGAGAGTCAGTAGTTGGGTTGCCCCAGTCCCGGGCCTTGGCGTTCAGGTCCCCCATAACGAGGACCTGACGTGGCGCCTGCCTTCGCACCGCCGCGGCCAGGAGGTCCATAAAGACCTCCAGCTCAGCAGCGGTTCTATTGGGGGAGAAGTATGCGCCAACGAACGCATACTCCCCCGCCGACCGCCACATCAATTGCCCACTGCCCCAGGGACTGCATGAGCAGATCCTGAGCCCTGGCGCAGTGGTTGAGGTTCGTCTGGAGGATGTTGAGATGCCCGACCTGATCCATCAGTCTGACATCTCAACCACCTCGCTCCCCACTTGGCGAGATGTCTCAAGGGCAGCAGGGGCGGTCCGGGCCCCGGCGGCTTGGAGGTATTATTATTAAAAAAAAATCTAACCTAAAGACAGTGAAAAGACGTCGTCATGAGGGTTTCCCCCAAAATCTGGCAGAGGATGGTGGATGCCGGATCCGTCCGCATCGACCTCCAACGCGACCGAGTGGCTGACCAGTCACCACTAGTCCAGTGTTCTCTCTGCCTTGGCTACGGTCACGGCAGACGCTATACAAAAAACCTGCGAACAAAGAAACCAAGAAAACAAAACAACCAGCGTTAAAAAAACTCAGCAGAAGGAGAGAAGAAATAAACTAACGATCTGCAATACATAAAGAATGAAATACAAGTATAAAACGATAAATCATTGAAACAACAATTAAAAAAAAAGAAAAACTAATATAATCAAAGTGTAATCAAAGTAATAAAATAAAATAATAAAATAAAAGTAATACATTCCAGCTTAAAATAGATAAAATATAAAAAGGTATAAATTGAAAAGAAAATTGTATGTATGGATGAATAATTGTTTTGAATGTGTTTAGAAGGATTGGTATGGATAGGTCCGGATACTATCCAGCCAAACTTCGAATTGATTAGCTTTAGGTTTTGAGGCTCTGATGAAAATTGTTCAGAGCCTATGATGTCCCAGAATATGTCTGCCCCGAGTAGGACATCTATTTTTCCAGGTAAGTGAAAGTTAGGGTCTGCTAATTGTATGTTTTTTGGAAATTCTATATTTTGTATGTGTATAGGACGCTTCGGTACCTCACCTGCCAGTTCGTCAAGCACCAAGCAAGATAAGGTAATATTGTACGAGTATGAATTGTTTATTGAATTTATCTGTATTTTGCATTTTTCACTAACTTTGTTGTATGTATTGTTGCCTGTTCCGATAATGTCAATTGATTGTATTGTTTGTGTATTTAGTTTTAGTTTTTGTTTCAGGGACTGCGAGATAAAAGAACGTTGAGAACCGCAGTCGAGGAGGGCTTTGACCCTTTCCTTCTTTTGAGTCAACGGGTTCGAAACTTCGACTATGGCTGTAGACAGAACAGCTTGATTGAGACATTGCTTAGAGAATGTGACTATCGTCTCGGCAGTAGATGTAGGGAGTGAAGCTGAATCTGGTGTATCTTGATGGATTAGTGTGTTATGTTGTTTATAGCACACCCTACATGGTCCTAATCGACACTCCGATAACTGGTGCCCCCGTCTAAGGCAATTAGCGCATAGATTATGTTTTTGTATGTCAGCCAATTTCTCTTGAATATTTTTGTTTCTAAAGGTAGGGCAATCGTATATCCTATGAGAGTCCCTGCAAACAATGCACGTGAATGTCTTTTGATTGTTTTCAATCGTACTTGTGAATGATTTTAATTCTTGACTGTTGTTAAAATTCCTATTTCGCCTATGATTAAAGTTGTTTTCTCTGTTATTAAAATTGTGTTTGTTATGTATGCTTGTTTGTTGTGTGTTGTGCATATGGTGAGACGGGCTTTGTTGTGTTGTTTTATGGCTATCGGATTTGCCACGATTTATAGCTTCTAGTACGTCAGCTCGGTCTGTCAAGAACTTGTGAAACTGGTTTAAAGTTGGGATTTCATTGAATGTATTTCGTAGCTCTTCCCACTTCATTAATGAGTGGTTATCCAATTTTGACGTCAACATGAAAATTAGTAAGATATCCCATTTATCAGTAGGCTGTCCCAAGCTGGTAAGTGCGCGTAAATTCTTGGTAACGTGATCAACCAAGAATCGTAATGACCGCTCCGACTCACGAGTAATCGGTTGCACATTAAAAAGTGCAGTTAGATGATAGTTGATAAGCAATCGTTTGTTATCATATCGCTCGCAGAGTAATGACCAAGCGACTGTGTAGTTTGAAGATGACACTTCGAGATTGGATATGATTCGCGCCGCGTCTCCCTCTAGATATGAAACTAAATAATGGAATTTATGAATGTCAGAAATATGTGCGTTTGTATGTATTAATGTTTGAAATGTATCAAAACCAAATTGAACTGACTGCTCGGTCAATTGATCAGCTTGAGATGCGTGGAAGGCGTAAAAAGATCTTGCTGATCCATGGAGTTCCTGAAGAGCAAAAGGAGGATACTGAAACAGCCGTTGTAAAGGTGGTCACAAGTAAGCTCAAAACACAGCTCTCTAGGGATTACATAAGTCGGTGTCATAGAATGGGGCGCTCTTCATCGAATCGGCCTCGGCCCATTCTCTTCAAGCTGAGAGATGTAGCTGTCCGGGACAAGATCTGGTCTGCTAAGGCTAATCTGAAGAGCTCCGGCATCACTTTGTCAGAGTTCCTCACCAAGACCCGTCATGAAGTTTTTATGAAGGCAAGACAGCGTTTTGGTGTGACAAAGTGCTGGACCCGCGAAGGCAATGTTTACGTCGTCGGGCCTGAGGGCGAAAGGCATCGCATCAACTGGCTGGGAGACCTCAACGCGATTGCAGGGCAGTAACAGCCTGAATCGATGGCAGCGGCGTCCTCTTCCAAGCCGCCTGTGGCTTCTTCAAAGCCGCTTGCTGCGGCGAAGGAGACAGTAATAGCGGCATTGCCGCCGCCGCCGGCACGAAAACGAAATAACGCTCTTTATTATTTCAAAGTAGAGTACCTAGCTCGTTCAGTATTCAGTAAAATATCGTTCGGTACTCGGCGCTTCTGGAGATTAACCTCTTACAAATAAATAAATATATTTAATAATGAAATAATATGTAGGTATACATATGTCCGACGTGTTAAGATAAGATAGATAGTGAATAATTATTCAGATGTGGAAACGATAAAAGAGTGCGTCGCCGCGCCTCGCCGCCCACTCGTCCGCTCGTCCGCGCGCAATGCAGGCCGAGTCGCTGCTGCTGCTGCTGCTGCTGCTGCTGATGATGATGACGGTGGTAGCTCCGAGTGCGGCGGCGGCGGCGCGGAGCTACCACGCCGAGCGAGCGCACCGCGCCGCGCCCGCCAGCGCCGACCCCGCGGAGAACACCGCGCAGCACTGGTACCGTGAGGCGCACGCAGGCATCGCGGCGCGCCAGGCCCGCGGGGCCCGCGGGGCCGGTGGGGCCGGGCCGCGCCGCGCTCGCAACGTGGTGATGTTCCTGGGCGACGGCATGTCGGTGCCGACGCTGGCAGCCGCGCGGACGCTGCTGGGCCAGCGCCGCGGCGCACCCGGCGAGGAATCGCAGCTCGCCTTCGAGGCCTTCCCCACCGTGGGTCTCGCCAAGGTGAGTGCGACTCCGTATCCCGATTCCATTATGGTCACCGAGATGAGTGCGAGTCTTTATTAAAACATCGTTTGAAAACCCTCGACGTGTGCATAGTCTTAGAATACCTCCGCACAGATCGATCTTCATTTCTGATTCCTGCTCCATCATCGGACCCTATTCATGATCTAAGTATCTATAATCTATTCGTTCAGCCTGCACCGACGAGCCCAAAACACATAACGTATACTATAAGTTGGTGATGCCTCAGCATCGGGTCGAAGTTACCACGTTCCGTGGAAGTTCCTCTCGTCCCTCCATCGACTAGAAAAGAGCTGATTTTTTCTTAAAATTAAATCGTAGCTTGATAATAATCACACTTAAGAACACTCGTTCAAGATACCTTTTCAAATAAAAATAAATAAATCGAAATCAGTTCATCCGTTTGGGAGCTACGATGCCTCAGCAGCCACGCAGATACATGTCGAACTTATGAAACCCCTCAGGGGTCGCATCAGGGGTTTCGAATGTTTTTACCGTTGGGGTCGCGATCCGCTCGTTACTATTAGCATTACGTGTCGCTAGTTTGAAAGTAAAATACTATTTGTATAAAAACCGTACTTATTCACAAAACACTCCGTCTCTGTGTGCAGACGTACTGCCTGAACGCACAGATCCCCGACTCGGCCTGCACGGCGACGGCTTATCTGTGCGGCGTGAAGGCGAACTACGGCACGATCGGCGTGACGGGCGCCGTGCCGCGGCACGACTGCGAGGCCTCCGCGGCCGAGACGACGCACGTGCAGTCCATCGCGGAGTGGGCGCTGGCGGACGGACGCGACGCCGGTACGTGAACCGACCTATGCGGACCACCTATCGCTACCTACCTATCGCTTTCGCTCGGTTCATACGAGAACGTGACATCCCCAGGCATCGTGACGACGACGCGCATCACGCACGCGTCGCCTGCCGGCGCGTACGCGAAGGTCGCCAACCGCGGCTGGGAGAACGACGGATCCGTGCGGGACGCGGGCCACGACCCGCAGCGCTGCCCCGACATCGCGGATCAGCTCGTCAGCCAGGAGCCCGGCAGCCGCTTCAAGGTACCTCCGAGTCTCGTCGCCGCCACGAGAGCGAACGCATCTCATTCTAACGCGCAGAGGGTCTATGCTGAGTTTATAACATGTCAACAGGTCGAATGTATCGACAAGATTCTCATACAAAAATTGTCTAAAAGTTTTGAACGTATTTGTAACCCAGCATAGGCCCTCAGAGCTGGTCCATCGTCGTTCGGGTTAGCGAATTTCATCCTGAATCTGAGCGAATGACGCATTCTACGGAAGAAATCGATCGAATCGCAGGTTATTCTGGGTGGAGGACGACGTGAGTTCCGGTCGAACGACACGCGGGACGAGGAGGGCACGCCCGGACTGCGCACCGACGGACGAGACCTCGTGCAGGAGTGGCGCGACGACAAGCTGACACGCAACCTGTCGCACGCCTACGTGTGGCACGCGGACCAGCTGCGCCGGCTGGCAGCCGACCCGCCCGACTATCTGCTGGGGCTCTTCGAGGGCAACCATCTGCGGTACCACCTGGAGGCGGACCCGAGCTCCGAGCCCACGCTCGCCGAGCTCACCGAGGTGGCTATTCGCTCCCTCGGCCGCAACGAGAAGGGATTCTTTTTGTTCGTGGAGGGAGGGCGCATCGATCACGCGCACCACGATAACTACCCGCAGCTGGCGCTCGACGAGACGATCGAGCTGAGCGCCGCCGTCGCGCGCGCCGTCGAGCTGCTGCCGGAGGAGGACTCGCTGGTCGTGGTGACATCCGACCACGCGCACGTGATGGCCTTCAACGGCTACACGCGACGCGGCGGCGACATCCTCGGACCCTCGGACGAAGTCGGCGACGACGGCGTGCCCTACATGACGCTCTCCTACACCAACGGGCCCGGAGCGCGCGTGCACGAGGGCGGCGTTCGGCCCGACGTCACTCGCGATGACGACTACCGTGAGTTAGATCGTTGTTTACGAACAATGATTCATTGGGTGCGCGAACTATGCTAATGAGCTGGACAAACCATAGATACTTATAACACTATTCTGTTCCATTCTGCAGGGGATTTGCGATGGTACACCCACTCGGAGGTCCTCCTAGAGTCGGAGACGCACGGCGGGGACGACGTGGGCGTGTTCGCTTGGGGCGTGGCGCACGGCATGTTCTCGGGGCTGTTCGAGCAGAGCCAGCTGCCGCACCTGATGGCGTACGCGGCCTGCATCGGCCCCGGGCCGCACGCGCCGCAATGCTCCGCGTCCGACGCGACCGACTCCGCCCCGCACCACGCGGGCCCGCACGCTCTCTGTCTGCTCGCGATGCTGCTGGCTACGCTGCAAGCACTCTATTTACATTAAGTTACATTAAATAAGAACGTCAAATATAAGAGCAGCGGTAAATTTACTACCAAAAAATATTAGTGGGTAATGAGTGATAATTTTGTGATATTTTATACATTTTTATACTTGTTTGAAATAATAAAGATTATTTGCTTAGCCGTTTTATACTAGTTTCACAACAAGAATGTCAAAAAATACTACCCATTAAAATACGCATCAGTTGCAGTTTCAGGTTTTTAAGAAAACCCTAGAAGAAAACCCTTCATCGAGACCCGGGTTTTAGAAAAACAGTAATATTAATATTAATTTAATTTTATATATTATGTCGTAACAACATTTTCTTCATTATGAATGAATTTCTTGTAAATATATAATTTAAAATAATTAATTACTTAGGTACTTTTTTTTCCTCATTGCATTTTTCTAAGTAAGGAATAAGAATTAGATCATCACCGAGCATTGAATCACTCTGATCGGGGATCAAAGAGGTACGGCTACGGTAAAATGCTATTGGGTCTGTTCTTTACCCGCCCCGGTAGATAAACCGCCGTCTGTCCGAGCATCGGTAATATGCTAGAAATGCTACAAACCCGACGCAACGCCAACAGCATTCCAAAAAGTCCTTTAGGTATTCCGTTAAAACATGCCCCAGATATCTTAATTGTTTAAAAACGTTTAGTTCCGTGCCGTTCAGTTTCACAGGAATATATTTTCAGGAGCCTTATTGTTACTATAATAATAATAATAATAATAATGCTGGACATTTTCACACAGCATCATCTAGCCCCAAACTAAGCAGAGCTTGTATTATGGGAACTACATGACTGATATACTACTTATATACTTTTTTTTTTGTAAATACATACATATTATACATAGAAAACACCCAGACCCGAGACAAATATTTGCAGATACAAACATTTGTCCCGTGGCGGGAATTGAACCCGCAACCTTCTGCGTCTCAGGCGGGCCTTCGCCCACTGCGCCACAGAGGTCGTCAAAACTTCTAACGTCTATAAACTAAAACTTCACTTTTCTTAACATTAAACTGAAGACCATGATTTTTGCGTAGGATTCGCAAATTGCCATCAGTTTCTTGGGACTCAACAAAACCATATCGTCCATATGCTTATGTTATTAACCATGAATATAAATCAACCAGGACCAATGTCCTGCTCAGCTCCCCAATCAGGTTAATCGATGTACAAGTTGAATAACGAAGGTGAAGTCAATCCACCCTGCCGCACTCCGTATTCTAATCTGTACATTTCTGGGAGCTCACTACCCCATCTAACATAGTTAGTTGACTCGATTACAAACAAAACCAGAATTTAAAAATGTTTAATAGCTCTTCCGGCCATATTCTTCCAGTTTTTGCCACAAGACCGCCTATATACTCTATCAATAGCTTTTGAAAGATCTAGGAAGCAAGATGCATATACTGGAGTTTTTTGTATAGTAATGGATTATTGTATTTTAATAGCAGAATAGCACTCTCAGTAGATACGCTTCTTTGAAATCCAAATTGAGCATTTTATTTCAAATTACAAATATTTTACAGGATATTCCTAATGCAATAGTGAAGTCCATAATTAATTAAAACTAATTAAATACTAAATTCATAGAAAAACACAAATATAAATTCATTTAAAACTAGTTGCACACTTTCCAAATTACTAATGATTTACATTAGTACACCCCCAGCCATTATTACAATCTCATTTAGTCCTCTCTATCCAAAGGTTGTCTGGAAGAGATTCGCTTCTAAGCTATAAGACCCTCCATTGTTTTTTGAGTTTTGTTTTTTTATAGTTTTGTTATTTTTAGCCACACAGGGAATAACTTCAAATAAATAAATAGCAAACGCATATTGGGCTCCTTACGTCGTAGCTAAAAATAGCAGCTGATGATCTCTCCTGTGGTCCAACCCGGACTGTGACCTGCAGATGCATGGTACATTATTATTATTCTAACAGGCTTGAAGCAGCCTATGGCTAAACTACTCTCAGCGGGATGCCAGCTCTCTGCCAGTCCGGAATAATAACATCTTCAGGATGCTGATGCGGATGCCTCGCTTTTGCAGCGCATCAGGGATGTTTGCGGAGGCGCGCATGGACGTGTTTCAAGCGATTATTTGTAAAAAAGTAGATTCCCTATTCCAGGGTGCACGTGGCAGTAGCAACGACTTCCTGAAGATGATTGTTTCACGAGCAGTGCAACAATCGACCGTCCTATCCAAAACAGGTGGATACGCATCAAGATGGTTGCACGTGTCACACTTCACAATTATGATATCAAGAGTTTATTTATTGCTAGAATAAAGCTTGCTACCTATCTGTTGCTATACCTAATACCCTTAGACAGGGTTCATTTTAGATACCTACCCATAAACACCATCTATGTACCTACCATGTGAAAGCGATAAATGTATTGAGTATTGCTAAGACGTTTGCTTCTCACGGTACCAGTGCTGCGCGGTGTTCTCCGACGCGGACGCCGCGGCCTCGGCCTCGGCCCGGGCGCGGCCTCTCTCCGCGTGGTAGCGGTCGTCGGCGCCGGCCACGCTCGACACGAGGACGGCGACCAGCAGGAGTCGGGTCGAGACGATGCTCGCGTCAGATGCGAGTGCCACGAAGAATTGGAAGAATCTGCTTTTATCATTTGTGTCCGGCGATCTGATCGAAGCTCAATAAAATATCACCCCGAAACCATCGTCGCCAGTGATCGCTGTATGTATGCATATGTGCGTGCGACGCAGATGATGAAGATAATAATCGTTCAAATTATCGAATGTTATCGATATCGTGGCTGATCTAATTACCTTAAAATAAAACTGAAGGGAAATAATGAACTAACAATAAGATGGTACTAACGAGTAGGTACTTAACTATTAAAACAAAGTATTGAGTACGACTAGGGAGGTACCATGCGAAGGAAGTAAGCGTTTTAAACGTATAGCTCGCTGAGCTGCGCACAACAGAGCACTGACATGAGTGTTATGATTCCATTAACACCTACGGCAAGATCGTAGCCGAGATGGCGCCGGTGCGTAGCGGTGGATGTACACTAGGAGGAGATGCAGGAGAGGACCGCCCGAGCCCTCCATCGAGACGCTGATCTCCGGCCGCGTGTTTGTACTTGGTCGCACTGTACAGTCAGTTTGCAACTCAGATACCCTTCGTTCAGTCGCATCACTGTCCACTCGAACTTACATAGCCGTATCGATAGAGCGGCCGGTCGGTACCTAGGAGGATCTATCTCGTGTATATCGAACGAATCGTATCTAAACCTACGAATCGTACGAAACACCTGTAGTCCTGAACATAACTTAAACATCGGTGTACGGATCGATTTGGAATGTTTAAGCATGAGAGGCATGAGAGGCATGAGAGGCATGAGAGGCATGAGAGGCATGAGAGGCATGGATACAAGCCTCATTGAAGTCCGGCTCGCGTCGGCAGGCTCTACCTGAGAGCCATCCTGAGAAGAAATCTGTACGAACCGTCGTCGATAGTCGTGGCCGGGACATATCTATGTTTCATGTTGTTATCTTTTCTCTCGATGTTTCTTTCCTATCTTGATGATAAGTCGTAGTTACAGCATTGCGTAAACTTTGTTAAAACAAGTCTTATCAAGCAGGAAGATTTACCTTAAGATCGATTGATCGATTTTTATCTTCGACCTTAGCGAAAAGGTGAAAGATAGCTGAGAGTGGATGCGATATCGCTCGCTCGAAGGTTATATTTGATGGAGCAAGAGGCTGCTCTCAGTTCCGAGTGACAGCCGAGCCGCGCCGCGTCACGCTACGTTGTGCAGAGCTATAGGCGGCAATATGCATCGTCCTCAATCAATCGTGAAGTCATTTTTGCTCCTTCTGTTGGTTGACATTTCTCTTGGTAAGTAAAGTTTTTTTTAGTCCTGCTGACGGATCGACTGGTCTATCGACGCACAGCAAAACTACTAAGTCTAGAAAGCTGAAATTTGGAACATCGTTTTATTTTATAACGTAAACATGTGGTGGAAAAGGAATTTTGGAAATTTCCACTTTAAGGGGGGAAAGTTTGTATGGAAGAATCGTTCTCTTAAAGGTACTTGAAAATTGGAATCGTTGCTACTCATCATAAATAAAATAATAATTACGTGTTTCAGGGTTCTTGAAATTTCACATTTTAAGAAGGGGGAAAACAGGGTGAAAGTTTAAGTTTTTTAACCACTTAAACACCACATGTTGTGAGTGTTGTGATCTAGAAAGCCGTCGCACGAATTAAGATAAAAAAGGATAGGGGATGGAAGGCGTGGACTCCCCCACCCCGGTACCGTTCCCAAAGTTAGGAATTTATTATTATTATTATTCATTTATTTCATATCAAGATCCATAATTAACATTATAAACACAGAAAAATTACATACAATATAAATTATCAAATAAAAAAAAAAAAAAAAAAATAGATGGAGCCCATCATGACCCGCATCCAACGGTTTTGTATAGGACAGTTTGGTCTCGCAACAATCATCTGTAGGAATTTAATAGTTTCCAAGAAATAACGTTTTTAAATTTTGTAGGTTAAGCAGGTACTGAAAAATTCAAATGCGAGCAAACTTTGTATAAGGCATATACCCCTAAATTCCACGAAGAGGAAATTGTGTTAAATTAGATCATATTGTGACTCAACAACATCAAAACGCTGCGCTCGGCTCGAGCTCGTGTTTGTGTTTTTATGTTCCCTAATGTACTGAAGAGCGTCGAACAGAAATGAAGATTTGAATAGGCTCCGTTTTGGGTCCGGCACGTATTTACCTATCTATTTATTTAATAATGCAAGTACCTGAATACAATTATTCGTATAATTATTTAGATACCTTTGTTATACTTCCTTTCTAAATTTACTTTCATCTACTCGCACAATCTCGCCAGCAGCTCCTCCAACTTTTCCTTTTAATTCCTGTTTTTCCATTTGATAGATGACAATAGTAATTGTTTCTCGGCAATAATGATTGTAATCAGTGATGGTAGATGGTAGATGGTAGCTCGGGACGATCCTTTTTCACTATCGATATCGATGTCTTCCCGAACGATTCGGTCATGGCATTTATGTACATCAAATATAAAACGTGTGACTGAAATATTTACATTATTGAACCATGATGTGCACCTCTAGCCCGAGCCGCTCTACCATGATGTGCACCTCTAGCCCGAGCCGCTCTACCATGATGTGCACCTCTAGCCCGAGCCGCTCTACCATGATGTGCACCTCTAGCCCGAGCCGCTCTACCATGATGTGCACCTCTAGCCCGAGCCGCTCTACCATGATGTGCACCTCTAGCCCGAGCCGCTCTACCATGATGTGCACCTCTAGCCCGAGCCGCTCTACCATGATGTGCACCTCTAGCCCGAGCCGCTCTACCATGATGTGCACCTCTAGCCCGAGCCGCTCTTGATTTGATTCTTCGAACTATTACAAATGAACGCTCCGACATTATTATTCACAGTATAAATGATTTTCATTGGTGCCCTATGACGTCTGCAAAGCTTTATCTTTGGCACTGAACCTTCTTCGGCAAAAGCGATGCACTGGTCTTTTGTATTCAATTGTCTGATCGGTTTGAAAAAATTCTACATCTTCTGCCGAGTTGAGATGCCGCAATAATCCTGTAAAGAAGTTTCTGCAGCATCCGCTGAACTGGATGATAGTTCGAGAACCTCTTGGAGTCCAGCCATACTAGTCGAAGATTGGTCCCATGTACCTGAATATCGCAAATCGAAATCCACTGAATCCAGGATACAAATTCACTTATATTTTTTTATCGAAGCGCACTCGGTATTCCCGCGCTTTAGCATTATATTAATGGTTTTCTAGCATGCGCCTTACGAAACATACCTCCGACTCTAGTACCTACATTTTATTTTTCAACACTGAACCCAAAAATATGTAAATACTAGTTTCTGCCCACGGCTTCGCCCGCCGTTTTTCTTATGCATAAGCTATATTACTGTAAAGTTTCATCAAAAATGATTTCAAGGGGATGTCTATCATGAAGCGTCTCGAAGAAGTTCCTCGAGGGAGTTGAGAAACGAAGCGGAGCTGGATCCGGAGTTTTGGGCGGCCGAAGCACGAGTCGCTATAGCTACCCGCGAAGCACGCGGGGCCCACAGGCTTCACGAGCCGCGATCCGACGGGTCCGACGGGGCCGGTGGGGCCGGGCCGCGCCGCGCTCGCAACGTGGTGATGTTCCTGGGCGACGGCATGTCGGTGCCGACGCTGGCAGCCGCGCGGACGCTGCTGGGCCAGCGCCGCGGCGCACCCGGCGAGGAATCGCAGCTCGCCTTCGAGGCCTTCCCCACCGTGGGACTCGCCAAGGTGAGTGCGACTCCCACCGTCGTCGTTACCGTATCACCTAGACTAGTCTCACGATGGGGACAGGGAAGTCTGCAAGATGGGGCAGCAAGGTGCGGGCGGTTGACGCTGCTGCGGTCGGTTGCAGACGTACTGCGTGGACGCGCAGACGGCGGACTCGGCGTGCTCGGCGACGGCGTACCTGTGCGGGGCCAAGGCGAACCTCGGCACGCTCGGCGTCGACGCGCGAGTGACGCGGGGCGCCTGCGCTGACGCCGCTCTCGAGCAGCGCCACGTCGCCTCCATCGCGGCCTGGGCGCTCGCCGCCGGACGCGACGCCGGTGCGTGGACACCTCCCTCCCCTTCCTACCCGGCCCCGCCCCGCCCCGCTCCGCCTCCGCTCACCCCCACTATGTCCGCTGTTGCAGGCGTGGTGACGACGACGCGCGTGACGCATGCGTCGCCCGCCGGCCTGTTCGCGCACAGCGCCGAGCGAGACTGGGAGAGCGACGCCGACGTACGCGCCGCCTGTCCGCTCGACGACGACCCGTCGGGGGCCCGCGCGCAGGACGACATCGCGCTGCAGCTCGTACGAGGACATCCCGGGAACCGTTTCAAGGTACGATGCCTACTACGTAGCTCCTACCCGCTCCCTCGTAGATATAAAATCGAATCCTGTCCCGTACGATCGACGATAACATACTAGGTGATGAAATCTGATGTATCAAGAAATATTGTACGCCGAGAAGGTACGAGCGAACCGCTTGCCGTTCCAGGTGATCCTAGGGGGAGGGAGACGAGAGTTCCTGCCGGAGGGCGCGTCGGGCGGGGCGGGACGAAGACGCGATGGGCGCGACCTGGTGGCGGAGTGGAGCGCCGACAAGCGCGCCCGCAACGCCTCGCACCGCTACGTCACGGACCGCGCCGAGTTGCTGGAGGCGATGGACGCGCAGCCCGACTACCTGCTGGGGCTCTTCAGCGATTCGCACATGCCCTACCACCTGGAGGCCGACCCGAGAGCCGTCCCCGCGCTCGCCGACCTCACCGAGGCGGCGATCCGCTCGCTCGCGCGCAACGAGGAGGGTTTCTTCCTGTTCGTGGAGGGAGGGCGCATCGATCACGCGCACCACGAGAACTACCCGCAGCTGGCGCTCGACGAGACGATCGAGCTGAGCGCCGCCGTCGCGCGCGCCGTCGAGCTGCTGCCGGAGGAGGACTCGCTGGTCGTGGTGACGTCCGACCACGCGCACGTGATGTCCTTCAACGGCTACACGCGACGCGGCGGCGACATCCTCGGACCCTCGGACGACATCGGCGACGACGGCGTGCCCTACATGACGCTCTCGTACGCCAACGGGCCCGGCTACCGACCGGCCGAGGCGGGCGGACGCGTCGACGTCTCGCAGGATGACTACCGTGAGTCCGGAGGCGCCCAGCGTCAGAGCGGGGACGCGCCGAGCGACCCGAGCCGGCTGTGCTGAGTGCGGTGTCGGTTGCAGGCGAGGCGCGGTTCGTGGCGCCGGCCGGCGTGCCGCTGCAGTCGGAGACGCACGGCGGGGACGACGTGGGCGTGTTCGCTTGGGGCGTGGCGCACGGCATGTTCTCGGGGCTGTTCGAGCAGAGCCAGCTGCCGCACCTGATGGCGTACGCGGCCTGCATCGGCCCCGGGCCGCACCTCTGCAACGCGACCGCCTGACGCGCGATCTGTCCGGAGATGAAAGTGAGTGAACTCGCTTCTGTGGCGCCGATGCCCGGTGACAGTTTTCTATGGAAACTTGCCATTAGATAGGCGTTCACTTAGTTGTCAGAGTTTAGTGCGAGCGGGCCTTAGTCCGCCCGGAGGAGCTCGAGCAAATAATTATATCTATCGCTAGGTATCCGATACGCAAGTTCTTCCGAACCTTACGGTTACAATTTTAATCCTAACCCAAATGTAATACTAGTATGGGTTCAGGACTATATGTCCTGAAAGACAATTAAATAATTCTGTGTGATATTTTCCCACAGCATCATCTAGCCCCGAACTGAGCAGAGCTTGCGTTATGGGAACTGCAAGACCGATATACTACTTACTTATATACTTTTTTTTGTAAATACATACATATTATACATAGAAAAAACCCAGACCTGAGACAAATATTTGCAGATACAAACGTTTGTCCCGCGGCGGGAATCGAACCCGCAACCTTCTGCGTCTCAGGCGAGCCTTCGCCCGCTGCGCCACAGAGGTCTTCAGGTCGTCAGAGGTATATGGACTATATGTAAGGTGTTTATTTATTTATGTTCAGTCACGAAATGGTGTTCTTGCTGTGGATACGGTCCCACTTTTATAAATAAGTGAGTAATAATAATCATTTGTTTCAGATAAAAACACATTCATAAACACAACAGAGGTTCGTTGAAAACGATTATAATCACAAAATTAAATGAATCAAATCAAAATATGCTTTACATAAACTACGAAATTACCTAAATATTCAAACAAATTAGCTAATTCATTATTCTAGCTACTTTGCATAGGTACCTGGTATACTTGTACTATGTAGTTGTTTTTTTATTGAAAAAATAAATCATTGAACCATTGAAATGAAATGTCGGGATTCTTGTTACCGTATCTACTTAATGATGAATTGTTATTGAGTGATGAATGATGCGTCTTCTCCCTCGGGTGATCCAGCTCAGATTTTACGGCATCCGACAACCGGCAACCGGCAACCGGCAACCGGCAACCGGCAACCGGCAACTCCGCGGGAGGAAGGCGGCTGGTCACGGACTCCGCCTGCATTCCTGCTTGCTGCGCCGCCGCACGAGAGACCATCCTGTGAACTCATCATCTAGTACCTACTCACCTACTCACTCCTGCCTCCTACAAGCTGCGTAATAACTACCTGTTATATGTGTAATATTTGTTTGAAATAAAAATTATTAAATTTATTTGAAATTATAACATAAGTACATCATAATGGACTTGTTCACCTCGTTCCGCATTACGTGGCTCGGCTCTACATGTTCCGCATTACGTGGCTCGGCTCTACATGTTCCGCATTACGTGGCTCGGCTCTACATGTTCCGCATTACGTGGCTCGGCTCTACATGTTCCGCATTACGTGGCTCGGCTCTACATGTTCCGCATTACGTGGCTCGGCTCTACATGTTCCGCATTACGTGGCTCGGCTCTACATGTTCCGTATTACGTGGCTCGACTCTACATGTTCCGCATAACGTGGCTCGGCTCTACATGTTCCGCATTACGTGGCTCGGCTCTACATGTTCCGCATTACGTGGCTCGGCTCTACATGTTCCGCATTACGTGGCTCGACTCTACATGTTCCGTATAACGTGGCTCGGCTCTACATGTTCCGCATTACGTGGCTCGGCTCTACATGTTCCGCATTACGTGGCTCGGCTCTACATGTTCCGCATTACGTGGCTCGGCTCTATATGTTTTTTTTCTCACACTCTCCTATAACAGTCGCTCTATCTAAATTATAAGATATACTCAGTAATAATATTCACAGTAACTCTGGTGTAAACCAGAGTTCACCGACGCAATAACCAAACTATTTTGACACACGTTTTCACGAGTGAGCTCGACGCACTGTTTTTTTAGGTACTTTTTTTCCTCGTTCCACAAAAAACCATACACTGAATTTGCCAAAAATTTTTAGCATCTAAGTACCTACAGCAGAATATTGAGAATAATCGACATACTTGACTATCTATACCTTTCTGAAACGGGAGCGGGCCGGACATGTGAGCCGAATGCCGGACGAGCTATGGGCTAAAATAGCCACCGAGTGGGTCTCGCAGGGTGCGACGCGGACACGGGCTCGGCGCAGGCGGAGGTGGCGCGACGAACTCGACACATTTTTGGTATCCTGGCCGATCGACTCGCATGACCACGAACAGTGGAAAAAGAGAAGGGAGGCCTTCGCCCTGCAGTGGGATCAGACAGGCTGATTAGATTAGATTAAGTAAAACGGATTTTCGAGTTCAAGCCTCTGAATTTGCGAATCACAATCATGCTGGATTCGAAGGGTAGAATCACTGTTGATGCGGGTTCAGTGCGATGGTTCATCTTGTAGTTTTTATATCGCACGTGATGTATCCATTAAGAATAGTTAGGGTGACATCAATCTCAAGGCAAGTGCGCCCCCCCCCCCCCCTCTCCCGTCCGGCGACGCGTGTCGCGTGTCGCGTGTCGCGTGTCGCGCGTCGCGTGTCGCGTGTCGCGTGTCGCGTGCGAGCCGCAGCTGGCTACTGCATCGTGGAGCGCAGTCAGAGAGCGCTCGCGCTCGTCCTTACGACCGCGACCCCATTACTGCAGAGTCCGTTTTGAAGTCGGCTCGCGGAGAATGCTCCCTCTGAAAGGGTCGATTATAATCACGATCTGAATCCAGTCGAGGCGATGCGTTCAATTGTTAGAATGCGTAACCGATCGATGCAGCTATCCGACCGGCGATTCCGTTTCATCAGTGAACGATAAGTAAATCAACATTAACAATAATGTTATTATTCGTTTTTGCTGAGCCGAATGCGAATTGCTGGCTGAAGGACATTTAAAATTATGATAGAAATCGGTTCACAAAAATATATATATTGCTGTATGTCCCATATTGCAAGACGTGGTGATGACAGGTGGAGCAGGACAACGACTGGATGGTGATTCAATACTTAAGTACATATCTTTGTTTATTCCAAATGATCCCAGAGCTAAAGGATGAATAAGTAGGTAAATGTGTATGAGATAATTGAAAGGCGTTATGCGATCATCTCCATACGTTGCATGAATAACTATAATTGCTTTAGGATATCTAATTTGTTTTTGAAAACAAATTATAGCCTATGGTTACTTCCTGATAATTTAGCTTTCTATTGGTGAAAAAATGGTTAAAACGGTCCGGTAGTTTCGGAGCCTATTCGGTAAAAACAAACAAAAAATCTTTCCTCTTTATAATGTACTAGCTGTGCCGAGCGGTTTCACCCGCGTAAGTTTCGATTTTATACTCGTGATAACTTCGAAATGAAATGTCTGATTCGAATTATTTAAAAAGTATTTTCCTGCTACATAAATACCCTTGATGATAAAACTATTAATATCAATAAGAATTAATATTACGATACTAATGTAACCAACATTTGTTTGTACCGGCGATCTTATTACATTTTAGAACACAAAAGCTGCTACTATGACTTAACTATGATAGTTAGATATATTCCCTCGCGGCCTTTTTTGTAGGTTATAATGAGTACCTTAATCATGTAGTACATATTTTTTATGTATCCTCAATAGTTTTCTCAGCGTTGGCGTAATAATGAATTTTATAGGCAACATTTTGCTACTTTGTATTACATTATTGCAATTTCCTTATGGATCTATTTTTTTTAAACAAATTATAGCTTATGTTACTTCCTGATAATTTAGCTTTTTATTAGTGAAAAAAATTTTAAAATCGGTCTTGTAGTTTCGGAGCCTATTCCGTACAAACAAACAAACATAAAAAAATCTTTACTCTTTATAATATTAGTATAGATGAGTATTTTATTTTATTTATTTAACAAAATCACACAGCTCTCAAGGAATGATAACTATAACCGATAAAAACTTTTCTTACAGCCAATTAAGGATTTACATTTTATTATAGTATTTATAGAAAGATGACGCGTTTTAAGTATTTTCGAAACTTCCCCTCATAGAGGGTGCAACCGGGAGTGTCAATGATTTAACGGGGTGATGTAAATGCGTGGCGCGATTGACTCCGAACTTAATAGAAATACTCTATTTATACCAGAAACACATATTTCCAGAATAAACAAAACGAAGTTCTGGTTTTCCAAGATATACCTACCGGCAGACGAGAGCTATAAAGAATCACCTCGAGCTTTGAGGAGTTCCACTCAGGCCTACTCTCAACTTGGACTCATACATCGAGTCTCTTCACACCCGAGGGCCCATGCTGAGTTACTTCATCAATTTCTGTTCGGAAATCTTGTCGATTCGGTCGTCGGTTTGACATGTTATTAACTCAGCATAGACCCTCTGTGCAACTATTGTCTTTATCAAGCTCGAATCCGACCGGATACCGTATGCAGAACTGCTGCCACCTATGCAGCACTGCTGCCTCCTTTGGGATGGCTCGGATGCACTCTCTCCGTCGTATAGTTGTATGCTTTATAACTAATCGATATTCTTCAGACTGCATTTCGGTGTATGTGTCCAGGAAGCACATGAACTGATCCTACCCTCTCCATTTCATCGAAGCATAAGCAGACGCCAAGCTTAAGATCACTCGTACCTTTTCAGTATAACTACCATCTATTCGCACTAAGGTTCTATCTTTATAATGAGGACGGCGAAGTAATAAAATATCCTACCGTCGCCGCCTGTCTTTCCTGAATATTACGATCTGGGTCTCTTCAAGGTAAGAGTGAATAGGTATCGTCTAGTCTTTCATGTTCAATCGTCGGCCATATGGTAGCTGACCATCATGCGAGATCATAGCCAAGTGAAAGTATATTCATGAATAAAAAAGTTGTGATCATAGCCAAGTGAAAGTATATTCATGAATAAAAAAGTTGTGTGATACACAGGTCGATTTCGGCGTGCACTTTTTTAAATTAGATAAGTATCCTGTTTTGTTTGTTTCTGAGCAGCCAGTTAAACTGGAAAGGAACGGTAACTCTCAGTTGCGGCTGCACGGACCATCCGAATCGAATAAAACTCGCGATCGACGACGACCGAACTTCGCCAATTACACAAATCGCTCGTCGCTCATTACTCCCCCTGCGCCTTTCACCCCCTTCTCACCCCGAGCCACATCAGTATTCATTAAAAGCGCAATTAGCGGAGTGCATAGCCCAGCCCCCGCGGAGCGCTGCGTTCCTCTCAAAGTGAAACATTACGAAAATGTCATTCGTCAAAATTTCCCAGAAGACCGTGTCGGGTCCTGGCGCGAGGTCCCCCGCCCCCCCCCCCCCCCCCCGCCCCCCCCGCATGGCTCGGCCCGGGAGTGGGTCGCGGCGGCGGCGGCGGCAGTCCCCGGCGGCAGGCCGAGCCCGCGCGCGCGTCCCTCGTCCCGTGCCGGCGCGGCTCGACGCGCGCGATACAAACTTTACGATCCCAAGTTCCGGATCGGGACTTAACTTCCGATGCGAACCGATTTTAAAGAGAGTTTCGTGCGAGTTAATGAGTGGTTTCGTTGAAGTGCTCTGTGCTAGTGAATGTGTGCACTTGGACAGTTTTGGAAATGCATCGATCGCGTAGGTAAAGTTTTGATTGACTTACACTGAATAGTTTTGTAAAAGTGGATCCCGGGCCCCACGTTGGGCGCCACAGGGGTTGGTACATAGCGTTATTTGTTCAATTCGTTTTGTAGCCTAATTAGGTAGATACCTACCGAGTTTATCACTATGTGACTTTCTTTGATTACAAGTTCGTTCGAACTGAACCCTAAAGTAGGTAGGCATCAAAAAAAAGTAAAAAGTAGGTAGTTTGTAACTACCGTGACAGGGCACGTTTATGTTCGAAATCCGAAAACTTTTGAAAACAAAATAAAAACAGTTTGCCTAAAGACTGAATGAAAGTAAGTAGTGGCTATGAGCTGTGCGTGTGATAGGTAGGTACGAGTAGGTAGGTAGGTGTTGGGTGCTTGGCATCGCAAATTCGCCGCTATCAGTGTATTTCAAATCGTACTCGTGATTAGGTGTAGGTACGGTACCTGCATAGTGTACCGAGATACTTCATAAAATCTTATGAATATGTAGTAATATAATAAATAAAACTAAAGTTTATTTCAGGCAATACGATAAAAAGGCCCATTTTAGTTCTATCATGAATCGCTCAGCTATAGATGCTTTTATACCTTCATGTTTTAAATATAAACTCATATTTTAAATGTCATTCAAATAATCATCATCATCATCTAGCCCTTCTTCACCGACTGCTGGATGGGTATAGGTCTCCTCTTTATGACGTCATTGTTTCCGGTCCCTTGCGATTCTGATCAAATGAATCCGGCTACGATGGCGATGTAGTTCGACCGATGGTCAGCGAGTGCTCCGCCACTCTGGGCTACCATTCGGTAACTGCCTTCGTCCTTCGTCCGTCGTCCCTTCTAGCCGAGTTTCCTGCTCGTCTCCATTTCTGCCTTTCGATCTGCACACTCACCACGTCCACAACTTCAGTACGTCGTCGAATCTCGACGTTGGGTATGTGTGATCTAGATGTGAATCTCGACGTTGGGTATGTGTGATCTAGATGTGAATCTCGACGTTGGGTATGTGTGATCTGGATGTGAAGTTCCGAGCATGGTGCGCTCCATCGCCGCGCCCGTTCGATTTCTCTCATATTATGCATGTGTTCCTTTGTTAGCGGCCATATCTCAGATCCGAATGGAAGTATCGACACCTTGGACTTCAGGCATTGAGGAATTTTACATTTTAGAACTTCCTCCAGTTTGGTAGAGGCGGCCCATCCTAGTTGGCTAACCTGAACCTTTCGCGACAAATGAGTCTAGTGCAGTGATTCCTTATTAAAAAGACAGAAAATGTATACATCAAATTATACACCAAAACTAGGTATCCCTTTACTGTGAACTGTTGCGTTCTGTCTTTTATGGTGATTCTTACATTGTGACAGATTATAAACATCACTCTCTCGATCGAGAGGAAACTCATCGACGCGCGACGCCGACGATATCCTAGTCCCTGCGATCTACAGACTCATATCAATCGGTAGAGCCTACATGGATAGCAAGAGATAGAGTCATCTTATGTTTAATAACCATGAGGAGATAGCGAGAATTTTAATATCAATCAAATTCAACAATTTCCAATTATATTTTATAGAAAAGAGCCATAAGATTATTAGTGCACAACATGTTCTTTCTACCGGCGTGGCTTGAAGCACACGCAGTGTCCAGCCTCGCCCCTTAGTAACTTAAATGTTTTGCGAAAACATTTTCCCCGGTATTTACTCAAATGAATAATTAAAGCAATTTTTTTTTGTAATTTCCTAAAACAATCCCAAAATAATGCAACAGGGTATCAAAGTTTTAGATGAGAATAATCACGCGCGGTGATTATGATCATATCCAAACGTGGAATGTAGATTTTCTGAACTGAAAGCTAAATACACATATTTAAGGGCTTTTCAAAAATATCCCTCTAAAAGGGACAACATTTTCGCATTAATATTAACTTTGCATTAAATACCTAATCTTATTATACCTTCATTCAAAGGAAAGAAAGAGACCCAAAAGAATATTTAAATATGTTGAATAAGTACCCGAATGCTTTTTATCAGTTCACATAGAAGTAGGTAGGTACGTACGTTTTAAATAATTTTCTCCATCCTTTCACTTTCAGTGATATAGATCGTCTATTGTGCATTTTTTATTTCTTTAGTATGTACTGTGAAATGGTGTTATGCACAATAAGGAATTGACCTATCTATATAGCTATTATATCTATGTATATATCTACAATAATGCTGGTTGATCAGAATCGCAGTTGGAATAACTGCCAATCTAATAATGATTGTATATAATAATAGGGATAGATAATAATTGCATAATTGTATGCCATAATAAACATAATAAACATAATAAACATAATAAAATGTTCTCTCCTCTTGCTCTGAAAGTGTCATTTCAGGTAAGCGTAGACGGACTAAAGCGTGTTATCTAGCCTCTGGTCAAGGGTCTAAAGTATTTTTTTAATTTGTATTTAGTCGTTATTATCAACGTATATTATAAGTATTATAAGTACCTACTACAAAATTGATGTGATCCTTTTTTGTAAAGACTCGGCTTTTCGATGTTCCATTTTTTTAAATAATTTTCCAAAAAAATATATAAAGAAAGAACATTATTTTTATCTGTATTTGTTTTTGAATATGGAACTGAAATTGAAAGTGCAGCGCGGCACTAGCGAGCGTGTCTCGGCGGTCGTTGGATTCATGCGGCGCTCAGTGCGTTTGTAAGAAGAAAATCAAAAAAAGTTTATATTGTTGCAAAATCTCGATATTTTGCCGTAATAAATATTTATTTTATCTAGTGTTTGTGGTTGACTCAGGACATTCATACTCGATTCTATAGACTAATAATAATCTTGTATGATAGGTATGTCTCGTTTTAGGCCCTCGTCGAACAACCTACTAAATATTAACAGTTTTTCAAAACTTATTTTAAATGAATCTTCATCAGATATAAGAAGCAGAAGCGATGTGACTCTGAGGAATGCCAGTAGCTCGTGAGGTACATCAACATGCTAGTTGAATGTTTCACTCAGTCACTCAGTCACTCAATCACTGAGTCACTCAGATCTCTGGTTACTATCGGTGTACCGCAGGGATCAATTCTTGGACCATTTTTGTTCTTAGTATACATTAATGATCTACCCCACCTTGTAAGGGACGATCATGAGGTTGTATTGTTTGCAGATGACACGTCACTTTTATTTAAATTAAAGCGACGACAAACCAATTTTGACAATGTAAACAATGCAATCTCTAAGGTTGTAAAATGGTTCAACGTTAACAATCTCCTACTTAATGAAAATAAAACAAAGTGTATTAGATTTATACTACCCAATGTTACACAAGTTAAAGCAAATATCAAAATCAAAGATGAACAGTTGGCTCTTGTGGACACCACCGTATTCTTAGGTATTACCCTAGATAATAAGCTTCAATGGGGTCCTCATATTGATGGGTTATCGAAGAGATTTAGTTCTGCGGCATATGCAGTCAAAAAGATCCGTCTTTATACAGACGTTGACACAGCTAGACTAGTTTACTTCAGCTACTTCCACAGCATTATATCGTACGGTATACTGCTGTGGGGGAGTGCTGCTGATATCAATACCGTTTTTGTGCTGCAGAAGAGGGCTGTTCGAGCAATTTATAATATGGGCCCCAGAGAATCACTTCGCGAAAAGTTTAAAAGTTTTAAATAAATATAATGACATTCCCTTGTCAATACATTTATGAAAATCTGATGTATGTTCACAAAAATATTAATTTGTTTAAGAAAAAAAGTGATAATCACAATGTTAATACTAGAAATAAAGATAAACTCGCTGTTGCCACTTGTACACTCCATAAAGTTGGTAAATCGTTTAAAGGGCACGGTGTACGCTTTTATAACAAACTCCCAAGAGATATACAAAAATTATCAATTAACAAATTTAAAAACGTAATTAAACAAAAACTTTATAAAAAGGCATACTATAAAATATCTGATTATTTAGATGACAAAAACTCTTGGGATTGAAAATGCTCCAACTCGAACCTATTGTTTTGTAAAAGGATCATTAAAAAGAATAACCAGCCTTGTTTTCTTGCCTTTCTTTCCTGGCTTGGTCGCGGAGGAACAGGCACCTAGATAAAAACCGACGTTTCAAAGTGGTTCTTGTGATTTTATTGAATAAATGAATTTTGACTTTGACTTTGACTTTGAGTCACTCAGTCGAGGAAATCTGTTTAGGAGAACACGACTGAAGATTTTTTTTTTTTAATAATGAAACTTATCTCTTTTTGAGCCGAGTCGAGTAAATCTCGAGGTGATCGGGTAAGCCTTGGTCGAGTTTACCGATTGAATATGATAAGGTGCAGATTTCTTTGGAAATAAGTGTCAGAGAGCTTTGATTAGGATCCCTTTTTGTGTTTTTGAACGATTCTAGCAAAATATATAATAGAATGTTGAATTTGGGATGACAGTACAAGGTATCCTCGTCTGATTGCGACACGCAAATAGAAAGCCTTCAATATCTTGAACAATCCGAAATCACCAAATTCAGCTTACTTTATCAATAAGCCGAATAAATCGTCTGTAGGTCTATTACAATGTACGTAATAAGATAAGATAGAGATAATCATCATATTATGCTATTTTATCGACGCAACAATGTTGTCGGCAAAATAACGATTTTGTTGTAATGGACTCGTGATGTGAGAGTGCGCCCGTGCCGTGATTGGTGATGCGTGGTGGGTGATGCGTGGTGGGTGATGCGTGGTGGGTGATGCGGGGTGGGTGATGCGTGGTGGGTGATGCGTGGTGGGTGATGCGTGGTGGGTGATGCGGGGTGGGTGATGCGTGGTGGGTGATGCGGGGTGGGTGATGCGTGGTGGGTGATGCGGGGTGGGTGATGCGTGGTGAGTGATGCGGGGTGGGTGATGCGGCGCGGAGCGAGTCACGTCACCCACACCGTGCCCGCGCGTGCACACACGAACACGCACACACACACGAGAAAACACAATAATTGATCAAATGAAAAACTGCGATGACTTGCTAGTTTATTATTATCGGGTCTTATCATCGAGTGAAAAACTTTATAGCAGCAGATGATATGAGAGATATATGATGATACTCGTATATCAGAGTCAGATCCATGATGAGGTCAATGTACAAGACATAGACTGATAGATAGATTGTTATGAATCTGATAATGAAACTTTGAATAATGAAAATTTACTTGCAGACAGTTTTCACTCTTGTTTTCTGAAATATTCATGATTTAATTTAGGTACGGAAATCTACTCGGGTACTTTTTTACTATAATTGGTGGCTTATAGTAACAAAGTACCCGAGGTGGATGAAGAGTAGAGTGAGCGGTGCTCGAATGACGGACGCGGATGAAGAGTAGAGTGAGCGGTGCTAGAATGATGGACGCGGATGAAGAGTAGAGTGAGCGGTGCTCGAATGACGGACGCGGATGAAGAGTAGAGTGAGCGGTGCTCGAATGACGGACGCGGATGAAGAGTAGAGTGAGCGGTGCTCGAATGACGGACGCGGATGAAGAGTAGAGTGAGCGGTGCTCGAATGACGGACGCGGATGAAGAGTAGAGTGAGCGGTGCTCGAATGACGGACGCGGATGAAGAGTAGAGTGAGCGGTGCTCGAATGACGGACGCGGATGAAGAGTAGAGTGAGCGGTGCTCGAATGACGGACGCGGATGAAGAGTAGAGTGAGCGGTGCTCGAATGACGGACGCGGATGAAGAGTAGAGTGAGCGGTGCTCGAATGACGGACGCGGATGAAGAGTAGAGTGAGCGGTGCTCGAATGATGGACGCGGATGTTGTGGAGGCGGATGGAGATTCGATGAGCAGATCATGTCTGACCATCACAGAACAATAATAGTCAAGAGCTGACCGCCGCCTACTGGAGTGGCGTTTCCCGGAGCGATCAGTCTGAAGCAGCCTAGCAGTGAGATACCACATCTACCACATCACTTGACAATCATACAAATGTTGATTCTACTTATCCAGCTGCGCGTTGTCAGATTTATCTGCAGGGACCGACGCTAAATAATAATAATGCTGGACATTTTCTCACACAACGTCATCAAGCCCCAAACTAAGCATAGCTTGTATTATAGGAACTGCATGCCTGATAGACTACTTTATATACTTTTTTTTGTAAATACATACATATAATGCATAGAAAACACCCAGACCCGAGACAAATATTTGCAGATCATTCAAAATTTGTCCCGCGGCGGGAATCGAACCAGCACCTCTTTCCTCGCAGCTGGCTATTTACCTACCGCGCCACTGAGGTCGGGTCGATGTACCGATGTCATCGTGAAGGTGGCGGTCGGAGGATGAAGGTGGCGCAAGATAGTTGGCCACTGCTTGAGGGAGGCATACCCGGGAGGAGGAGGCAGCAGTACTCTTCTAGAGACTTCTAATCTAAGCGGCTTTCTTCAAATCTAATATATTTATCTTTTAACTTTCAGGTAAATCCAAACTGCAAGATGTGACAAAGTTAACAGAGTGAGCGCAGTACATGATGATGTGCCTGGAGTGAGTGCCAGCCGAGCCACCAGTGCAGTGCAGTGTTGTGAAGTGCTGTGTTGTGGAGACAAAGACGCGGGCGGCAGGCACCCGGGCGGCAGGCACCCGGGCGGCAGGCACCCGGGCGGCAGGCACCGGGGTTGGTGAGCATGCGGACGGCGGGGGGCGAATGAGTGGCGCGATGGCGGACGACAACACGATCATCGAAGGCACCGTCAAATTCAGAGACGGGAAGAAGGTAACACTGATGCCTACTCCGAATTTGAACAACTTTCTTGAACATAAACACAAATATTTCATACTAGCTTCTGCCCACGGCTTCGCTCGCGCGGTACCCGGATAAAAAGTAGCCTATGTGTTATTTTGTTGTATAAGCTATATTACTGTAAAGTTTCATCAAAATCCGTTCAGTAGTTTTTGCGTGAAAGAGGAACAAACTTCCTCACAAACTTTCACGTTTATAATATTAGTAGGATTCATCAAATCAATGCTGAAAACAACAACCGATACTATATAGCTACTTAGTACTTATCTGCCTGAAAATAAGAGTATTTTAATTAATAATTTCTATCATAATCATGATAAGGGATTAAGTTCCTTTACAAGGTAAAGATAGAGTCAGCTCCGTTTTCAAAAAAGCGAAAGCTAACTTCCGCTCGGCACATTTGTCTGCACATATTTTTCGTTAGAAATGATACAGTTTTTGTTTTGTTTGCAGTGGAAGTCGCGATGGTGTGTGATGCGGAAGCTATCTCCCGTGGCAGGTGAGCACACATGCACACACCCCATCTCTACACACGCACACACGCACACACGCACAGACGCATACATTAAATACCCTGTATACAAAAAATATTGTAGAAACTGCGGCAATAGTCACAATCATTCATATCATTTATTCACCTTTGGAACACAGCGGTCACTCGTGCAGATATTTAACATTCTTAAGTAGACAGCTACGAACACGTCGATACTGATTTTTTTAATTAGAGGACAGGTATGAGTAAATAGTTTTGTCTTTCCCCCGTCACTAACAGGGGGAAAGACTTTTAAAATTAATAAAAGTTATATCTGTCCCCCCGTTGCAAAAAAGGGGGGACAGATATACGAGTAACTAGGGTGACAGTCGGGACCGAAAAGTTCGCTCTGACTTTTTTGTCCCAACTGTCACCCTAGGGGTACAGAGAAGGGTGACAGATGGGAATAATTCGATTATGATACCTTTCATGGGGTTGTTCTCGTTAGTTAATATACTTACGTGTCATCTGATGATGTAGGCATCTAGCTAAACGGAACCGAACCAACTTGATGCTTAGATGCTTAGCGTGTAGGTACCTATGCTGTAAATGTGCGTGCGGTCTTATTGTCTCATGAGATTCCTTCATGAACTTAATAAAATCAACTCGAGCGGGCTCATATTTAATACGGAGATGATCGTTCTATGAGTGAGATCGGAAGATTGTAATAAATGGATATCTCCTGGAAAATAGTTTCTGTGCTCTGCCGTTATCACTGTACGATGGTAAGAGATGATTCGACTACAATCAGTCTATCCTTATGAGATGGAGTGCATGCGCTCGCTGGTACGAGCCGGCTCGAGTCGGAGTGACGGCTGCGAGCACGACGACGGACGAACACCACAACAATACCATGATCCTGAACAATCACAAACTACTCATATCGATCCTCCGCACTAGGGACAGCAGGTAAAGGTACTGAGTATTGCTCTGAGCCCATCTGTTATTACTATACCTATATTGACTAAACCGATTTGCCATGTTCCTGGCAGACGTGCGACGTATCTGTTATCACTCCTCGGCGACCATTACAATTCAACCTTTTTATCGTTGACGTTTCTTTGCAGCTTTCGTGGTCGCCTATAGATATGTGATGGATATGTGATGGAGATATGTGATGGATATGTGATGGATATATGATGGATATGTGATGGATATGTGATGGATATGTGATGGATATGTGATGGATATGTGATGGATATGTGATGGATATGTGATGGATATGTGATGGATATGTGATGGATATGTGATTGATATGTGATGGATATGTGATGGATATGTGATAGGTATCAGAGATCAGAAATCAGAATATTTATTTGCATGAATATAGGTCAAATAATACATGATGTTAAAAATTATATAGGCCCTTATATATTCCACGATCCGAATGGTGTGCAAATGTGAATAAGTAGGTAGATTGAAAATCAATTATACCAACAGATCTTCTAAAACGATTATCACCGTATCGCTAGTAAGAGAGTATTTATTTTAATTATTACTATGGAATTTCACCAAGAAGCAGCGACACAATGTGTATAGATGTGATATTTTAACATAAGCATTTTCCTTTCGACAGTTCGAGAATCTTATTCCGAGCATAGCGGCACTTTTGCACTTTTGTTTAGGTATTTTAGAATCCGAGCATAGCGGGAATCGAGCACAGCGGAACTAACCCATGAGAGGAGAGCCGTTCGGTTGATCCATCATTCATATTTCTTTATATTCCAAACAAACCTGCAACTCATAATAAAACATCTGGCAAACGAATCAAATAATAATCTACAGATGTTTTTAGTAAGCATCAGTATTACAGTAAGAAGGTTTACTCCTCCAGTAAACCTGTAATCGGAAGAACTCTGTTTTCTTTTCTGAATGGACTTGAACGCTGCCGGGCCGCAGATGGCCTAGCGGTCAGCGTGACCGGGGTACGGCGAGCGCGGCTGCCCGCCGACGCTCCGGTACATATGTATCTGTACCGTGAGAAGGCGGGCTCGGTGTATCTGTAAAGTGTTTGCTCTGTCGGAACGCGCCGATATACCTACAATATATTCTTTATATGATAATGCTATCGTTATTGATCAGATTGAAACGTTTAATATTTATGATCGTTAAGTAGGAAGGTACAATGACAAAATGATTTAGATATCACTTAATGAGGAACAGTGAAAAAATATAATAGAAACGCAAGCGAGGTCAAAGTCTATCGTGTTGCCACGATCAGACAGACACGCACAGAAGCGCGTGAGGCGCGTGAGGCGCGTGAGGCGGGTGAGGCGTGTGAGGCGCGTGAGGCGCGTGATTAGATAACCCGCGCGATCTGACGCGTGTTATTCGCGTTACATTATCCTGCGATCTGCGACAAATGTGCATAAATCCTCTTCTCGCCTCGCCTCGCCTCGCTCCTCCGCCTCGCGGCACCCCAGCGCCGGCGCCGGCAGCGGCCCGCGGGGCGGCGGCATCATGCCTCGTATGTACATCCCCGCCCTTATTTGTGCAATGATTCATTTCTGAATGAATGCATAATGCTACTCGAGCCGAGATACCGAGTGCGTTCTGACACGCTTTAATACGCGAACACTAAAATGCGCATGTCAAGTTGTCTTTTGATAACTCTGCAGGAGTATGTCAAGATGTTGAATATATAATTAACCGAGTGTTTCTTAGGTAGGAGGTGCATAATTTTAGTTGCGCGTAGTTTTGAAAAAATAAAAAATACGTGTTTCATTATTTATTGTAAAGTTTATTTGTACAGAGTTTTGAACAAATCAAACAATATTTTTTTTCATAGAAACTTTACCGCCCTATTTAACCCACATCGATTTACGATGTGTTATTCCAGATCCTATACTATCTACATTCCAAATTTCATCAAAATCGGTTTAGTAGTTACGGAGATACGTGGTAACAAACATTCACACACATACGCTCACACAGACTTTCGCATTTATTATATTATATAGTAGGGAGAATTAATATTACGATACGAATGTAACCAATTTTTGTTTGTACCGGCGATCTAATTACATTTTAGAACACAAAAGCTGCTATTGTGACTTAACTATGATAGTTAGATATATTCCCTCGAGGACTTTTTTGTAGGTTATAATGAGTACTTTAATGATGTAGTACAATTTTTTATGTATCATCAATAGTTTTCTCAGCGCACGCCAAATAATGAATTTTATATGCAAAATTTTGCTACTTTGGGTTACATTATTGCAATTTTCTTAAGGATAGGTTTTTATTCATTAAAATCACAAGGATCATATAGAAACGTCAACTTAAAAACTACGTGAATTTAAAATTCGAAAGTGAATCTCTATTTTTTTTGAAAATAAATTATAGCCTATGTTCCTGGTAATTTAGCTTTATATCGATGAAAAAATGGTTAAAGTCGGTTCAGTAGTTTCGGAGCCTATTCGGTATAAACAAACAAACGAACAAACAAAAAATATTTCCTCTTATAATATTATTAGTATTAGTATAATAGTATTAGATAGAGATAGTTCTTTCCTAAATTGAGTTTTCACTCATTTATCATCAACATGTTATTTCATAATTAACTCAGCGGGGGTCGCCGATATATTGCTTACTCCCTGCTGTTCGATCCTTACATACTTCCACTCGTACAAAGAACCCTTGCTGATATCTTTTCAGAACTTTTTTAATGAGGTTTCACTTTAATATCACTCCACCGAACGAACGTGCTCTCTCCGAGCACCTACATCTTGCTAACAACTACCCTCGAAAAGAGCATCAATTATTTGAACATAGAAGTGTTTAACCTTCCGCATGCTCATGAATATCGTGAATATCAAACATTCACTTTTCAAGTCGTTAGGTTCTGTTGCCAACTTTTGCGGTTAGGGGACAGATCGCCGCGCGGCCGGCTCCACTCGGCTCCACTCGGCTCCACTCGGCTCCACTCGGCTCCACTCGGCTCCACTCGGCTCCACTCGGCTCCACTCGGCTCCACTCGGCTCCACTCGGCTCCACTCGGCTGGAGTGGAGATAAAGTTGATCTCCACTCAATAATTAGGTATTCCACGCGATGTGTCCACTGAGTCGATATGACGGCGAAATTCAGCGTCTGAATCGAGTGCGGGCGCTCGCAGGAGAGATAGGGACGAGGCCCAGCGGCACACGCGCGACGGGACTCCGGGATGCGCTGTCGCTGTCGGAGCGGACTCAGAGCCCGGGATGAATCGAGTGCGGGCGCTCGCAGGAGAGATAGGGACGAGGCCCAGCGGCACACGCGCGACGGGACTCCGGGATGCGCTGTCGCTGTCGGAGCGGACTCAGAGCCCGGGATGAATCGAGTGCGGGCGCTCGCAGGAGAGATAGGGACGAGGCCCAGCGGCACACGCGCGACGGGACTCCGGGAAGCGCTGTCACTGTCGGAGCGGACTCAGAGCCCGGGATGAATCGAGTGCGGGCGCTCGCAGGAGAGATAGGGACGAGGCCCAGCGGCACACGCGCGACGGGACTCCGGGAAGCGCTGTCACTGTCGGAGCGGACTCAGAGCCCGGGATGAATCGAGTGCGGGCGCTCGCAGGAGAGATAGGGACGAGGCCCAGCGGCACACGCGCGACGGGACTCCGGGATGCGCTGTCGCTGTCGGAGTGGACTCAGAGCCCGGGATGAATCGAGTGCGGGCGCTCGCAGGAGAGATAGGGACGAGGCCCAGCGGCACACGCGCGACGGGACTCCGGGATGCGCTGTCGCACTCAGAGCCCGGGATGGGGACATCGCCGAATATCAACGGACTCTCGGAATATTTGATGAAACCTGCGACGCGGCTCCGAGCCACATGTTATTGTAGATGGACCGTTTCAAAGAATGAAAATTGGTTTACGTATATCAACTGTACAGACCCACACCGCCTTCAATAGCCGCACTCATACTCGTATTACACAGTCTTAGCTTCATCGTAATCGGCGTTTAAAAACACCCCACAGGCACATGCACAATAATAATACCTGACGCAACACTAGGATTCCCTGTGCCGGTATCAGGAACCACGAGGACCGTGGTACCGAAACACACAGACCCGAAACAAATATCTGCAGAACATGTAAAAATTTGCCCCTTCGCGGGAATCGAACTCGCATCTTTTGCGTCACAGCCGGTAACCCTCCCTCTACGCCATTGAGGTCTTCGTCTTTACGTCTACGGATGATTTAAGCGAGCATCAGATTGGATTGAACGATTACGATTGGTTCGGCCGGTGTCAGTAGTATCTCGTAGGACGTAGAGATTCCTAATAATGAGCTAGGGATAGAGTAGAGACAGCCTGTGGGCGGTGCGGTGCGGTGCGGTGTGGTGCGGTGCGGTGCGGTGCGGTGCGGTGCAGCTGATTGGATTCCGATCGAGTGACTGCACTCGATTCACAAGTCATACGCTCACTTGATAACTCGAATAAGACAGTGCTGTGCTGGTACGACTGACATCGCCTGGTTCGGTTTCGACAGACGATATCAAAGCGAGCGTTGTGAGCGAACAATAAAGATGGAACACTGAAGCGTGCTCGATCCGAAAGGAGCTTAAAATGTTAATTGTTTTGTTCGAGTTGAGTGGGCCCTTTGTATCACGTAACGTAAACAGATCAAGGTCAGGGAGGGGTCCTAAAATGCTTTAGTTGGGGCGATATGAAGCGGCACGTGGCCCGCGCGGACCCCCGGGACCGAGCCGGCGCGGAACATCACTAATAAATCCCGCTATGTTTAGACTCCGAATTTAAGTTGAAGTAGTAATTGCCTGTTTCATTTCGCATTCCGAAGTCGCCGAGACTGCTGAGAAATCTAGAGATTTCGTTTTATTTTTAGCTTAAGGTGATTTCGTTTAAGTTTATTTCAGCACCACTCTATCCCAATGTTTCAGGAGAGCTTCTTACATGGTGCTTTTTTGAACCATCAGTAAAGAGAAAGACAGTTTAAATTAAGTTGGTGTACAAGAGAATCGGCGCCGTTGACTTACTAATCGAGTAACGTGTCTCATCTGTCCGATGCACACCTAAATATCATAAAATCAGCTACGCTTATTAAAAAAAATACATAAAATAATGCTGCGCGATCACAACACATCTCGTAGTTTAAGAATACGCGAAAAGGAATAAAAACGTGTCGCGAACACTCGTCGCATGAGAAGCAGTTGGTTGGCTTTCTATTCCACAATCTGAAGCACCTACTCTTGGTGAGCATAGTGAAGTGCATTATATTCACACAGTGAATCATTTTGTTCTGAAGACTCGCAGATGTCGAAAACACTGTGATGGCGATTAAAAAGAGGAAATGACGCGTGACAGACATGCAGTGCGCGTGGGTTGGGGTGAGACGTCGTGAGACTTCGTGAGGCGTCGTAAGGCATCGTGAGGCGTCGTGAGGCGTCGTTAGGCGTCGTGAGGCGCCGCAGTGAGTGGGGCGTAATAATAATCGTAACAGAAATGCATGTTTCGTCGTATGTATTTCGTAGTTTTAAATACATTGGATTCACTCAGAGTTCGATCGAAAATATTTTGTATATCAAATCATTTATTTACATGAATTAACGAAACACGCGCAAAGCCGATCAATTAACATGCAACCGACCGGCGGCGCGGGCTGCCATCGCCGCCGCCGCCGCGTCCCTCGACAGGTAGGTACTCGATAATTAATCACTAATAAAATGACGATTAACTATTCAGTGACCGCGACCGATGCGCGGCGTGGCGTCCGTCGCGTGGCGTGGCGTCCGTCGCGTGACGTGGCGTCCGTCGCGTGGCGTGGCGTCCGTCGCGTGACGTGGCGTCCGTCGCGTGGCGTGGCGTCCGTCGCGTGACGTGGCGTCCGTCGTGTGGCGTGGCGTCCGTCACGTTGTTTCGCGGGGCACGGTATAATAAGCCACTTCGCGCCACTCCGTAAGTTTTACGATTCACGACAAAACGCTCGAGCGTCAAAAAGGAGCTTAAGTCCAATGCAAGCTGCAAGCTGCCCCCCGCACCTCGTAAACGGTCAATCATGAGAACTTACTTCCTGGCGAACTACTAGTTTGTTTTTGTACAAAAGTCCTTCTCGATCATTATCGTTCAAAATGAATCCCGCTTTTCAGTCAAAGAACAAAATTTTATCAAAAGTTGAGGCCATCGAAGTGTTCCGAAAGTCCATTTGTTATTTGAAAGCGTTCGTCTCTATCTATGATTCCGTACCATTAGCTGGAGCCGGCTTAATGCGAGTTGTGAGTTCATTCGCAGTCTCGGGGAGCGATCCGCTATCGATCTGAACGCACCCCGCGCCCGCGCCGCGACACTCGGCTCTCACTCGCAGCCCTGCCCGAGGACACCCGGCCCGGCGGCGGCCCGGCGGCCCGGCCCGGCCCGGCCCCGTGCCGGAATCAAATAATAACATCTTATCACAGAACATAGTCAACATTAACATCATCTGGGACCTCAGATTCTAGCCTCAGTAAAAGTGTTTAAATTCCAACAATACTGAGACACGATGCGTCTACATAAATACTTCATGCTGAGTTTTCCTTTCACGCTTGCTTCGAGATTTATAAGTCAATGGAAAACTTGGCAGCAGTCACGCGTCATCTCAAAAGATGTAATTTAAATTTTGATACGAACGAATTTTGTAGACGCCAACAGAAAGTGATAGTTTTCTAAGAGGCCAGGTTGCAATATAGCCTCTGGTCCAGCAGCCGCTCTCTGCCTGCGACCGATCGACCTATCGATATAGAGGCGTCTCTCCCGTTTCGATGGATCAGCTAGTGAGATGTTTACTATTATCTGCCGAGAAACAGGCGCTGTGACAGGCTGCTGGAGCTCGCTGCTAATGTTAGACACGTGTCATATTCATCGTATTGAGCGAGTTGAGTATTTGTGGTGTCCGCGCGGCGATCACACTAACACATGGCTATCGAGATGGCAATCAATTTTGACTAGTTTCTTATTTTAATGGTCCATCCATCCAAAAAAACAGAACGTCCAATAAGAAACCAATTCATATTGTAAAAACGGGAATTTTCACGTACTGCACTATCGGTGAAGGCACCGACTAAGTTTCGACTCATTCCGAGAGTCTTCATCAATATGTCGTTTTTACAATATGAATAGTCAAGTTCACGATAGTTTTTGGAATAAAAAAGAAACCAATTTTGTTCATTCGATTTGTCCATCTATGCCTCACTCAGCTTACAAATTAGCGTGATACGATTCATCCCATCCGATGATACCAGCCATGTATCACACTAGAAATTAGTGTGATCGCCCCGCAGGGAGGGATGTACGAGTAAATATGTCTGATCGAAATGCCATCAATAAAAGATAAACACTTTATATAACTAAAATCAAGTTTAGTATTATTTTAATTCTTGTGTGAATAGCACTTTGCAAGTAAGCTGATACTTTACCTACTTGTTAGGTATGTGTCCAGCAGCTAGTAGTGGCTTCCTGATCGCTGGCTGTGTGCGGGTCGAGAGTGCAGCGCGTCTGGTCGCGAGTGTGGACGCAGGCCGACGGTCACTTCTCACCCTCGCTGAGCATTCCGCGGCGCTTATTTTCGACTCCATAAAACACAGAGAATGCGAGTCGATCGTCGACTGTAGCAGATCTCCCTTTATTACGATCGATGCGCTGACATCTCCGACTGCGATGTGTCCGGGAATTTAAACTATTTATACCATTGAAAATCACATTTTGTGGAAGAATGGAAGATATAATTTAAGGAGGGTGTTCTTTCAAACCGAAGCTCCAACCGCGAGCGATTCTGAGATCAATCTTTTCTACTGACTACGTAGCCTATCTCGTGTTACTTCGTTCTATTCATGTAAGACCATAAACGTCACCATCATGAGAAAAGCGGCACCGCACTTTTCAGAGTTCAGTTCGATACATGTTCTCCCATTTGTCGGAAATTGCTTCATTATTAAAAAAACACAAAAACAATCGGCTTTTTTCGGTTCGTAACGAACTAAAACACCAGCACTCAACACGACAGTTGTAGAAATAGCTGTACAGATTTTTTAAATTTATTCTTGGAGTGCTAGCTAGTTGTCTTTATGTCCACACTAACATAGATTAGGTGATTTAAATAAATAAAATAAAATATTTCGGACTACTGTTTGATCCATATCGGTTAGTAAGAAAAGAAAAAATAATTAGCTGGTATGTTAACAGGCAAACATAAAAACAATCAAAAAGATAGAAATGGGTGCTGGGTATAACGTGCCTGTTTCTGTGCCAAGAATCATCAAACGAGAAGCAAATACTGACATAGATATGTAGGTCGGTTTCTTATTTGATGAGTCTTCGCACGGGACACTTCCACATCGACGACGTATACGTCGCCATATATCCGCTATGCTGTTCAGGATGCTGCTGTGAGTCCCCTGCATAAGCTGTAGATCAGGGAGGCGCCGCTTCTTTGCGAATGATGGCATGACATCCATCAGTGTGCCATCATCATTTTAGGTACAATAAGATTAATAAGGATAAATAATTATCTTATTTTTAGGTAGAATAGGATATTAAAATTGTTAAATTGTCATCGTCTGTATAATATTTCTTTTTCAGGAAAAAATAAAAACAGACTTCAAAAAATGGGAAGTTGATAAAAATTCCAATACAAATACTTTTTTACTCTTAGGGATGGTATTTTTTCATAAAATTTATATGGGATCACCCTCGAAATATACCCTACCTTCAAAAAAAGAGTAATCAAAATCGCTTCACAATCGGCGAAGATATCGAGGGTAACCGAATCAAATCATCAGTTTTTATTACCTAATACATTTCGTCTTTATGTCAGTGAATTCTTCGTAGATAGGAAGATGTAGGTAGATGGTACGGTCCTCGTTAGTAACGTACTATTAGAGTGTTAATGTTGTGTTTGTGTTCGTGCAGATAGCGTGCAGATGGAGCTGTACCGCGACGGAGCGGCGCGGGGCGCGGGGCGCGCGGCGCGGGGCTGCAAGGCGGCGCTGTCGCTGCAGCGGTTCCTCGGCGCGGAGGCCGGCTTCACCCTCGACAAGCACTCCAACACGCTCGCGCTCATCTGCACCGACCTCGTAGCCGTGCTCGCCTTCGACACCAGGGAGCGGCTCATACAGTGGCAGGTCAGCTCGCATCATCTAGCACCGACCTCGTAGCCGTGCTCGCCTTCGACACCAGGGAGCGGCTCATACAGTGGCAGGTCAGCTCGCATCATCTAGCACCGACCTCGTAGCCGTGCTCGCCTTCGACACCAGGGAGCGGCTCATACAGTGGCAGGTCAGCTCGCATCATCTAGCACCGACCTCGTAGCCGTGCTCGCCTTCGACACCAGGGAGCGGCTCATACAGTGGCAGGTCAGCTCGCATCATCTAGCACCGACCTCGTAGCCGTGCTCGCCTTCGACACCAGGGAGCGGCTCATACAGTGGCAGGTCAGCTCGCATCATCTAGCACCGACCTCGTAGCCGTGCTCGCCTTCGACACCAGGGAGCGGCTCATACAGTGGCAGGTCAGCTCGCATCATCTAGCGCCGACCTCGTAGCCGTGCTCGCCTTCGACACCAGGGAGCGGCTCATACAGTGGCAGGTCAGCTCGCATCATCTAGCACCGACCTCGTAGCCGTGCTCGCCTTCGACACCAGGGAGCGGCTCATACAGTGGCAGGTCAGCTCGCATCATCTAGCACCGACCTCGTAGCCGTGCTCGCCTTCGACACCAGGGAGCGGCTCATACAGTGGCAGGTCAGCTCGCATCATCTAGCACCGACCTCGTAGCCGTGCTCGCCTTCGACACCAGGGAGCGGCTCATACAGTGGCAGGTCAGCTCGCATCATCTAGCACCGACCTCGTAGCCGTGCTCGCCTTCGACACCAGGGAGCGGCTCATACAGTGGCAGGTCAGCTCGCATCATCTAGCGCCGACCTCGTAGCCGTGCTCGCCTTCGACACCAGGGAGCGGCTCATACAGTGGCAGGTCAGCTCGCATCATCTAGCACCGACCTCGTAGCCGTGCTCGCCTTCGACACCAGGGAGCGGCTCATACAGTGGCAGGTCAGCTCGCATCATCTAGCGATCGACCGGATGTACTGCTATTACATCTAGTGCATTAGGACAAATGTAGGATTCACATTCTCATTGCTCTTGCCCCAGGTGAAGGTGAGCGCGCATCTGGGCGAGGCTCGGCATTACCTGGTGCTGGTGGGAGCGGGGGCGGGAGCGGGAGCGGGAGGAGGCGGGGGAAAGTCGCGGCTGGCTTGCGGCCCCGCGCGGCTGCATCTGCACGAACATCGCTTCGCTCTGACGGCGGGAGTCCCGCCCCGGCTGTTGGGAGTCTGGGAGCTGGGGCATCTTAGGTGAGATAAACTTGATGTCTCGCTTTCGCCTCCAGTATATTGCTCTTTCTGACTGTGTGATGTATCGATGTCGTTGGTCAGGCGATACGGCGTCGTCGAAGGAAGGTTCTGCTTCGAGGGCGGCTCCCGCTGCGGCAAAGGGGAAGGCCTGCACGTGCTCATCACCGACCAGGCTAAGGAAATAGCGAACGACTTCAACCTCGCTTCTCTAGGACGACTGTCTCCCAGAAGACGGCCTCTTAACTCGAAGAAGAACGATGGTAGGTGAGCGGTTGACTCTCGCTGATGGATTCGATCGAACCCTAGTGTCTATATGACGAATATGTTTCCGCAGGTGCAGAAAGTCCCAGATCTCACAAGGTATTCCGACCCGAAACAAGGCTCTCCGAACTGAACACGGTAGATGGCTCCCTCCCGCCGCTGGACCTCCGGCTGTACGAGGACCCTTGCGTCAGCGAGGAGGCGGGTGCCATCTCTCCTTACTGGCCCTCGATGGAGAGGCGGTACTGGGACATGGGGCACGGAGACACGGCCTCGGTGAACGAAACCACTGAAGGATCGGATGGGGCGCTGTGGGGCGGCGCGGGGAAGGTCACGCTGGAGAGGTGCATGAGCTGCATGTCGAAGCTCGGTGCCCTCTCTCGCTCGTCGACGGCGGCGCTGACGCCAGGAGCCAAGCACTTTAGCCCCGCGTGGACGATGGACGCGCTGCACGAAGTTTCCTCCGATGTGGGTGCCGACGTACGAAGTGACGAGACGTCGGCGTCAGCGACCGCAGTAAGTCTCGCGAACGGAACCGAGGATGTCTGCCGCTGTCCCATGCCGGAGCGTGCGCCCGGAAGGCCCCCGAAACCGACCACGTTACAACTGAATCTAAACAGGAAGCCCGCGATGCCCCTTCCGATGCATTCTCGCAGTTGCTCTTGCACCTTCGAGGAAAACAAGTCAAGAGTAGGACCTTATGAAAATTACGACGTCCCAAAACTAGCTTCCATGGAGGTGCGTATTCTTCTATCGAAATCGATTACGATATTATCCCTGAGCAAGTCGATCTAACTCTGTTCGTTTTTTGCAGATCGATGGCGAATACTACGATACTCCAAAGCGACTGAAAGAATGTTTGGATAACGAACTATTCAAAGTAACGAAGAGTTCCAATCCCAATGCGGTGGTTCTGAAGAAGCCCTGTGGATGTCTCCTAAAATTTGGTAGAAGGCAGAAGGAGCCGACGGTGATCGATGCCGATGATAACATCCAGGCTGCGACGTGTCCATGCCGACGCGTCACCGACTGGGCCAACAGCTGGATCAAACTGCCGTACTCGAGGAAGAATACCGTCTCGAGCGACAATCTAGCGCTAAATAAAGAAAATTCTAGACCGGATGCGCATAGCGCGCTCTACGCCACCATAGACCTGTCGCGAAAAACGAGAAGAAAAACTCATCCCATGGAACCGGACGAGTTCGTGCGAGCGAACTCAAATAACGTCGAAGTAGACGAAGGTCCACTAGCCAACTACGAAAACCTGAATTTCGCTCTGTCGCTAGAATACTACGAGAATGCAAAGGACCTGCTCCGACGAGCTGGCGTCACGCAGTCGGAACTGAACGCGATCAGCGCTAACCTCATCCCGTCCGAACTCCCCGCGAAATGCGACCGAGACATATGCGCGAGGTGCGGCCGCCCGCCCGCCGACACCGACGACGATCCGGAGACGATGGTCTGCGACGACTACTTGATGATGGAACCGAAGTCCCTCGAGAGCGGGAAGCTCGAGCGCTGCAGGACGCCCTCGGCGTCCGCCGGATACACGCCGATGTCGCCGATCGGCGGATTCGCGCTCACCGCGTCGCAGCGCCCGGCCTCGGCGCGGAGTCCCGGCGCGAGGCTCGCGGACGAGAAGTCGGCGAGCAACCCGAGTCTGCGCGCGGACGACGGAGCCCCGGAGACGAGGCGGCTCCGCAATTCCAGCGACCGCGCGGAGCGCAGGAAGAGGTCCAGCTCCGCGGATTCGTCGCGGTTCCTCGAGGACGTGAAGGAGTTCGAGGGCGGAGGCGGCGCGCGCGGGTCCTCCTCCTCGATCGAGACGCTTCGGAACCTCGCGCTCGATCAGCCCGCGCCGCCATGCCGCTGCGTCGCGGAGCGCGGAACCCGCTCGAACACGGACGGCTCGGAGGCGCCGGTTCCGGCTCGCGCCGCCGGGAACAGGGATTCCTCCAGCTCCAACGACTCCGGCGTTTCCAGCTGCTCGCTGCGACGCGGCGCTGCGTTCGAGCTGCCCCTCACGTCGCACGGGGCGCGGCGCCGGTACCGCTCGGCGCGACGCGCGGCCCCCCCGCCCCGCGCCCCTCCGCCCCCGCGTTCGCGCTCCACGGACCTCGCCTCCGCTGCGAGACTCGGGGCTTCGCCCAAGTCCTCCTCGGCGGAGGCCGAGGTGCCCGTGCTGTCCGTCAAGTCGCTGAGAGGTGAGCGCTCGCCCCCTCCTCCCCCCCCCGTCGGTCCCGCGGCGGATAAGTCTCGTTCCCCTGAATATGACAGTTCGTCCGTTCTCAGGTATCGTGAACACGCCGAGCACATCGAGCGGGACGTCGGACATGTCGGATTACATCGAGACTCTGTCGATCTGCTCATCTCGCTCGTCGACGGACACTCCCATCACGATGAGGTGAGTGCGTCTCGGAGCTGCGTCGTCAGCATGCGAGTGGAGCCGGGTGAGGTGACGCTGTGACGCTGTGGTTGTATGTGCAGGGTGGTGCGAGAGCCGACGAGCACGCTGCGGCCGCGCTCCGGCAAGGAGTACCTGCACCTGCCCCCCGCCGCCCCCGCCGCCCCCGCACCCCCCGCCGCCCCCGCACACCCCGCACACCTCACAACACCGCGCACCCGCGCCTATCCCCATCTGTCCTGAGCTCTATTTACCTTCGCGTATGTTTGCATACGACCGATGCAGGATTGGAATCGGAGCGAGTTCCGACGGCTGAACATAGCATCTTTCTGAAAATCTAACTAGTTAACGTTTCCTGAAAGTTGCTAAAGATTAATCTATATTTCGTATAAGCCGGTAGCTTACGATCGTCGCGCCGCGTTTCATGTTTATGTTTTGAGTATGATCCGTCCAAGGTCCGCTCTGTGAGGAGCAGATGGTGTTTGTTCCATCTGTTGAAGTTACACAAATGTTGACGTCCTTACGATCGGTGGTTATTGCTCTCGAACAGCATTAGTCATTTCGTTTTGGATGTTCTCTGTAGCACTATTAAATTATTATCTATCAGATTAAAAATTGTAAAATAATGTACCTACGTACCTATTTACTGTAAATTTCACGTTATGGGTAACCGAACGAATTATTAAGACACAGGTAAAATAAAATAATCAATCAACTGAACTAACTAGCTTTTCAACCAAATAATAATTATTTCTTCTAGTCATTTGTAATTTCGATATACAAGCCTATGCCCACTAAAGCGCAACCGCTTTATCGACCGAACGAGATGTGAGGCGGCGGCGGCGGCGGCCGCGCAGTCGGTTCAGTGCTTTAGTGGACAGTGGCCCAGAATAGGGTAAATTGTAAATATAGTATCGCATACGTTTAGTTTAGTATTTTACGTAAATTATTATCTAGGATCTCTACAACGACTATCTTGTCTTTACTTTGTTACGACGATGTATTTTGATATTCGGAGTTTATCTAAGGGGTCCCCCTCCCGCGACATGTGAAGGTTGGGGGGGGGGGGGGAGGGGGTGGAGGGAGGGTAGCATTATGGAACTCATGATAGCAATAAGCAATGCAACCAAAGGTGATCTGTATTATACATTCGAATAAAACTATATTGTACTTACATAGTTTATTAGCGAATACGTTACGGAATGTGAATGTTAGAATGAACGGTCAGGCCGGTACTCCCGAGCGCTGGGGCACGATCGACTACAGCCCAACTAATATTGCTATGCCTGCCTAGTCACCAGCCACTAGTCAGTAGTCGCTAGTCACTAGTCGCTAGTCACTAGTCGCTAGTCGCTAGTCGCTAGTCACTAGTCACTAGTCGCTAGTCACTAGTCGCTGGTCACTAGTAGCTGGACACTAGCTTCAAAAACAAGAGAACAATCTTGAAGTGAGCCGGGCGCGGCTCCGCCGGTCTTGAAGTGAGCCGGGCGCGGCTCCGCGGGTTTTGAAGTGAGCCGGGCGCGGCTCCGCGGGTTTTGAAGTGAGCCGGGCGCGGCTCCGCGGGTTTTGAAGTGAGCCGGGCGCGGCTCCGCGGGTTTTGAAGTGAGCCGGGCGCGGCTCCGCGGGTTTTGAAGTGAGCCGGGCGTGGCTCCGCGGGTTTTGAAGTGAGCCGGGCGCGGCTCCGCCGGTCTTCAAGTGAGCCGGGCGCGGCTCCGCGGGTTTTGAAGTGAGCCGGGCGCGGCTCCGCCGGTCTTCAAGTGAGCCGGGCGCGGCTCCGCGGGTTTTGAAGTGAGCCGGGCGCGGCTCCGCCGGTCTTCAAGTGAGCCGGGCGCGGCTCCGCGGGTTTTGAAGTGAGCCGGGCGCGGCTCCGCCGGTCTTCAAGTGAGCCGGGCGCGGCTCCGCGGGTCTGCACAACACAAGTCTTTCTCCATAACCTTATTATAACTATAACATATAATATAAAGGTTCCGCAGTGTAGGCACTGCGCTGTGCTGGCAGTGCCGCATGCGTGCGGTGCAGACCTCTCCGCAGCCGCAGCGGTGCCGACCTCTCCGCAGCCGCAGCGGTGCCGACGCTCCGAAGACTGGATTGTAAGCAGGTTGTTTAGACATTACGCTAGCGATGAATTTATAAACTAACGTTAATTGAGATTCCTGAATAAAAATGTGAACGAATCTTCTGCTGTTTCTGTTGACCTTATTGACGACGATGGATAGCGGATGGATAGCAGAGGGTAAGAAAGGAGAACCTAATGAATGACGTCGTCGGTATGAAAAAATCCGTAGAGTTTTATCGGAAGACGACGAAAAGGTGTCTATTACTAAGAAAAGTAAGCTCAGAGCCAAGAGGAGCCGTGATGGCGGAAATCAACTTTATTAGCGGCTCCGAGACGATCCCAGGGTCAGAGATTGATTTCAAATCTCTTTATATTATTTTTTTCAAATACATATAAATAAAAATATATTTATTTATCACTAAGTATGTTACAATTTTACCATTCTGGTGATCCCCGCACGAGGGCTAGCCTGTGTCGCGGGAGGCCGGTTACATAAGATACCATTACCAAGTCACTATGCCAGCAGGGCAAACAACAAAGATTAAAAAATCCTTAACTTTAAATCTAAGCATCGACTTTAACATTACAACACTCTCTGCGAAAGTAAGCAAGGTAAGCTCCGAACGTTGTTCGAGTCGGTAGGTTGGTCGGTAGGTAGGCAGGTTGGTAGGTTGGTCGGTAGGTAGGCAGGTTGGTAGGTTGGTCGGTAGGTAGGCAGGTTGGTAGGTTGGTCGGTAGGTAGGCAGGTTGGTAGGTTGGTCGGTAGGTAGGCAGGTAGTTAGGTTGGTAGGTAATTAGGTATATAAGTAGGTAGGTAGGCCTTCCCTACTCTTTACTCAATATATTTGTCTATCAGATTTACTTTCACTTTTGTATTAAATTCTGCTGTTTGTTTTGGAATCCAGCTGTTTGATTTCAGTTAAATATTGAGATCAGTTTGTTTAATGAATTTGTCTGTATTTCAAATCTATCCCTTGCTAAAGATACACAATGAACTAATGTCTACACATAGATAATGAAAACCAAAGATCAAAATAAATTAAAAAAAAAAATAACAGGACAATCATACGGGTGTAAGAGGCTTGTTTGATTTACTTAAAAGAAATGTCTCCACACTAGGATTTCCTGAGTCGTGATTATCAGGAACTACGAGTACCGTGGTACCACAACACCCGAACCCGGACCAAATATGGACAGAACATGGGAAAAATTATTTGAAAAAAAAAAGATATATATTATACCTAGTACCCATGCTTTTTAATTAAGTTTTTGTTTTATTACGTTCTAAAATTTGTTAATTGTATTTCTCTTGGGAGTTTATTAAAAAAGCATATTAATTACCTAGTTAGTTTATTATAGACAAAGACATTTCATTTTAAATAATTTTCTGCATAATAAACAATTCGGATTTACTTGGGGTCGCTCATTCACTGATGCTGGTATGGTGTTAATATCGCACATATTTGATGCCTGGGAGAAATCTCATGACGCTGTGAGATTTGTCCAAGGCATTTGATTGCGAAAACCATGACACATAAGACAGGGAACTACACCATTATGGTATTAGGGGCGTTGCTCTAGACTTTCTCACTTCCTATTTAAGTGACAGAGTACAAAGAGTTGACCTGAATGGAAAGCTTTCTTCAGGGTCTCTCGTTGCTATAGGTGTACCGCAGGGATCAATTCTTGGACTGTTTTTGTTCTTAGTATATATTAATGATCTCCCCGTCTTGCGAGGAACGATTATGAGGTTGTATTATTTGCAGATGACACGCCACTTTTATTTAAATTAAAGCGATGACAAACCGATGTTGACGATGTAAACAATGCAATCTAATGCAATCTATGGTTGTAAAATTGTTCAATGTAAACAATCTTCTACTAAATGAAAAGAAAACAAAGTATATTAGATTTATACTACCCAATGTTACACAAGTCAAAACAGATATCAAAATCAAAGATTGAAGAGTCAAGAGAAGAAGAAGAGTTGGCTCTTGTGGACATCACCGTATTCTTAGGTATCACCCTAGATAATAAGCTTCGTACGGTATACTGCTGTGGGGGAGTGCTGCTGATATAAATACCATTTTTGTGCTGATGAAGAGGACTGTTCGAGCAATTCATAATATGAGCCCCAGAGAATCACTTCGCCAAAAGCTTAAAGAAATAAACATAATGACATTTCCTTTTCTATATGATCCTTGTGATTTCAATGAATAAAAACCTATTAACTTTGACTTTGACTTGTCAATACCTCTATGAAAATCTAATGTATGTTCACAGAAATATTAATTTGTTTAGGAAAAAAAGCGATAATCACAATGTTAATAACCTATTATAAATAAAGATAAACTCGCTGTTGCCACTTGTTGACTCCATAAAGTTAGTAAATCGTTTAAAGGGCACGGTGTACGCTTTTATAACAAACTCCCAAAAGATATACAAAAATTTACAAAAAACAAATTAAAAAACGTAATAAAACAAAAACTTTATAAAAAAGCATACTATAAAATATCTGATTGTTTAGATGATAAAAAACTTTGGGATTGAAAATGCTCCAACTCAATAAAAAATGCAGGTACCTTTTCTTGCCTTGCTTTCCTGGCTTGGTCGCGGAGGAACAGGCAGTAGATAAAACCAACGTTTCAAAGTGATCCTTGTGATTTTAAAGAATAAATGAATTTTTGACTATAAAGTTTATACCTGTTTCCCTTCAAATGGTTTAATAATGTTTACACTTTGTCTGGTGTAAGTTGTTTGTAAAAGGCTGGTAATATGTAGTAATAGTAATGGGTGAACTTGGCTGGTTTACGAGCGATTATTCGTGTGTCCAATCAGGATTATGGTGATCATATGTTTATGTGTGAGCAATAAATACTTCACATCTAAAGAATTTCAATATAATATCGTGTCGACATCACGCGAGTGAGGGGGTAATCAATTACGTACTCGGATATCCATATGTGTCGGCAAAAGTAAGTTAGAATTAAAAACGAGTTCCTTGCTAAGTTTTTATTACAAAAAATACCAACAAAATTTGAAAAGATTTATATGTTTTCCGTGTTGAATGAAGGATGATATCTATGAAACGAGATCTGAAACATATGTTATCTGTGACGTAGATCCAGATTAACATAATCTGAAGGTGAATATTTCAAACATGATAGCTAAGTTCCTAATAATAATAAAAAGTAACTCCTTAAGGCCGTGATAACAACAACTCTGATAAAACCACCTTCCTACCTTGATGTCTGTTCCGGCGACCACGCCGCTGACGTGAGCTCGGACCAGCAGCAATGCAGCAATGCAGCAATGCAGCAATGCTATCAAGCAGCCAACAGAAGCAGCAATAGTGCTGAGATGTTTCGACGATAAATTGCACTGGAGTAGGTATCACTCAACTGAAGTTTGCAATCCTACTAATATAATAAATGCGAAAGCTGTGTGTGGTGTGTGTGTGTGTGTGTGTGTGTGTGTGTGTGTGTGTGTGTGTGTGTGTGTGTGTGTGTGTGTGTGTGTGTGTGTGTGTGTGAATGTTTGTTACCACGTATCTCCGTAACTATTAAACCGATTTTGGAATGTAGATAGTTTAGGATCTAGAATAACACATAGGCTAATCTAATTTTCGAAAATCGACCCCTAAGGGGGTTAAATAGGGCGGTAAAAGTTCTATGAAAAAAAAAATTGATTCGCTCAAAACTCTGTACAAATAAACTTTAAAGTAAATAATGAAACACGTTTTTTTATTTTTTCAAAACTTCCCTTTGTGAGTGTGCAATTGAGTTCTAAACTTTGAATAAATTGTAATCCTTGGTTGGATTCATTCAAATGCTGGTGGACATAGTTTGAAGCCTGGAGACGGTCATATGCTACTTTTATTAACATATTACGCGGGCGAAGCCGCGGGCAACAACTAGTTTAAGAATAAAATTCTAAAATAATGTTTACAGCCAGTTGAGGAGGACCCCAACTCTGACTAATCTTACAGTTTTTTCAACATCACAAACTCTATGTACCTACCTACTGAAACAAAAATTGTTTCCATCAAGTGCCTACCTCCATCGCTAACAGGAAATAATAACAACTATGTACCTACCTACCTAGTAAATAATATACCTTACACTAATAGGATCGGTAGTGACTTGATGGATGACATGCGATTATCGGACGCAGATCTTTATTTATTACTCAGATAAGTAAATACAATTCGATAAGGCGCGACAAAATTATTATTATGATAAAAATTATATGGGGATTCGGAGGATTACAAATCAGGGATAAAACAGTTAAGACTACCTACACCTACCTAGGTAGGTACTCACTATGTGACGTCACCATTAACATTTTGTAAGTATCTAGGTACCAACCGGTTTCCTGGTGATTAGAATAAGTAAATTATAAAGCACTAGCTTCTGCCCACGGCTTCGCCCGCGTGGTACCCGGATAAAAAGTAGCCTATATTGTTATTCTGGTGTATGAGCTATACATCATATACACATTCCGGGACACCCTGTATTACTGTAAAGTTTCATTAAAGAGTAACAAACATCCATCCTCACAAACTTTCGCGTTTGTAATATTAGTAGGATTATCAAAAAGCATGATGTGTCTGCGGATTCGCGTAGGTTTGGTCGCGCGCGAGGTCTCAGCGTTAATTCACGTAGTTTTTGTACGGAAGTTTTTAGATTCTTGGATTTCAATGAATAAAAACCTATTGACTTTGAATTTGAAACTGCGCAATACGGCAACCAGCTAATGCGTAGAAGTATTAAAGATGAAGCGCGATAAGCTTCCAGCAACACAGCCCCCGCCCCCGCCCCCGCCCCCGCCCGCGCCCCCGCCCCCGCCCCCGCCCCCGCCCGCGCCCGCGCCGCTACTGAGCGATCGCAGATAACACCACGATATATCAAACCTACCACAGATGTATCTATTTAAGTACTTAAAATAATTTATTATTGTAAATAATAAATTTATTTAATCCGAGCCGAGCCGAGCCGAGCCGAGCCGAGCCGAGCCCAGCCGAGCCGAGCCGAGCCGAGCCGAGCCGAGCCGAGCCGAGCCGAGCCGTGCCGAGCCGAGCCGAGCCGAGCCGAGCCGAGCCGAGCCGAGCCGAGCCGAGCCGAGCCGAGCCGAGCCGAGCCGAGCCGAGCCGAGCCGGATACACTGCAACACGACCTTGTACTTATTATTTGTTAAAGGCCAATTAATAAAATAATACTAGCCAAATTATACCTACACTATAGGGAATAAAATTCTTAATTCTATTTGTTATCAGAGATAATGATTTTCAAAACAGTTGATTGACTAAACGCTGCTTTATCGCTTTGTGATAATGCGTAATTTCAAATAGAATAAAACAAAAATTCTTTTAAAAAATATTTCAGAGAGAAAAATAAATTCCCGTTGTCCCCTGATGGGGCCGAACAACGGGGGACTACGGGAATAACCCAATTTGTTTAACTTAAAAAAGTAATATATCGTCATAGGATAATAAAAATAATAATAAATAATGCTGGACAATCCACACAGCATCATCTAGCCCCAAGCTAAGCAGAGCTTGTGTTATGGGTACTAGATGACTGATATACTTAATACAATACATTACATAGATAGATATTTTTTTATTATACATAGAAAATACCCAGAACACCCGGAACAAATATTTGCAGATCGTACAAACATTTGTCCCAGGGCGGGAATCGAACCCGCAACCTCCTGTGTCGCAGGCGGACCTTCGCCCACCGCGCCACATCGGTCGTCAGGATAGATAGATAAATTCCAAAGAAAAACAGGGATTCGTAAAAATATGACGTCATATATATACTATTCACTTTTATACATAATATACTATTTACTTTTATACATAATATACTATTCACTTTTATACATAATATACTATTCACTTTTATACATAATATACTATTCACTTTTATAGGCACTACGGTACTACTATTAAAATGTCCGCAAATACAATTCTATATAAAGTAGATGTGTAAAGCAGGGCTCTGGCACGATAGACAACGTTTCTGTTGATAGTGAGTGAGCTCGTCTCTTTGAATATTTGAGAATGTGCCGGCTGTTCGCCGTGCGCTGCGCTCGCTGTGTCGGATTAGTTTGCCCTCGTCATAGTTTTATTCGGAAAGTTGGTCTCCTCTCCCGAGGGAAGTTTTTAATTCTCTTAACGCAGCCCCTGCGCTGCTGCGAATATCGCTCAGCAGAGTGCGGTGCGGCTCGATGCGGTGCGGTGCGATGCGGTGCGATGCGGTGCGGCGCGGAATGCTGGCAATTATTTTATACGGCACAGGCAGTTACTACGCGCTATTGTCGTGTGCTGATGCAGCTACTGCGGATGAGCTGGCGTTGTGGCGGCTATCTATTGCGGATGAGCTGGCGTTGTGACGGCTATCTATTGCGGATGAGCTGGCGTTGTGACGGCTATCTATTGCGGATGAGCTGGCGTTGTGACGGCTATCTATTGCGGATGAGCTGGCGTTGTGACGGCTATCTATTGCGGATGAGCTGGCGTTGTGACGGCTATCTATTGCGGATGAGCTGGCGTTGTGACGGCTATCTATTGCGGATGAGCTGGCGTTGTGACGGCTATCTATTGCGGATGAGCTGGCGTTGTGACGGCTATCTATTGCGGATGAGCTGGCGTTGTGACGGCTATCTATTGCGGATGAGCTGGCGTTGTGACGGCTATCTATTGCGGATGAGCTGGCGTTGTGACGGCTATCAATTTCGGGCAAAATAAAGTCTTTAGAGCACTTAATTGCAACAAGATTAGCGCTTTATGTATGACTGTACGTATATATACTTAATCGGTACAAATATTCAGATCGGGGGATACATTTGTTAGTGTGTAGTAACGATATAGGAGGTGCATAACCTATTTGTATTGAAGGAAACAACAATTTACGAGATTTATCAACCTTTCGTTTAACGTCGCGTCGTCATAAATAAACGCGCAAATCATTACCTACGTATTTGTGAATACCTTCACAAATACGTAGGTAATGATTATTAGTGACCAACTTAATGAAACCTGGATGTAAAACATAATGTAATCCTACTAATATTATCAACGCGAAAGTTACGCAAAAACTACTCAACGGATTTTGATGAAACTTTACAGTTGTATAGCTTATACATTAGAATAACATACAGAAGCTGGTAATAATATACTAACAAACAAGTGAAACAAGTGAATGTCACAAGCATGAATCGTGCGATGATAAACATTATTATATTGATTTACAACATGTGATCGGATCGGAGTGTGACCATCGGTCTTTGTTTGCTTATAATCTTATCTTATCTACATGTTTACAATAATCACTTTATTGTCAAATTCGATTCGGTTTGATACAGGTGTATGTGTTTTTATAGGTGAGGTCACGGAGAATATCGTTAGGTGGGAGATAAAATTGTAACAAAATTGCTGGTTATATTATTTGGATCTTAAGAAGATTTTATTGAAACGTTATTTTCTCGTCCGGGACGGAGAGGAGACAAAGATTACTGCTGCCAGTAGTGGACTAAAACTGCTAAATAAAAGTGAATGTTTCAGAAAGCCTGTTTGTAAAATAATTATTTATTGTCTGTTCAATGTAAAAATGTGTGAGAATATGGTCCCGTTCTTATTAAATAAATAAATAAACTAAAACATTGCACAATGGATGACGTATCGATGGTAGGTACGTACTGCAACCATCTAACTTGTGAATACCTTGCAATGTGCAAGAAGTGCGGTCTCACCGTCGCCGCCGCGTCGTCGGCCGTCATGGCGATGGACGCACGCGGCTACTGAACAGCAAATAGAGTAACGGCCATCTGTTGGCGGTCAGAGATAACCGCAGCTATGCACGCTTGCGATAACAGAGCTATCACTCACGAGCTGCCGACGCTCAGATATCAAGATGAGAGATCTCACGCGCCTGTAATTTCACCGGCAATCATCCCCTTCAAACCGGAACTCAGCAATGAGAGTATTACTGCTTGGTGGCGGGAATAGGCATGATGGTAGCACCCCAGGACGAACCCTTCCACAGAAGCTCTACTACTCTTATTTGAGTGACAGCTTACAATGTGAACTGAAACGGCTCCATTGCGCCCGTGAACTGACGCGATCACTCTGTTAACTATCTAATGGGATCGAGTGGGCTTTGTCAGAGGATCTGGATGATGACGAAGAGTTTTTTTTTCAATTTATTAATTCATTCAGATCTTCATCCGTCATCATTCATCATTCATACACAATATTCTGAAGTAAATAAAACAAATAACTTTTAAGTACTTTAGAGAAACCCAAAAATTCGCATTGAAATTTCAAAAATATTAGATGATAAAAATAAAAATGACAACATGTCAATAATTACTGTAATTATCCTATTCTGTACTGAGCAGTCCATTCACCGCAGAGCATCGCTTGCAGGATGCTGCTGGAGGAGGGAAGCGGGTTTGCCTGTTAAATACAGGCGAGTGTGAGAGAGAGTACACGAAATAATTAACAAAGTAAGCATGCATTTTTTCAAAATCCATGTTATAAAGGATGTTCCTTAAATCATCTATACTTATAAAATCGTTTGTTCGGACTGACTGACTGATCTATCAACGCACAGCCAAATCTACATCATAGGTTTATTTTATAACGTGTGCTAAGAAAGTAAAATGGGGGTGAACTTTGTGTGAAACTTTTTCTTTGAAGTTAGAGACATAAAAATTTAATAAATGTATAGTGACGTGTTTCAGGGTTTTTAGTTTTTGACATTTTAAGGGGGGAAATGGGGGGTGAAAGTTTGTATGGGAGTATCGATTTTTTTAAAGGTAGGAACGTGAAAATATGAATTGTAGCTACTCATCATAAATAAGTAGGTAATGATGTATTTCAGTGTTTTTGGATTTTAACATTTAAATGAAACGGTGGGTAAAATATTATACAGGAGTAACGGTTTTTTTAAGGTAGGAAATTGAAATAGTTTTTTTTTTGAAACTAGGACACTTTCAATGAAGAACCTGGTGGTGGAATTATTTTTGTTAAAATCTAATAAATCTGCTGTTCTATGGATGACTCGTGGCCACACATCTTGTATCAGTATGTGGTATACGTACCTATTCTTCTGTTGACATTTCGAAGACCGTTTATGTCAGTATTGACGAATGTTCTAAATAATTCCTTATGTATGTGTGTTTTAAAATGCGCCAATTGTGATCCGATTTTAATGGTAGGGTATACTTCAAAGGTGGCTCCATATAGATTTTATGAAAAATCCCACTTCTGGTGAAACAATGGCTGATGAAATTGCATATTTGACTTTTAATTAATTTCCCATTACTTGAAGTAGTTTTTTTGACATTAAATGTTTCAAATTATTGAGAATCTTATCAATTTTAATAGGCCACATCATCCCCATTCATCCAAAAAATACTATCTATAAAGTTGTATGAAAAATTCTTGTCATAATGATGAATTCTTGTAATTTGAAATCTAGTGGTTGGCTGCTTTTAATCTGTTCAAATGTGTTGTTGGCGTATGAGACGATGATTATTAAGACTGGCTGGTAGCTGGAATTAAATGCATTTCTTGACGCAGATAGTTAACTAATAGTTTCAAAAATATGTTGTATTAGCTTAAATGATTGAGAACTGTGAAATGCCTAGTTTATAAATGGTACTTTGCGATATTATTTTGATACCAAGTCAGTATTGAAATGTTTGTTCGTTTAAGAATGTGGTATGCGCTCATATCTAGCCATACTCCGTGTTGGTTGATTAATATTGTTATATGACGTCACATAAGGTGATTAAAAATGATCACACTTTTTCGCTCATCCTGCTTTAATCGTTATTTTTATTAAATTCTCGTGTACGTATTGCGAATTCTGGCAAAAAAGTGGTCCATGAAGCATTGAGAGACGAGAAGCGGGATTGAGATTGCTCGCATGTATTCCGCGATATAAATGAGTAGGTAAGTATTATCACTCTACTCGTGCGACATGGAAACCTTCAGCCACTTCCTGTAGAAATCACAAAATTACACTTTTGCTACGGATCTGAACGATCTAACGTTTCGATTTCAAAACAATCATATTCGTCTCAATAAGCTTTCAAAACAATTTTGAATGGTATCAACGAATAAAATGTGGAAAGTTATTGCTTCGTAACTAGCAACATTAATTGGAAAACTTTACGCAAAAACTCGAGTTCGAATGTAAAGCGAGTTGCGATAAACCTCGGCGAGGCGAGGGCGTGAATTAGCGCAAACCGAGTGAGCGCCGGACACAGACCTAATATGTTTATCTCAAAGCGAAACTCATTAAAATCTCCAAATTCGTGCTTCGCAGGATTATTCTTTTAATATGCGCGTTGCAGCGCAGGCGGGGGCGGGGGCGGGAGCGGGGGCGCGGGCGGGGCGGGAGGGGGACGGAAGCAATATGTCGCGGGACAAAGCCGAGCGGAGACGCGATGCAAACACGCTTTGTAATGCGAGCCGAAATGTGAGCCTCCACGCCGCCACCATACGCGCCACCACCCGCGCCACCGCCTGTCAAAGAACGCCGCGAAACAAAAAGATTTCACTTTATTACGTCGAGGAGGCGTACTTACAGACTACGTGCTTTACACTTCACTCTATATACTGGGCGTTTCAGTTTTAGTCCAGAAAAAGCGCTCAAAGTTGTCCGTATCGTATGAATTCAAATCGCTGACAACAATTTAGTATCATCAAAGTCCTTCGTATTCCTAATAGAGTTCAGAAATAGGTTTTTAAACACTACAATTTGAACTTTTTGATGTAACCATTTTCTTTCAGTAAAATCGTATGAATATTTTTAAATCACCCAAGAAACGAAAAAAGTTATTTTATCAACGCCGTTAACGTAAAAATCCTGTAGAGGGCGTTAAAGACAGACTCCTGTGTTGGACATGGGAATGCGACGGCCGCGCCGCCAGCACGCGAGCTACATGCTCACAACGCTCACAACGCTCACAACGCTCACAACGCTCACAACGCTCACAACGCTCACAACGCTCACAACGCTCACAACGCTCACAACGCTCACAACGCTCACAACGCTCACAACGCTCACAACGCTCACAACGCTCACACCGCTCACAACGCTCACAACGCTCACAACGCTCACAACGCTCACAACGCTCACAACGCTCACAACGCTCACAACGCTCACAGCGCTCGCAAGCGAACGCAGTATTTTATTAAAACTTCAACAGGACAAAACTTAAATGTGAAAATAACTCGTGCATTTTTGAAAAGTATTATTCTCCAAACACTTTGATTCTAAATTTTATTCTACTATTAACAGAATAGAATAAATGCCGTTAAGGCAGCGTTCTTAAGAAATGCATTCGTTCGACCGCTTCTTCTTTGACTTACGATGCAAAATTGTTCTCAGCGAAAAACCTTTTTATTTCAACGAAACAGCCATTGTCTGCTCTGAAGAGCCATTCTAAATATGGGTGAAAGCATTTTTGAAATCGGATGAGTAGTAGTAGTGTTGGAGATTACCTCCTACATTCAAACTTATAAACTTTACCGTTCGGTGATTCCAACTATGAAAGTCAACAAGTTTTCCTGGAAAATAAGTCGAATTTCCAAAACTGTACTTCAGAAAAACATTTTATTTACAGAAAACAGCTGATTTTTACTTCTATTCCACTTAAAAATAAAAAAAATGAATTCACAAATATCGTAGAACATTTAATTTTCTTGTTCTCGTAAGAGTCGAGGAGGTGACCCTTAGGGATAAAATTCTCTTTTTGGAACACCCAGTATATATAATACATCATCCTTCAGCACACTGGTCCTTTGCAGCCGTTCACCTTCACCTTCAGACAGAGCCGCGTCCGCGCCCGCGCCGAGACCGACACGCGCGCTTCGTCTGACCTCTCAGCTCAGCTCAGCGACGTTCGAGATCTATCTACGTAAAGGATGCCACTCGTACTCCATTATTAATGTAGGTATATCTAAACAAAAACTAACAATTTGCGTCTGTATTTTTTTTTGCGTACGGTTTCCCAGTATTTTATCAGAGATGGGAATTCACATGTACATTTTATCGAACAGTAGATACCGAACCAGGAGCACTTTTACTAGAATGACGAGAAATAATCAGTGACATGACAATATAGTTTTGCATTTTGCTTTGGTATGCAATAAAGAGTTTATCTATTTACCAGCTGATGCCCGCGGTTTTACTCGCGTAGGATATGTGCATTAAAAATAATTGCATGCCTTGCACCCTTAAGGACTTTTTTTGAATACCCTGATACGTATTCAGTTCTATTGTATTTTCAATATCCAAACTAAGTTTACAGCCAACCGCACCAAGCGTTAAACATTTTTTAAACAAACTTAACACACCATCCTATGCCCTTTAAGGGGTAGTTTAGAAAAAAAAAGTATTTGTCTTTTATCATTTGAATTAAATAATATTTATGCCGAGTTTTAAGCAAACTGTTCCCATACAAACTTGGTCACCCTCTACAACCCCTTAGAGGGGTAGTTTGGGGTGATAATTATATAAATATTTTATCATTTGGATTGAAGAATTGATGTAGTTTGTAGATATGTTCCAGGAATACAATTATTTAATACAAAGGTTTTCAGCCCTTTTCACCCCCTTAGGGGTAGAATTTTCAAAATTCCTTCCTTAGTGTGGCCCTACACTAGAGAAATATCCTAGTTTCATGTTTCTAGGACTTATGGTTTAGGCTGTGCATTGATTCACCCCTTGGACTTTGACACCCCTACATCCCCTTTGAGGCGTATTTTGGGGAAATCATTATATGAGAGTTTTATCATTTGGATTGACGAATATTTATGTGAAGTTTAAAGACTGTAAGTTCAAGAAATACGATTTTTCATACAAAGGTTTTCAGCCCTTTTCACCCCCTTAGGGGTAGAATTTTGTACGTTGTGTTGTAGTGCGGTACGTGAAAATTCTCGTTTTTACAATATGAATAGTCAAGTTCAAGATAGTTTTTGGAGTAAAAAAATGTATTATTATAAAAAAAAATCTGTACGATTGTGACATACAGACTGTCGATTACTTTTGTAAATGTTGATAGTAATCACCCGTAGTTATGTGTGATACAAGGAAAACCAGCTGCTGATCGCCTCCACAATGTGCGCTTGCTGTTCCATGCAACACTCTAGATTGGGATACACATACACACGTATTCAGAAGGTTTTATAATGTATTTGTCCGTTACAACTTGGGTTTTTGGTGAGTACGAGCTGCGTTGCGCTGTCGACCGTTCGGAGTGACGCAACAAAACACTTTTTTTCTCACAGCGCCAGCTGTTCAAGCGATTCATTATCGAGGGTAGGTTTTTTCGTGAAGTACCAGACGCATCACCAAGAAATGTGGCCCGTGTTGCTAAGAAAAACTACCCTAAAACCAAAGACATGAGAGCTATGTTTGGCGAAAACTATGCGAACGAAACAACGATAATGAGCGGTGTCAATAAATGTAAAGACGAGTTTGCACTCTCCTTTATTATTAGCGCGGCTTCGCGCGGCTTCCCTCAGCCCTGCAGGGAGTGCGCGTATTTCGATGCGTCCTATCCCTCACATTACGTATAATTATTTTCCGTGTAAGTTCATTGAAAGCTGGTGTTTCTCTTAATTATCTTAATTAAAAGAGACATGAAATTCTGCAAGCTCTACGTCCTTCGGTCTGTGCGTTGTAAGCGGGTAAGATAACAAGGGTAGAGATCGCTTATTTGCAATAAGATCGCCTATTGTACGACATTGTTTCTACTACTTATTTAAGCTGAAATATTATTTGGTGTGCAATAAAGAATTATCCATTTATCCATCTACTAGCTTCTGCCCACGGCTTCGCTCGCGTGGCACCCGAATAAAAGTAGCCTATGTGTTATTCTGATGTATAAGCTATATTACTGGAATATAGCGCGTTTATAATATAAGTAGCATCTGCTAGTTGTTAGTGTGTGCGGATACGTGGACGCTCACAGTAGGGCTAATCCACCAGTTCAAATGTTCAAGTCACCAGTTGCACAGCGAGCTACGGAACACGCTATGCTCGCGGTTTCTCTGAAGGATACAATCCGTAACGAGATTCCGACAGAGAACGAGAGTCATCGACATAGCTCAGAGGAATAAGCTGAAGTGGCACTGGGTTGATCATATATGCCGAAGAACCGATAACCATTGGGTTAACGAGTTCTTGAGTGGAGACGGCATCCAAGCAAACTTAGTGTGGAGCGCCTTCCGGCTAGGTGGAGCGATGACTTAGCTTCTCATCCACCTCCTCCGCTGCGGGAGGAGGTGGATGAGAAGAGGCGAACACCGGGCTCAGTGGCGCGTATTCGGAGAACCTATGCCCAGCAGTGGACTGATGTAGGCTGATGATGATGAGTAAGAAATCCGATCTTAGCACTCCCCTAAAAGTCGAGTATTAGTAATTTATTACGAAAAAGTCGAAAAGACGATAAATCGTAAAACGGACTCTATAAAACTGTACCAATTCACCACATCGGAACTGGGATGCGCCTGCGCAGTCCACCACGTAACTAGCTCAACGACAGCCTCATACCAGTACCGAATCGTTTGACTATGAATTATGTTCATACCGTTATTCTTTTAAATAGTTCTCTCCATCCTAAGGCTGTCTAGAAGAAATCGCTATCAGCGATAAGACCGCCCATTGTACATTTCTTTTTTTGTTGTTCTTTTATTATTGATTCTGTGTTTATACTGTATTATGCACAATAAAGAGTTTATCTATCTATGTTTAATTGCACAAATAACGATATTATTTAACGAATTCCACCATTAATCAGCCTGTTATATGTTATTGGATTCAGTTCAACATTTTGATAATAATAAATTGATTCCATTTCGGCCGCAATTATCTTCGTGATCAATTATTGAGCGTCAATTATTGAGAGAACAAACAACCGCCATCATTTATAATGAAGACAGCAATGAAAATGACAGCAGACGTTAAAAATGTTTACAAACTAACCGTGTACGGTGTCATTGGTGTCACGTGCATTCGTGCATGTCCAATGTACATTTGTAGTAATAAATAATATAATGTGCATGTGTTTGAAAAAAAATATATATCGTTAAACGTTAAAAGTAACTGAGCCATGTCTCGGTGCAAAAATGCGTTTTTCCTGTACGTAGTACTCACAAACAATCCTCAGTTACTCACTGTTCACCGAGTGAGTGAACATATTATATCAACAACGAACAATTGGAATAGCTATATACGAGTATTTACATAGAATAGGGGGCTGGTCTCGTATCTGCAAATGCGGGCGGACGTGATTCGCGTGAAACAAGCCTCTAGTCAAGTCTTTGAGTCTATTGTAATCTGGGAATTCTGGGATTAGGGTTTCAGTAAAACCTGACGTCAATCATTAGTCAGCGGTCACTCGGATTGCCACAAACTTATAGGCGTAATGTAAACTACGGAATCAGACACATTCAGATTCAGTAAACGCAGAGCTGACTCTATATTGAATATGAACCGCAAGGCGACTGCGCCGGTCACAGCCCGGAGAGAACAGCTATTGCGGTTGCTTCTATACGTACGTTATAGATTCATCCATATCTCCACATTAATAACTTTTTTTTAAATTTATTATTCATAATAAAGTTTACAGTTACACCTAATAAACCTGATAGTGGTTTGTCTAAGGTCTAAGGTGCATGTAAGTATCGATCCCTCATTTAATACATAGTCAAAGTATTCACGGCATTGAATGAAACAGCTGGCCGATCCATACAGATAAGATTTGAGATGGTTTGGGCATATAGAAAGGATGGACGAAAGTAGATTAACAAAACAAGTATACAAGGCGAGCGTGAATGGGATAGTTGGTAGAGGAAGGCCTCGGCGAACATACTCTGACCGAATTGGAGACATTTTAGAGAAAGGCCAGGTCAGAAGTACACTAAACCGCCGAGCCTGTATGAAGAATGTGATGAGGATGAATGAAGCGAAGAGGTATGCCAGGATCGTAGCAAGTGGAAATTCTTGGTCTCTGCTTACCCCTCCGGGAAACAGGCATGAATATACTATGTATGCATGTATGTATGCCCACCGTTGCATCGCGGGAGTGATGAAAAATAACCTATAACATTCCTCATGTACCTAAAAGGCTATAAAAAAAGATTTTTCAATCCGACTGGTAGTTCAAGAGAGCTGTCAAAAAAGAAACAAAAAAACAAACTCGTCCACTGTATTAGTATAGTAGATAGATAGATGAATACTTACCATCTGTGTGAAATCAGGGGAATGAGACCACTTTGCCGAAGGCCGTTACGTTGGTCCGACGGGTCCTCATTACCCTCGACTCAAAACTCCACGAAGTGATTCAGTGCGATGCCAATTGATTTCTGTGGTGTATTATCAACAAAAAACTATACTGAGGAAGAGGTTATTCCTCAATACTGAGGAATATGAACGAACACAACGTGAGAAGAACATCGATATCGTAGCGCACTCTACGATGTCGTAGAGGTCTCTACGGCGTAGATCAGAAAGCACATTTATTGTGTTGTGGAAACACTTACTGTAAATGAAGCAGTTGTCCTGCGAGGCTGCGCGGCTGCCGCGAGGCGGCGCCCGGGAGCGGACGCCGGCATTCTCGGCACGCGCCACGCACGATCCAAGCCTTTCTTATTCTACTGGAAATACCGAAACTGCCGGTTAATTATTGAATACTCCTCAATATTGTTCTTCTTACTTTGTTTTATCTTTTGCCTGATTTATTTTGATAAGCATGCCCCCCCCATGCTTATCAAAATAAATCAGGCAATATGTTTTTATTGCAGCTACAAAAGCTCAAATGGCTCTCTATTCGTCGTCGCCGTGATCTTCACGTTCTGTCATTTCTCTTTAATGTTCTTCACAATTCCCTTTCCTCTTCTTACCTCCGTGAGCGCTTCGGCTGTCTTGTCCCTCGTGGAAAGCCATGCAGGTCAGTTTCGTCACTTCATCTCAGGACCCCCTCTCACTCTTCCAGCTGTTACGGTGGTTCATTCACCGTTCATGCTGTTAAATTATGGAACTCTCTCCCTCATGCAATCCGAGCCAGTCCATCGCTGAACATTTTTAAATCTAAAGTGAAAAAGCATTATCTCTCTCTGTAATATGCTTAGGTTAGGTACTTTATGTATTATATGTATTATTTGTATTTATATATTAATATGATGATATTGTATTTATTTTCGGTGTATGTGTATTCATAGGTAGTTCAAGTATGTATGTATAATATGTAGTCTATTAAAATATAGTGGTATTTTAAGTATATTTCATGACTTTGTACACCTACCAACTTTATCACTTCTCTATCTCTCCTCAAAGGTTTGCTGGAAGAAAACTCTTTTTAGGGTTAAGCTCGCCTTTGTACATGCCTCACCTAATATCTTGTTTAATATTTCTGTTTTATTTCTGTGTACAATAAAGAATTATAAGAAAAGCAATAATGTTGAAATAATGTATCTGCTGCGATACAACACGCAGATCGTTTGCTAGTTATTTCCAGAATTTTTAGACATGTATGAAATTTACAGGCTATATTTATTCAGATCAGACATATCTCAAACTTGAGTCTACACATTTGGTTTTAGTATTCGAGGAGAGTGCACATGTTTGGGATCGCGGCGCGGGCGTTTCAGCGAATGTGCACCTTCCTTATGGAGCTATGTACTAACTTATGTAACATTTACTTTGTGAACTACCTTCCTATTCATTAAACGAACAAAGTACAGCGGAAATTCTGAGTTGCATTCCATAAAACTTATTTATTAGTATGAATTCTATTTCTCATCCTAGTATCCTTCTCAGAAGCAACTCTCATAGCACCTGTTCACTGCAGCGCTAGTTACAGGTTAGGCAAACTGGACGCCAGCTCTGCGGTCACCACGAACTCAACCAACCACGAGCCAACGGAAGAATCTATTTATGTAAAAAAGAAAAATGAAAAGCTGTTCGTCGGTAAGCGTATCACTCGAGAACGGATGGACCGATTTGACTATTTTTGTATTAAAATGTTCGTAAAAGTAAAGAAAACTTGGAAAAATATGTAAAAAACTTTGTTTTCGTTCTTTCATACAAACTGATCTTGGTCGTCGAACGTAGTGCTTACTCCCTCCATGAGCGTCGAATTGACGTTTCGTATCTCTGTCACATTCAAGGAGCTAGTCTCTTATGAAAATACTACCGGTTGCCATTATTACCATTAAAGACAGAGTGATGCTGTAAATCTCAATTCAAGATACAAAATAAAACAAACTCTCGGTATCTTCGAGCACACACACTCCTACTTAACTATTGCGTTGTATCGCGCGAGGCGTCCTGTGAAGAAGGTCGCAAATAGCGTACACTGACTGCTTCTGATCCTCGAAAAAATAACCCTGGGAAGTCAATTTGACTGCGGCACTAAATCGAACGGCGTCGTTCAATTTTAAACGTAATCGCGCTCACGCAGCGTCGTCGCGCGTCTCGGCGCGACGCGGGAACACCATGTATCATTGAGAACTTCCAACCAGTCAGCAGCCGAGTTTTATACGTCTTTTATATTAAATCCTAGAAGAGAATAGAGAATGAATGGTTGGTCGTTAAGTTCTTGAGTGAGGGGGGCTGAGTTTATTGAGTGAAATTATACCAGTACAAGCGATGTGAATTGTGTGAAAAGTGCGCTCAAAACATCTCAAAAAATACAGAATAGCTCGCATTAAGCGAAGCCGGCTATCTATATTGGAGTGCTCGCTCGCTTCAGTGGTACATGCCACAGTACGTTCCGTTCGGATACGTCACTGTGTGTCGGAGTTGGTTTCAGAGGGCTTAACGACCTTACTTATAATCTTTATGATTATACCAGCTATTTATAATTATTCAGTGTGATAGTAAGCCTATCACTTTTCTCATAAAATGGACTATCAAATGATAAAGGTTTTTTCAAATCCGACTGGTAGTTCCAAAGATTAGCGCGTTCAAATAAAAAAAACCAGACAAGTGCGAGTCGGACTCGCCCACCGAGGTTTCCGTACAAATTTGTAGGTACATATTATAAATAGTTCAGGAATCGAGTCTCACAGTTTTTTGCGAGCTTTTCCCGAAATTCAGTTTCCAAAACTACGAACTATTAGAAATGCATAGTTTTCAGATTTTTCCATGTAGGTACTTACTAGTATAAGATAATATTACTTGCCCAATTTTATAGTTCTAGGTCAATAGAAAGTACCCTATAAATTTTGATTCCCTTGAACTATACGATTTTTGTATAAACTGCCGTATCTTTTTTTTACTCTAACTTAGAATTTCGATTTTTTCACAGCTTCAAGGGACTGTAGACCTGCGTATATGGTTTTAATTTTTCACTCGATACCACCACGCTTTCCCGAGATAAAGGGTCTTGATAGACAGACAGAAGAACAACAAAGTGAGCCTATGAGGGTTCTGTTTTTTCCTTTTGATGTACGGAACTCTAAACACAAACTACAAACTCTTCCACTTTATTATTAGTATACATAATAATAGATTTAAGGGGCTAAGGAACAAACCCGTTACTGTCCTGTAATCGATTTTTAGAGAAACCAAAGTAAACGAAAGGAAAGCTGGAATTTTCAGCTTTTGTATATGAATAGTCTATCAAAATGTAAGGCCATATCAATCAAAACACTAATCGCTTTTCAATAGTTTTTTGTTTGACATGTTCAGTTATATCTGAATACAGTAGACAACTTTGCTTTTGAATGAAAATCATTGTCTATATGGTTATGAAAATAAAATATAATTTTAATGGAATAAAAAATATCGTTCTGGACCTATAATCTACAACAGATTCCTCCATGTCATTTTCATAAAAAAATCCATTGCGCATCATCAATGATCATGTAGGTACCACTACTGGACAAGAAAATGTCGATGTTTGTCCCATTCAAGTTCAGGATGTTCAGCATACTTCTCTCAGAATACCTTTTCAAAATCTTCATTAACTATCTAAACACTGTTTTGTCTCTTTCTGATAAAGATCACTTTTGAGTGAGCGAAGATCTACGAGTCAACTTGGATAGTCTAGTTAGACAATTCTGGTTATTAACTTACGAGCTTGACTTTGACCCTGAAGCAGTTTTCAGAACCTTCAAACTGTGAACACCTATAATGTAGTGAGCAGGCCAAAAGCGGTCAATCAACAAAGCGCGTTGCTATCAATGAAATCGGCGCTCTCCCGACCAGCCGCCAGCATTCCCGAGCGGCCGATTGTTATTCATCGCACGCGGCTCGTTCGCGCTTGCCTTCGCCTCCCGACTCCCAGCGCTCAGCTCCGCTCTCGGCTCTGACGCACATACTAGATTGTTTATCCAGAATAACTGGCAGATAAACTCAGTTACGAAGTGAACGTTCGACCGTCAACTTAGGCTACTTTTAGAGAGTCTCGTTTTCATGCAACACGAATTCACACGCCTATATTCCTTCACAATGTGTATAGCGTAGTGTAAGTGACGTATGACGTGGGGCACGCTAAACTCAGCGGACGGCCTAGACGCTTGTATCGGTTGCTTCGTAAAAGTTATCTCGTAACTTGATGCCGCGTTAAGAGGGTGGAAGGTAGAGGGTAGGTACTCCCCGCGCGCCGCAGAGAAGCAACCCTTGCTTGTAATTCATAACAGGCAGTTGTCTCTCCGCGAAGAATTGAATAAATCAAGTCTCCCGCGTGTCGGGTTGTTCGCACTAACACTTTCGAAAAGTTACAAAACGCTGCCTCGAATTAACTTCCAGAGCTGTTGCCGTTTTATTATTATGTTATACGTAATGTAACAGTTGTAAGTGAATTTACAACGTGCGTCTTTGTGGATTTGAACATTTGTACAGGTAGACAGTTTTGTATGCTTGAAACTAAGTATATTTATAACGAAATTAGGTACGTCTAAATAACAACATAAACTACATTAATTAGGTAGATCAAAGCCTGATGAAAGAATTATTAGTCTGAGCGAGTTTCGATCATTTCAATGAGGTTCTTCAAAAACAACAAGACAAACACGATCACGACTTTATTTCTCCTGCACGTTACTCTCAGCAGGGGGCTACGTTATACGAGTACTCCGCTTCGCTTTGATATGCAATGCTATAGGGTTTGCTAGACGTCACGTCCCGAAGGAGAGTAACAGGAGGTTCATCAGGGTTAATTAATTATACAAATATGTAACAAAACGCAATCTGAGCTTCCTAAGTCAATAAGGGAAATGTTATCCGAACAAAATCCTTCACATTCATGAAAACATTATATTTATAAAACATTATAACATTAGACGACCTCTGTGGCGTTGTGGGCGAAGGCCCGCCTGAAACGCAGAATGTTGCGGGTTCGATCTCGCCGCGGGACAAATGTTTCTATGATAAGCAGATATTTGTCTCGGGCCTAGGTGTTTTCTATGTAATATATGTATGTATTTACAAAAGTAGTTCCCATAACATAACCGTGCTGAAAATAAGGGCTCCAGTTCACTGCAGCAAGATGCTGAGTACTTGTTTTGGGCGCAATGTACACAGCACAGTACATTACTTGTACACAGCACAGTACATTACTTGTACACAGCACAGTACATTACTTGTACACATCACAGTACATTACTTGTAAACAGTACAGTACATTACTTGTACATAGCACAGTACATTACTTGTACACAGCACAGTACATTACTTGTACACATCACAGTACATTACTTGTAAACAGTACAGTACATTACTTGTACATAGCACAGTACATTACTTGTACACAGCACAGTACATTACTTGTACACATCACAGTACATTACTTGTAAACAGTACAGCACATCACTTGTACACAGCACAGTACATTATTTTTACACATTACAGTACATTACTTGTACACATCACTGTACATTACTTGTACACATCACAGTATATCTTCGAGTGTTGGTCGAAATAAACTTTTACTTTACTTGAAGACGTGAGTTGTTCTCGGCTACTTACCTATCTCTAATACCTACTTTGCGGATCCTTTGAATGCAGCTTCTCGACTCAGCGGCAGGTAGCCACGGCCTCCGGGATCAGATCTAATTAATATAATTCAGTTCGCTTTGATCCATCTTATCCATCTTGTATAGCCATCTTAAAAGATCTTCGAAGTGATGTACGGGAACTAGACTATCGATGTTTTCTTATCTATAATTATAAAAGATTTTCCTACGATCTAACGAGTTTATAAAAGTGCAACAGATGGCGTTGAAACAGTGCTGATCGAAACCTAGTGAATGATCACCATTGAATTTTACATTGCTTCGCCGTTCTCATTATAAAGGCGAAACGTTTCGGTTCCGATGGTACTGAGCTGTGCTGTTAATACAAGATAGTTGGCAAAGATTTCACATCAATTATAATTCGCATAACAATTGACTTAATCGATGAATTCCTGTCCCCATCCCTATGCGTCTAGTGTAGGGATATGAACGAGGGAGCGGACCCTCGCACTACATGCTGGCAGTTATCAGCGATTAGTCGAGTGAGAGTCATCACAGGCAGCGCTGCCGGAGAACATGCACGATGATAAACAACCAATTAACTATTCTCGAACTGACATCTAAGACACATGAATGAATGAATGAAATAAAGTTTTTTCATTCATTCATTTATTTATGGCATACAATACAGTTTATTGTACACCATAAACAACAAAATAAACAAAAATATCTTAATAAAGTAATAAGAATGCTCTTAACGCTCAGAAGTGATCTCTTCCAAACAAACTTTTCATATATGAAAACCTAGTTTATCACGTACGAATAGAACGATATCAGCGTTCTATTTTAAGGAATCTTCTCGAACGTCTAAGTAATATAATAAAATTATGTTTGGTTATTCAGGTAAGAAGATTTTTAATTTGGTGCGTACATAGCACATACAATTCTAGATGAAGTCATTCGCTACTTTAGCACTGAGCTCAGCATAGGCTTCATTTAATAAATATAATGAAACGTGAACTGTGCAATGTGACGGCGAGTGCGGCCCGTGTCCGCGTGACGTCACTCCGACGCATCGCCAGATAATATTTAACATTCGGCGGGCGGCACCTAACGACTTCCGCTTCCGGCAGCGGCGGACGCTACGCCGCCGTCGCTCGTAGCACGTAGCCGCGTAGCGCGTAGCCCCTCTACGAGCCAATGAATGGCCGCGTCCGAATGAAAACTGAAATGAATATTTTATTTCGTGAAATACGAGTGTTTTTATTAGGTTTCCAATTGAAGGTGGCGTCGCATCGGGCGGAAGCGAGGTCGCGCCTCGGCTCGGACCGTGAATACGTCGCGCTGTACTCATGCCACGATTTATGCAGGAAACGCATACACCCTTTATACTTTATTTGAAAGGTTTATTGAGGCCATGCATTCACTTCAAACAATATAACGGATCCACAAGTTTTGTGGCATCTCTTGTCTAAATTTGGTCTTTGAATCACGTTGGTCAAAAGTTATATTTCAGTTTAAACAATTTTAAAGTAATTGAAAACGATCAGAAGTCAGATTTTTTATTTTATTAAAACGATTTATTCAAGATGATACAGCGCTGGTGTTTCTTTATCTCCCTTCACTTTAAATTTTGCTTTATTTTTATTCAATTTAAAATATTCACCCCATCCATATCTTAGCATAAAAAAGTGTCAGTGTATCACGTGACCCCGAGGCGGTGGCTGCCGCTGATTGTAACACTGGGGCTTATTATTTTAGGATAGATGAGAGAGATCCAGCGCAGCCTGCGAGATGTGTATGTGTTCGTGTGTGTGTGTGTATGTGTGTGTGTGTGTGTGTGTGGTCGTGACGTCACTCCAATAAAACTATAGGATGTTACCGCGTGAGGGACGTAGAGGGGTGCGGGGCACGTGGCGCGGGGCGCGGGGCGCAACAATACATGATTGAATACAAACATTGTACGATCTGCTCTTCAATAATGCGCAGGAAATTATGTTTTCATTTATTTATTAACAAAAAAATAAATATGGATGTCAACAAATCGATGCGAAATTATAAATTATGTAGTTTTTATTCCGTTTCGTTTCATAGCACCTAAAGAAATAATACAAACTTTTACATCTATTTATTGTATATATTTTGAATTGAAATATTTTTTGGTGCGGTGGTTCACGGCAATTTGTAAATGAAAGCATGTTAAAAAAACAAACATAACCACGACTGTATTCTCCGTAATAGATATCCTTAGATTCATAGTCGGTGCTCATATTTTTGATGATAAAAAGTAGAAGGTAGTCCAGAGGCACATCTAAACATTACATTTGACACGTGCCCGCGTTTTAGAAGTAGTTAGCATTCCACGTGACAGGTTGCAAGCCAATTCGCAGTCGAGGTCCCGCCCATGTAACTAGAGATACTAACTAAAGAACTATTTCATAATTATAAAGTGTATCAAAAATATTTTCAGTCACTCTTCTAGTTTGAGGAAAACGTTATTAAATTAAACAATCTTTTGAAAGGCCATTTTGGATGATACTTCAAACTAATAAGATTACAAAACAATCTTAATGTAACTGATTCATTGAAATTGAAAGAGGATGATAACACATCTTTTTCCACAATACACTAAGGTTATCTGGAAGATAATGCTTTTTAGCATAAAGTTTGCCTGTGTCCTACTATTTTGATCTATAATTAATTGAAGATTAAAATGCTTTGTTCTGAACAAAGCGGATTTGATAAGAGGTTAAGTAAACAATGAAGTTCCGGCACTCCCGGCCTCGGAGCGCTCTGCACTGGATGCTGCGAGGATTCGGAGCGCTCTGCACTGGATGCTGCGAGGATTCGGAGCGCTCTGCACTGGATGCTGCGAGGATTCGGAGCGCTCTGCACTGGATGCTGCGAGGATTCGGAGCGCTCTGCACTGGATGCTGCGGGGCCTCGGAGCGCTCTGCACTGGATGCTGCGAGGATTCGGAGCGCTCTGCACTGGATGCTGCGAGGCCTCGGAGCGCTCTGCACTGGATGCTGCGGCGCCTCGGAGCGCTCTGCACTGGATGCTGCGGGGCCTCGAAGCGCTCTGCACTGGATGCTGCGAGGATTTGGAGCGCTCTGCACTGGATGCTGCGAGGCCTCGGAGCGCTCTGCACTGGATGCTGCGGCGCCTCGGAGCGCTCTGCACTGGATGCTGCGGCGCCTCGGAGCGCTCTGCACTGGATGCTGCGGCGCCTCGGAGCGCTCTGCACTGGATGCTGCGAGGCCTCGGAGCGCTCTGCACTGGATGCTGCGAGGCCTCGGAGCGCTCTGCACTGGATGCTGCGGGGCCTCGGAGCGCTCTGCACTGGATGCTGCGGGGCCTCGGAGCGCTCTGCACTGGATGCTGCGAGGCCTCGGAGCGCTCTGCACTGGATGCTGCGGGGCCTCGGAGCGCTCTGCACTGGATGCTGCGGGGCCTCGGAGCGCTCTGCACTGGATGCTGCGAGGCCTCACTGAATAAGGCCATGTTGTCAAGTTTAGTGAAGCTTTTTTATACAACTAAAGTGTGAAACAAGCAAACAGCCCAACCGTTAGTAACCGTGGCCTCTCATAGGTAACGGTTACTAACAGATATGCAAAATAATAATTGTTAAACATAACAAAATTGATGTTTGTAAACATTACAAAAATAAATAATAATAAGATGTGTTGTATGGAATCAACAGGTTCCTAGCTCAGCTACTAAATCTTACACTTATTTATTCACCGTGGGATGTACAGGGAGCATTTGATTTTGTCTAATTACTTAAAATAAATGAACATTATAAATCTAGTCAGTTATTCGAGCCATTCAAACAGACACGCACAGTGATTCACTTAACTAACAGACCCATGATCCACGCCTTCGACTCATCAACTTTGCGTAGCTTCCTACTTCGTTGACAATCTCCTATGTTGTATGGATAGCCAAACATTAAAACCGAATTAAACAACTCAACTCAATATACTCATTGAAATCACTAAGGTTTTACAATTTAAAATCATCTTAAAATGTAAGGCCGAGTGGACGGTAAACCGACTTCTAATCCGATGGTTGTAGTTTGAAATTCGGTTAGACACCAATGGATTTTCCACTTGAAAAAATGATGTACGTAGTAAAGCATTCTCAGAACGGTGAACCAAAACATCGTAAAATAACCGGCATGACCAAGAATACCCTCTACTCGGTATTTTCATAGAACTTTGCACAGAGTATGTATGTGATGAGGATGGAATCATGAGGTCCGTAGAGTATGTATCTGAGGATGAGGATGGAATCATCAGATTCGCAGTCATGAGCCTGTTTTTGCTGGTTTGTTAAAATATACGGCGATTCCTTTTGACTAAGACTAGACGCATCATGCAACAAACGCCACATACATACATAATGGCGCCATTCCTCTTGTATACTAAACTTAAACTTAATTTAAACTGTCGCTCTCTTTTACTGATCGTGCACGCAAGAAAGAGATGCAAGAATTGTATTTCTGTCAAATTAGTTTACGTGTCGTTTTTCTCCTTGTTTATAGTCAGTATATTTGAGATCACGACTAAACTTGTATGGAAAACTTAAGTTTAACTAATATGACAGCACTAAAATTTCATTAATTTGTTACTCTTAGTAAAATAGAACGATAGATAAAATCAAGTTTAGCCAATAACTAGTAATAATAAGTGTATGCCGGAGCGTTTTAATTATGTGTACACTAGTGCATGTACTGCAAGTTGCACCGAGCAACTCCTGTCGGAGAGAGCCGCTGAATAATTACAAGGCACAGGTGTTGGCGCAGCCGGGCCGGATATTACACGTCCGTCGCAATTATCACGTGACACCACGACCCGCTGCCGGGACGACACTGACCCGACACGACACGCCGACACGAGCCGAGGTGATAGTGTTAAGCTTCTGAGCAAATTCTATTACATCAAAGTGTTTTGAATGATAGAAAGATAGAACATTATTTAATGCATTTATATGCAGTGTTAAGTTTGCGTATGAACTACTATTATAAGTAGTACATACGCAAACTTAACGCTGACATTATAAAAGATATATACAGACGAACACAGAAATCGGTTAAACAGCCCTCTTCTTTCAGATAATCTTTGTGTATAGTGGAAAAACGATGTATCGGTAGTGCACAAAATGGGTTCAACAAAACTAATGATAAGAAATGATGCGTGCACGTGAAACCTCGTCCATGTTTGTTGTTCAAGCCTAAAATCTGACTTTCAACTGTTTATAGCCGCGAGCACCCTTCAGCAAGTCTCGGCTCCTCCGGCACAAAGTCCACGTTTATTTTCTCTCTATTTAGCGTTAGTGTTAGCTTTAATTAACACTAACTCGTCGGGTATTCCGTCTGAGCTCGAATCTAATTACATGAACTTTATTGATTAACTTAGCGGCTGGATTAGCTCGAGTTGAACGCGGTTCGCGCGGAGTTTTATTGCTGGAACTGTTTCGGCTGACTCTACCTATTCGAATAGCTAAATATCAACATTCGGTAAGTGATTAATACGCGGTTCTGCAAACTATTAAAGTTATTTTTGTGTTGAACATGCGAGAGCCTTTTCATTTAATGATATATAATATAAACACCCAACGTCACAAAAATAGTCCTGATCCCCACACTAGATTTCACTGCATCATGGCTATCTGGAACTATGAGTACCATGGTACCACAACACCCGGAACCTTATTATTGATAAAGTAAGTATGCGAGACAAGATGCCAGAATTGTATGAAAACATATGGCTGATAAAATGACCAAAAATCGAAAAAACATTCATCACACGGCTAACCTGCCCTTTTATTGACCTATCTTTTCATGAACTACGTACGAAATGTGGAGTTAAACTATGAATTCTCGTTCAATAAATAAATAAACAATATATTACACATGTAAACATTACAAGCTCCGAAATAAATAGCACGTCCGAGTAACAGCATCGTGCTAAATAGCACGGAACTTAGCACGTCCGAGTAACAGCATCGTGCTAAATAGCACGGAACTTAGCACGTCCGAGTAACAGCATCGTGGTAAACGCGCGCAATCTCACAGAGCATTAGCAGCCGACCGACGGCCGACCGACCGATGATCCGCTCCAGACTCGCGTCCGCCGCTAACCGACACTCCCGTCTCTACACTCCACTACGATACTACTATTCATATTAACACTAAAGAACACAACACATTTTTGATAACAAAAATGAGAAACTAAGACTACTAATTAGTTTTTTTTCTGCGGAATATATGCAAACGCCAACACAGTATTATTATTTAAACGGTCTACGTGTACTTTATCATCTTGAAATGTGTAGAGATGACTATTTTTGTTCCAAAGTTGTAGAAGCAGTTTAGAATAAGGTTTTTCTATGTTCAGTTTCTAATAACAGCGTTTATTACAAAAGAAAAAAAAACGAATAATACTCATAACTCTTCCTAGACAGTCGTAGGTCAAGTAAAGTTCGAGAAAGAAAAGGGAAAGGCCGCGGTCCTGTGATATATTACACGAACTATTTCGAACTATTTCTCACCCCCTCATGACTCCAAATCTAGTTGACCTACAGACTTACAATTTTAGTCACATTTATAAAAAACAACCACTGATTTAGAAATCCCGAAGCAAAGTTCCTTCAAGTGCCAAGTCTTTTAGTGCTCGTAATGCTCGCAAGCGCTGCAGGACACACACACGACACACGACACACACGGAATAATTGAACAGCGTCTCAGCACTGCCTTCAGCTTCAACCTGACACAGAGATGCGTCGCGCCGCACAGCGCACTGATAGAGCCACCAAAGCCAATAATAATGAAACTGAAATTATCGCGGTTTGGTAATATTCAAGGATATTATTGCGACTATACCACGTACTTTTCACTTTTAGTTTCTGTACGTTAATAATAAAGTATGTATAGTCGTAATGATATATCTTAAAGTAGGTAGTTACTAAAACTATCTTAAGCCTACTTTTACCACCTTAAACATCGTCCTTTATATTCTTTGTTGTTTTTTTAAGTAAAATAGTTTCCAATTTTCAAATAAAAATATTTTATAAAATTATATTTATCAATCCTTGTTCGTACTGTAGAGGGTTTTGTGGGTATCGGAACTTGTTGATCGGTGGTCTCTATCATCGGAGTGTAGACATTTGTTAGTGTTGCTCTCGGTTGGCTGAGAATCAAGCGGAATAATGTATCGCCGAGTCCAATTACGCGCGAGGCCCGGATTATCGCGCGGATTAGAGCTCGTGCCGCTGATGATGATGAGATGATAGCTCTGAGAGAGAGACTGAGATCTTGGCAGCGGGAACACTCACACAGAGTAAACCTTGATTGGTTAGAAGGTCTGAGTGTAACAGTTAGAGACGGTATGTGGCTGGCAGTCCTCTGTACTGGACATTTTGCAGATGCATTCGATTACATAGTTGGCGAACTCATCAGCACATAGGTTAATTGTTACTCACGAAATGATCTATTGATAATTGTTGAATAACAATTAATAAAACAGAAACTTCTAAGAAGATGCAGTAAATCGCATCAGCAGTGCTGAGAATCAGGTGGTTGTTGCTGTTCCTTCTGTTGTAAGCGCTAGAACAGGAAAAAACTACAGATTTTAGTTTCGATTTCTGCAGACTAAGAAGCAACTTTTTTTTAAACTACTAGTTACGTTATCTTTATTTATATGGAAGAAGAGTAAATATGGAAACCAGAATTATATAAACATATATAATTCTTGTTTCCATATCAAAAAAATCCATATACATATATCGTTTGAGATTAAATTGTAAATATAACTTATATCAATAATTTAATCTCAAACTAAGTACTTGAGTATAGTTTGAATAGGCTGGTTATAATAACAATGGGGAAAGTATTAATTGGCCGCTAATATTTTGATTAGGTGTGATTGTGCGCAGCGGTAACTCCTATTAGGAATGATTGATTGATTGATTGATGGGCGCGAGGGGATACCACATCATATTATTATGCCGGATAAAAACACAATCAATAATTGTAATTCGTGCAGCAGAGACAGTGATGGGAAGGTAGCTGCAGCAGAGACAGTGATGGGAAGGTAGCTGATAAAGTATTAGGTATTGTACCTATATGTATATAATAATCACTAACAAATACCAATACCTAATGAGCGAGCAATGCCAGATCAGAGAACATTGTTGTAAATAATATATCAGGTGTATCTTAAGCCAATCGAAGTATTCGAAGAGCTATCCTCAATATCCAAACTTTTAACCCTCTGTGATTCACAGAGTTAAAAGGGTTACGGCTAAACTGAATAAATAATTTGACTTGTGACAAGTGAACCGGTAAAGGACGATTATGCGTCCTCAGGTTTACGGACTCGCAAGTCAAATATACCAAATAAAGCAACCGGTCTTAAAGCCTGATATTAAAGGTTTCAGTGGCGTTCTCGTGGCCGCATTCTGCCAGTACGTGGAACCGGCACAAAGGCTCAAGGTCACATATTACCGAGTTCGCAGTAACAAGGGCATTGTGCCTTCCCCCCCCCCCTCGCCCCTCCCCCGCTGCTACACAATACGAGTCGGCTACCATCCACAATTTGTATGACTTCTTTATGATTCTCGATATTGGACATAACGTGAATAAGATCTTCTAAGCTCTACCTTGCTATTATCGTCGGAGACGCAGCATCTCTTCCAAAGATCGGTTAAACCTTTAAATTCCATCTTCCTTAATCCTTAACCTTATCTAATTTGGCAGATGTTTATTTTACATAAAATACAGAAATTTGAAGTCTCGCTTCAAATTTCTCAAAATAATCGTCCGATTCGTCATCACAGGTACCTCGGAGGCTGTGAGCTCTTCCGAAGCATTGAATAATGGAGCTTTGACAACAAGCCGAGCTGATTTATTATTTAGTTTGTAAGCGAGATAACGTGTATGTTAGGGAGGGCTTGAAACCAATCTGTTGAGTTCTAAATTATAATCGATCAAGGAAGGTTACATGTTTAGATTTATTTACAAAATAACCTTGTTGAAACACAAGCATTAAACTTATTCAAAACTAGTTGTTGCTCGCGGCTACGCCCGCGTGGTATGTAAAAGTAGCATATGACCGTATCCAGGTTTCAAACTACATATGTCCACCAACTTTTGAATGGATCGAACCAAGGATTACAATTTATACAAAGTTTAGAACTCAATTGCACACCCTCAAAGGGGAGTTTTGAAAAAAAAAATACAAATACGTGTTTTATTATTTACTTTAAAGTTTCTTTGTTCAAAGTTTTTAGCGAATCAAACAATATTTTTCTTCATAGAAACTTTACCGCCCTATTTAACCCCCTTAGGGATCGATTTTCGAAAATTAAAAATTAAAATTGGTTTAGTAGGATATAGTAGGACTAATACTTCTTTAAAGTATTTATTTCGAATAATTTATAATCGATTTATCATAAAAAAGTGGTCGGTGTATCCGTACGGAAATAAATAAGCACCGCTTGTTCATCGGCAGTCGCCATAAAATCTGGGTCCTATCAAAAGAAACTGAAAAAGAAAATGTTTCGTTTTCCCCGCGCGAATTGCTTCAATTTAATCGTCCACGAAAATCGTTTCGCAAAAATTACCGGAAATCTGTTACTTCCGTGGGGAGATGAATGAAATAATAGACAGGACAGAGGTGCCTCAATCTTATAAGGGTTCTGTAGAATTTTATTGTGTCTGCGTAGTTTTTCAGAAATATTATTTACACTGCCAAGGGAAATGTCCAGCACGTTTCCCTTTTGATCTCCTGAGCTGGAAGAATATTATATTTCCTACTTGCATTGAAAATTCATCTCTGGTTTCTTGTGTTGTAGGTGCCTATTGTTATCTTTTTTTAACTCTATTGATCGAAGTAGTTTATAAAATTTCACGGCCAATCATCATCATCATCATCATCACACAGCTGTCATTTTTTAATGTCATAGTTAACGTTTAGTACGTTTCAGTGGTCTGCTTTACTATATTTGAAGCTACGGAACCCCACCACGTTTTAGAATTACGGCGGTAATGGTGGCGTCCGCTGATGGGCGCATTAAATATGTACTTGCGGGGAATGTTCCAATTCGCCCAAACTGCCGCGCGCCTAAACCACCGTTTAAGGATACATACACACGTGTGGTGAGCTGAGGCAATCTGGATTTTACCGGAGATTTCTTAGAATAATAAGAACATTTTGTATACTTTTTTTACTCATCAGTGACACGAGATAAAAAAAGTTTATGTTGTAATCACTGCATATCAAAATTATTATTTCTCAGTGTACAGCAATTTGTTATGTACTGTCAATAAAACACTGCAAGGAAATAAAGTTGCATTTCTCAAAGACTTGAAATGTAAACTCTATGCGCGAGCTATAATAATTTATGTAAAAACTTCCAATCGCGGCTGTTTGAACTCTCCATCCGACGAGAATCCATCACTATTCAAAATATAAAAGACTAGAAAGTATTTAAAGGCATCGTTTCCAACACGGCTTGATCAGTGCGAGCGTGATCTTTGACTGCTTACTACCATCCCCCGAGCCACAGCAACAGGAGACCAGTAACTGAAGTTAGTAAAAACCATTTATCAAAACATTTACAATTATTTACTATCAATCGTATTTGAAATAACTTCAAATAAAATACATAAATTACAATAGGGTTAATATTTCAAGAAATATCTCTCCACAGGATCCTCGAATTTTTAGTACACATTGCCAGGAAATGAGGAAATTACCTTGAAAAACCAGTAGTCACTGGCAAGGTGGAGGGAAAGAGCCCGCGGGGATGGAGCCTCATGCGTTGCTGCGACCAGGTTCTAGAACGGACTCCGGCGTGGGCGGAGGCATCCATCCGCTGTGGACAGATCCCCGTGGAGAGGAATGCCCCGTGCATTGAGGATATCGACGCAAAGAAGAGGAGGTGTAGTTTGCCTAATGGGTTTGTACCTTCGATGTAAATACACCAAGGAGCGCAAGAAACTCTGAGGAAATCGAGTCTCTCGGGGATGTACCTCCGTTAATTAACTTGTAATAATAAGGTGGTAAGCTGGCACAAAGGGATGCCGCAATTACGTGCGTATAAGGTACCTCGCAGGTTGCTCGCGTAAATAGACATTTGAGTGAAATAGCTTTAGGTAGGATGTTATCAGGTACCTATCTGCTTCCTTGTCCGGGTGTTGGCCAAGGACAGGCCGAAGAAGTCCGGCTCGCCCGACAGCGCGGTGGGAGATGACATTGTCAGAGTCGCAGGGCATGCCTGGATGCGAGACGAACAGGACAGATGAGGCTGGCAACAGTGAAAGGAGACCTGTCCCCAACAGTTGGTGATTCCGGACTGAAATGATGATGATGATGACGGCATGGCCAACTTTTTAGGTGCTTAATGCATTGCTAATTTGTTTCGTATTTGTATTTAAAAAATAATGAATATAAGTCACCGTTTGATCTCGTATTCATGTCTCAAAACTAACTCAAATTTATCTTCGCCGAACCAACTTTTGGTGTAATTTATTTATTTACTTTGGTACACAACTTTTCTTTCATAAACATTCAATTTAAAAATATAATAAAATGCACGAATGTTTTGTGCTAGATGATATTCTGAAATATGCGTACACATCAGTAAAAAACAGAAGGCACATTATAGATAAAATAATCTATCTATACTATAATAAGAATGTAACAGGTCGAATTCTGTACATTGAAGTTATTTTGAATTTTTTTTTGAATGGCACTCTGTAATCGATACTGAAGCCAAATTTGAATTTCAAAATGAAAAAAAAAAAAACATTTTTATCTGTCTGTCTGTGTGAATCTGGACCGCGAATAGCGCCGAAACTACTGAATGAATTCAAATGATACTTGGCATGATTTGAGTTCATAGTACGGGGTAGTACTTAGAATATTTTTTATCTCGAAATTCGGTATGGTTCCCTTGGGAAAGGGGATGAAAGTCAAAATATGTACTTAGTTGTAATTCACTAACGCGTAGTCCAATTTCATTCATTCTTTTTTTTTGTTAGAAAGGAAGTACTTTCAAGATTGTCCCGTAAATATTTCAAAGTCATCGAGTTTGTAGTTCAGAAGTGACAGACATCACAGGCCTCAGTAACATTTCCAAATAACTTGAAACCCGGAATGTACAGGAATCTTTGAACGTACGGCTCATCTTAAGCTGGTTTTTCCATTTGATCGTATAGGCATAATGGATAAGGCATATGTCAAGTCAGACCACTTCAAAGGAATCAGATATTGCTAAACGATCTTCAATTATACACAGCCTAGAATATATAGGAACCTTCGAGTTCACGTCTCAGCTTAGGCTGGCGTTGTTTTAGCGCACTTTGTAGTATACGCTGAGTAGGTAGCTGGGACTGGGACTACTGGGACTACTGGGACTACTGGGACTACTGAGACTACTGGGACTACTGGGACTACTGGGACTGGGACTGGGACTGGGCTAAAAAAACATCATCATCATCGTCTCATGGAATCACGAATAGCCGAAACATTTTTGGTGGGTAACTTTTATTTTGTTTTTTCTTCGAAATAGTAGGTAAAATAACGTGAGGATTTGATGCTATTAGAGTACCTGCAGGATAGAAACCGTAAACTAGAGATTGCAAGCGTAGGTAACTATCGCTAATATCACAATTTAATTATTATCAATCGACTTCAAAAAAGGAGTTTCTCAATTTGTCTGTATGCTTTTTGTGTAGGTTACAGGGGAGCTAGACAAATACCACTTTCTGTTGACGTTAACGCCTGTGGAAAGATAAAATTGTATGGAAATAACATTTGCTGCGGAAATGTCACGTGACATTTCCATACAATTTTATCTTTCCGCAAGCGTTAACGTCAACAGAAAGTGGTATTTGTCTACATAGTTCCCCAGATGTGTAGGTATGTTACGTGATATCTTCGCCGATGTTAACCGATTTTATTCCGATTTTTTTTTTAATCTCGAGTCTTTGAGAAATACTTTCTTGATATGAGTGCTTCACAGCAGACTACAGCATTGCTTTATATGAGACAAACTGATGTCAGATGCGAATAATTAGTCTGCAGGGATCGCAATCGCGAACGAAGTCGCGGGTACAGCTAATTACTATTACTGGATGGTACTATTTAATAAAAATAAACTAACAATTTTTTTTGTAATATTTTACAGTAAGAACAAAAACGAATATTTAAACTTCGAGTCTTAGTAGAAAGATCGGAGTAAGGTATAGTATTTCCACAAGAGTCCAGACATAAATAAAGCTTGCGTCACGTCAGCAGGAAGTTGATTAATAGGCAGTGTTCATTAACGGCTCGTTCTTAAAGACAGGAGGCGTCACAGACGAGCAGCGGTACATGTGCTCGTACAAAGAGTTATGTGTGACGAAGAGCGACACCTGTCGACGAGATTATCAACCTACCTTTACGCTGAACTGAGAATCCTACTAATTTTATAAACGCGAAAGTTTGTGAGGATGTTTGTTCCTCTTTCACGCAAAGACTACTGAACGGATTTTGATGAAACTTTACAGTAATATAGCTTATACATCAGAATAACACATAGGCTACTTTTTATCCGGGTACCACGCGGGCGAAGCCGTGGGCAGAAGCTAGTAAGAGAATAATGATTGAACGAGGTGTATAGTACTGGTACTGGTACTGTCATATCTTTGACGAGGTGTTTACTGTAGGTCTATATAATATTTACCCGAGACGCAAAGAGCCCGTTTATGTGTTTGGGGTACCAAAGAGTATTTTGTTTCTATTACGTGTTTCTCTTTAACGGCTTATTCGATTGAAATTCAGTAAATGCGTTTGGGGAGATTGTTAGTTTTTTGTTATTTGTTTGTCTGTAAGTCTCTTGTGGCAAATACCAAATTATCAAAATTGTAATTACTTATTACAATTACAAATATATTTGTAAGTTTTGTATGATTTCAAGAAAGGTTCTTAGATATGTTTTATCACCAATGTCACGTCACTAGGGCCTGGATAAGGCAGTTTTGGAAAACATTGGCCTCGATTCTGTAGTACACTGACTAAACTAAATTAAAACTGTCGCTCTCTTTTACTGATAGTGCAAGCAAAAAAGAGATAGCTACAATTTTAGTGCAGAATCGAGGCCATTGTGTATGACACGATGTTTCAAACAGACACACACATGAACTAACAAACAAGTGGGTACAATAGTTTGAGCTGTTCTAACTGACTTGTATCGACAATAATAACTGACCGCTGATGTGATCACTTTGACTTTGACTTTGTGAACTCAACACTCATAAGATTGTAAAGATAGTATTTAAAGTAATGTGAGAACTGAGAACCATCAGATAGATAGATAACTCTTTATTGCGTTTTCCAGGATTTAAAAACACTTTAAAAAGGATCTTAAAACTAGGTTGTGATGATACAATGGGCCTTATCGCTAAAAGAGATCTCTTCCAAAAACCTTTGGATGTAATAGATTTAAAAGAATGTCAAGAGTTGTATTGTAGTTACATCACGTTACTACAATACAAATAATTAACAGTACAATAAAATACATAATGTATATAAATAATATATATAGCTACAAATGCAATTAATTTTCCCTTAGTGTTTTGTCTTTCACGGTCACAGGACCGCAGCCTTCAGAGGAAGTTTTAGATATGCGGCATCGAAGCGTTGGAACAATATTCCTCCCCCGATCACAAATGTAAAAACCAAGTAAACATTTAAAATACATTTTAAAAAGTTTTTGTTACAGAAACAAATTGAAGGTATTCATAAGCGCTTCGTTTGCCAAAAATAACCTCCATCTGTTATAGCTTCGCACTCTGTTCTCATAGGTTACATCACGTACTTATCGTAAGTCTGAGGTAGGAAACACCTCATTATATGAAATTCAGGAACATTTAATAGCTAGGTACACATAACACATTGAGTTGAACCTCGTTCTGCTTGCTCTCAATAAGTCATGGGTAAAAATCAGTGTTTTTGCTTTTCAAGCAAAATATCACACAAACATTTGACAACACAAATTTGTTAACAAACAAATAAACACACTCACGACTCTTATCCTCGTGATGGACATCCTAAAATCCTCAAATCACCGCTTATGAGAACAGTAACCGATGGTTATAGGGCATGCCGCTTTTTTCACGATGTTTAGATCATTCCATAACCTGAGTGTATGTGGCACACAACATAATATACCCCAATTGTGCTCAGACATTGCATAGTTCGTAGAGTGTACTTGCAGGGGGTCGGCAGTTGCGGTGGGGACTGGGCGAATCAGTTGACGCTCAAACGTATCTGACGCCGTGTTATCGCATTTCAAATGAGCGCTCAACCACCTATCTGTAGTGGAATAGCTCAGAGAAGCTCGGCTTCATTATAGAAAGAAGTTTATATTTACTACTGAAGTTTCTGTGGCATAACCTTACCTGCTGTAAGTACGAGTATACCACATTTCTAGGCCAGCGCAGTCCCCCGGCTAAACCTATATTACATACATTCAAACAAGACATAGACATAGTAGTTTGTCCACAAGGATTATGTTTCCTGTTGGTAAAACTAAGTAGTTTCTTTACACAGTCAAGCCATGAGGAAGATACAGTGAATATGCCACTCTACTCGCTCTACACGGTCCAACTACATAGTTGATAGCATTTACTATGAAATGGCACCAACCTGCGTGCTATCTCATAGCCGGCACAGTTCACGACGCAGTAAGTCAAGCCTTATATACTCGTATGTTTGATCACTTGTTTACAAATAGTCCCACCATTTTGCGTGTGAGGAACTTATCTTTTCATGATAGTAATAATATGAAGTCTTTGTTTTTATTCAGGTAAATCGCAATCGTTTCACTAGGAATTGAAGAGTAAACGTATCGTCTGACGAGGGATGCGTTGGATTACATTTGAATCATCGTACGTAATAACTGATCTGAGCTAACGCTGTCGTTATAGATATTGATTAGTTTCGCATCATATTACCATAAACACTCATTAAAATAATAAATGTGACGTACATACATACATACATACAGTAATCAGTGGCATGAGACAATCTGACATGGAGTAGTGTGAGATTTATCGCATCGCAGTGCGGGGTCCCGATTGATTCGGATCGGAGCCGCTCGCTGCCGGCTGCTCTTTTGCCTTTTAAATGTACATGAAAAATACATTTTACAGTACATCGGTTGCGGATTGAACCAAATGCAGGATCGGCCGATAGGTGCAGTTTTTGCATCGGTGAATTATTTACGTTTCGCTAAATTGGTTTAACGCGGGTTTAGCGGGCGCGCTGTTTGTTCGGATGCGTGTTACCGACTTAACACAATAGCGCTTTTACATTTTATGAGCTAATTAATTAGTAGTGTTTCCTTTCGTAAAATAACTCCATTGTTTTGATTTGCGAAATGAATGAATATTTGTAAATATCTGTCGTGTGAGCTAATTCATATAAATTGGTTTGAGTTTGAAATTCGCGAACTGTTCTAGGTAATTCTAATTGCAATTAAATTGACGTTATTTGGTAATCTGCAATATAATCGGGTAATAGTGCGGGACGGGGCGGAGCGGCGTGTGGAGCGGGGCGGAGCGGCGTGCGGAGCGGGGCGGAGCGGCGGACGGCGAGCGAGGTGACAAAGTGGCTCGGTGACTGGCTGCGTGTGTAAATAACTTTAGTATTTGTTTAAATACCATGCTAATTATTATTTCAGTTTTCATACTGAGTCATCTATCACGTATACCCAGTATGAAAACTGGTGTTACTGGGTTACTTTTATCATCATACTGGCTTCTGCCCGCGGCTTCGCCCGCGTGGTTTGTTGATAAAAGTAGGGTATGACCGTTTCCAGGCTTCAAGCTATGCCCATATCGAATTTCATCACAAATAGCTCAGGGGTTTAGCCGTGAATTGAACTAAGTATTAAAATTTACCATACAAAGTTTAGAACTCTATTGCACACTCCCTAGGGGTAGTTTTGAAAAATAAAAAATGTTAACGTGTTTTATTATTTATTTTAAACCTTATTTTTTAAAATAAATAATATCTAATATCTAATCTAGTTTTGAGCGAATCTAACCGAGGAATAAAAGTTTCTATATAAACTTTACCCCTTTAGGGGTTGATTTTCGAAAATTCCAGAACCTAATCTATCTAGGTTTCATTTTATTCCAGATTTCATCAAATCCAGTTTAGTATTTACAGAAATACGTGGTAACAAACATTCACACATATACACACACATACACACACTGACTTACGCATTTATTATATTAAAATAAATAAATAATGCTGGACATTTTCACACAGCATCATCTAGCCCCAAACTAAGCAGAGCTTGTATTATGGGAACTGCATGACTGATATACTACTTATATACTTGTAAATACATACACATTATACATAGAAAAACACCCAGACCTGAGACAAATATTTACAAACGTTTGTCCCGTGACAGGAATCGAACCCGCAACCTTCTGCGTCTCAGACGGACCTCTGATTCCTCCGAGGATTGGATAGATACCTACTAATAATATGATCTGATTGTTTATCTGATGTAAATGAGATGTTGTGTAATTGATTTTTGTAAATTCTTGAGGGTCAAAAACTTGAGATCACCATATCAATATCAAACAATTTAGGTACCTTCTTTTAGTGCAGAGAGAGAGAGAGAGCTCATTACTTTCCTATTCATTTGAATTCACTGTCATTAAATTGACGTTAGACAAATGAAGTGATTTTTTATAATTGGGAGGTATTTTTTGTTTTGTTCAAAGGAAGTCACGGTCTGCGATCAAAGTTACAAGCTCGTAGTAACCTGGCCGGCGGCGGCGCGGCTCCGGAGAGAGCGCAGCGAGCGGCGCCGGCGGCGCGGCTCGAGATATCAGACAGCGTTCTGGGAATAGCGACGCTTCATCCACTGGATTCCTGATCTTGATTATTATACCCTTACTAGTTGGACATCGTCATCAAACAGACGACGGACATCGTCAGATGAGCGGATGGCTCATGCCTTCCAATAGTTGGTTCCGAGATTTATTTTGATGTTATGTCGAGGCAATTATACGATCCATTTGATGGTGCACGGCAACACCTGTCGCAACACCTGTGACATGATGCGTTGCATATATCAACAACTATTCATTCTGGTTTCCTCACGATGTTTTCGTGTAAATATTGTCTTTAATCCATTAGTGCACAGCCGAGTTCAAATCCACCCTCGGATCGAAAGTCAGCAGTCTAGTCCAACTCGGCACTTCATGATCAGTTTTAATCCTGAACATTTTTTTTTATTTTATATTTTTTTTGAAAAGCAGATAATTGTAAAGACACGGACGAACGAAAAATACCGACAGGTCTCCCAAAGAGTTGAACTAGGAGATCAAGCAATCATAAATTGATTATTTTCAACGTCAACTTTGTTTTGCAATTACGAGGAGTCCGAGGGTTGGTAGGTCCGCGCTGGTCGGGGGCCGCGCCAATTACCACTCGTAATGGACTTGACAATTTAGAAAACGCTGAGGAATCTTTTAAAGTGTAGAAATATCGTGACGTCGCACAATTTTTAATGAAGAGGTAATGGCCGCTTTGTTGTGTCACAATTGTTAAAGTTCTTAGATAATAAATTGAAAAAAAAATATAAAAGATTATGAAAAATTTACAATGTAGGTTTTAGGTTTTAAAACCGAACACACAAATATACCTTGACACAATACCTACCTTCGGGCAAACAAATTTCCACATCGTTACATATTCAAAAATGTTTTTATTTTTACGGATGCACTTTGTAATAAACGATTGCTGCTTTTATTTTTGAACAGGACAATAGAGGTGTATGAATTGGCAGCCATTTGAGCCAATTCAACTATCTTCCTACATTCGGACAAATTATTATTTTATACGATTTATTTTCAAACCTTTGAATAGAGCAGCGTATTTATATTTATCTCGTACAAATAAAAATGGATGACATCATCGATATCAATCAGTCAACAGTAAGTAACAACACTAGCAGAACAAAAAAAAATACGCAGCTGAAATGTGAAACAATAAAAACAAAATTTTCGCTTTCGGGGATGAGTCGAGTTTCTCGTATCATTATCGTGGAACACATGTACCCTACATGCGGTGTCTAAGAGAGGTATCTGAGGGGGGCGGGGGGAGGTTGAGCTCAGATCAAAGGCTTTTGTCTGTTGATTAACAAGTCGATGTACAAATTATTTTGGTTGGCGCTTGCCAATTTTGTAGTGCTATTGTCTAATTATTAACACTCACACACCACTTCACTATTTAGGGGAGGCCTTTGTCTTACGATCCAAGTGATTTTTGTAATGAAATGGAAACATTCAGTGAACTTCACAATCTTGATGATTGTGATTTTTGTCTAACAACTTTCATGAATAATCTGGACCTACTTGATAAGTGACGAATTCTTTGTACCTAATTCATTCACAAAGTTAGCAGCACTGAAAAGTAAATTAACGGCTCCTCAGGCTGATAATTAATTAAGTACTCAGTAAAGTATTGTTGAGACGTTTCCCAACTTTACATATTTTGAAATCTAGAATCGGTCGAAGATAACAACATTAGTAATCTCAGCTGGGTCTTGAGAAATTAACGGTCCGTGAAACCGGCGTACAATCAAAGCGATATGAACCACAATTTCATTAGTCCATGTTCTCGGTGGAAGCGCCTCCGAGTGCCTCCGAGTGCCTCTCGAGACGAAGACGCTCTCGGCAGAGCGTACTTCAGGGGATGGGGCTGTTTTACTCTGATTGTGAAGATGGGCTCGCCTCAAGATGGACGTACCATGTAACAGACGGTCAAAAATCTTTTGTCTGAGAATTGTATCCAATAGAACTTTACCGATCTACGTTAATGTAAAATATTTATTTATCTAAAGTGTAGTCATTTAGAAATCTTTTATTTGCCTATAAACTACTACAAAGAGCGTAGGTATGTAATAATAATCCCAAATTAAAAAAAAAAATACAAAATAAAGTAAGCAGAAGTATATTTTTGAATGCTTATTATACATAGATAGGTATTATTTTACAATAACTGGACCACTTTAATATTGATCTAGTTTTAGAGTAATTTTCTTCCTTTCCTTTTGCGATCAAATGTGTATCGCGGTGTGCGTTCGTTCGGGCCGGGCCGGGCCGAGCCGGGCCGGGTCGGTCCGGACTGTCTACAGGAGTCGACGCTATCTCTAAACTTTGTCAATTATCCGATTAAATATTAGCCCGCACATAATCTATTCATTCAGTGCTCTTTGAATTCTACGCTGAGAAAGTTTTCGTTGATTTACATCCAACAGAGCCCCATAAATAGGCGAGTATGAAAAACAGTATGGCTGAGTCTGCAACCTTTTAACACGCTTATATTAGCTTCACCTGTAACTAACTAACATACAAACAATGGAATCAAATTTTGGAAGTCAATGTTAACCTACTTCTAATTGTCGTATCTAAATGAAACTTTAGAAGTATATGTAGTTCGGATGGCAATACTATAATTGGGTACGTTGGAGCTGATCTGATGATGGAGCCAGGAGGCGGATAGTAGAACTCTTCAGTGGCTCTCTTCAGTAAATCCCTCGAGTTTGCGCTCTTAGATTTGTCGAGTCCAATAGATTTGGACACGGTAATGAGGTTCTGACGATAGCGTGTTTTTAGTTTTTTTTAAACTACATAATACTACTTACCTAATAGTAAAATCATTGAAAATTATTGTATCCAGGCTAGGTATGTTTGTTTGATTGTAAGTAAATAAAATGCTCTGTTTTATAATATTTATATTTTTAATAAGTTGCGTAAAGTTTAGGAAGTTTCACAAAAACTATGTTTGCAAATACACAGATTCGTCAAAAAATATTCAAGCAATCTGTGTGAAGTGAAAAATAGCCAATAGAAAGAACGGTTTAGAATTTGAGATGATGAACAGTCCTGCCATCGATTAGCCCTTTGGAAACCCCGAAACTTGAAGTTGTTTGGAGAACAAAGTAAACTGAGGGTATTTTTAGGTCGGAATTAATTGTAGAATTTTCAATTTAAAGATATTAATGAAGTTATGGGAGTTGTTTCGAGTTTGATTGGATATCGGCAATTCGGCGGGATACGGAACATCTTGCGTTAAACTTTCAACGCAAGATGAAACCTGGATTAAGTTTTAAAGATTATTTTTAAAAGAACGATTAATATCTATTTATGTTTCAAGCGATAGGAGGGTACAATACCGTTTTGATTATTTTAGAGATTGTTTATTTATATGAAAACTGTATATTTTCCAACGTCATCCTGTGTCTAATGTGTGACATTGAAGTACATATAGTTTGCTTGACGAAGCAGGTATACAGATATATAAAGTACACATCAGGGAACCCTGTCTCGACAGGCGGCTCCCAACAATGGGGAGTTTAAAAGCTAAAGTGTGAGCCTTCGTATCATTTGCATCGCCTTGTGATGGAAATGTCCCGCGGTGACTGTTTACCTTCACATACTCTTATCTCTGTGTATTCTGTGGCTTGGAGTATCAGAGCAAGCTATAGCGCGGAGGTTAGCGATATCTACGAGTATTCACTTGAGATAAGTGCATCCAGTATTATCTGTGAGTTCGATTCCTGCAGCGGGACAATTTTCTGTGTGTTCTACAGATGTTTTTTCCAGGTTTGGATGTTGTGGTACCACGGTACTCGTAGTTCCCTAATACCCGCGACAGTCAATCCTAATGTGGGGTCATACTATGTATGTGTTTAGTTTTCTATGTATTTATTTATTATTATGATAGCTAGAAGTCGCATATACGACTTGTTTCCAAGATCAGAGTATAAGTTCAAATTACAAAATGAATCTTATTATTTCTGTCAGGCTTTGACGGAGGGATGGGAGGCTCGGTTGGCATCGTTGCTACTCTGTGGATTGCAGTTAGCTCGTCAGAAGTGTAGGGGGGTGGGATGATGCCCCGAATGTGTAATTAGGGTGTGTCGTAATTATCGGAGTGGACATGTTTAATGCAGAAATGCTAATGCTTAAATTGGGGTTTTGAACTGGCGATATTGTTTGAATAGTAAGTGGTCGAATGTTTCGAGTCACCGTTCCAATTACAATTCAGTCATAATCCATGTGTTTTGTCAGATTATTTTGTTTCACGTTTTCACTACAAAACTATAAAGTTTCATGTCTTTATTTTAAAGTGGAGTTTTGTATTAATATAGCTTTTTCATCTTGCTATAAGGAATTAATCTGTTTTTTTTTAAATGAAGAGATCATTTTATAAAAAAAAACCAGAATGGTTCCTAGTGATAATCTTCGCTAAATAATTGAATATCACGAACACTAGTTAATAAACAAATTTTAACTAAACAAGTAAAATTTTCATCTAGTTAATTCCAGACTTGGGTATTTAGCTCCGATATTAGCCGAAAGAAAAACTTCAGTGACTGCGATCAAATAACCTCATTGCAGGGGAAATTTCGAGAGAACTTAAAAATAGTGGACGTTTTAAGTCTTGTTTTATAGTTCGTCACAGACCAAACAGAACACCTGGTTCATTAAGCGTAGGCTTTGACGATACTTTTGTGTTTGAAGTCTATTCTTATCCTTATACATCTCAGGATCTACTAATCTGCCTTATTTTACCAACCAACTTCAAAGAAAACGGTTCTTAATTCGTGTGCTATATAGTTTTCTGTAGATATAATACGTCGCTAAACTATTTATATAAGATTAGAATTGATTTTTTTATTGTAAGTTCCTTACGGATCATCCTGTATGCACAACTAGTTATGCCATCCCAAATATAAGTTCCGTCAGACACAACTTGTCACAGCTAATAAATCCTTCTCGCGCAGATCCGACTCGGATAGGTTAGGTTTTTGATGACTACCCAGAAAGGGTGATGTCATATGGAACATTTATATATAAGGAACACCTAGCTGTTTCAAGTTGTGTCCGAGGGAACTCCTAACTAGTAGTGCCGGTTGGTCCGTGGGGAATACCTGATTTAATTAGGTATGCCTAAAAAAACTATTTAATTGTATAACCACTTATTCTATTTCACTTCGCCCTTTCTTATCTATTACTATTGTATTTGATTTTAGTCTGATCGTACAGTTTTCTAAGTGACAGTGCCGTCTCCACAAACCTGTGACTAAACATAAGTTTTCCGTCGCGAAGTCGAACTAATTACGAACATAATTAGAGCTCACGAACTAACTCAATACATCTCTGCTCTATTATTGTACAGCTGCTGAGCGGCCGCCGCCGTGAACAACGAGAATTAGCGGCGGGATCTGGGCAGGGACATCACGTAATTGGTAAAGAAAGGTTTATTCTTGACTTACTAAGAAATAGCTTATTCGTTAAAGACAAATTACCGTTCTCACATAAATGATTAAGATGATTAATTAATAGGTACCTCGATGAATGAATGTTATTTATTTGCAAGATTATATGTAGGTAGGACTTTTCCATAATGTTAGCTTATCAATATTTGTATTTTTTGCCGTGATTTATTTTACATTTAAGTAGGTAGGTAGTTGCGATGAAATTTCTAGATTTATAAAGATGAATTTTGTCAAATTGATTATTTACTGGAATTAAAGTAGGTACTGAAATGTTATGCTTATTATTTAAATATTCATGAATTCAATGTAAACATCTGTCGCATAGCCAATTAAAAAGTTTTCTATAATATTCTATACATACATGCATAATCTCACGCTTGTTTCCCGGAGGGGTAGGCAGAGACCACGTATTTTGATTTGCTACGATCCTGACATACCTCTTTTGCTTCATTCACTCTCATCACGTTCTTCATGCATTCATTCTATGTTATCATTTTTAACTATATATTTTGGTTATTTTTTGTATATTTGTATAGCTTTAGTAAAAATTTTTTTTAAAGGGTAAGGGTTTTGCCTAGCTTGTCTTTTAGAAGCTGATTAACTTGGTAGGTTAGGTTACTCAACGAAACTACTTTGGGTCAGGCGGGGCTAGACAAATACCTCATGCTTACTTTTCCTTTCACGCTAACGAAATTTTATCAAGGCAAAACTTGGCAGCTGTCTCGTGACATTTCCACAGCTAATGGCATTCAATTTTTCCGCAGGCGTTAACGTCAACAGAAGTGGTATTTGTCTAGCCCCCCTTGAGCAGGTAACATCTCCAGCATTATGACAACAAATCGATGGGAGTCCTCTCATGGGAGTGACAGGTAGTGGGATCGGTGCGAGTCGAGCGAGCGAGCCGGGAGATCGCTCCCGGCGAGTTGAACTAGCGGTGATTAGCGTGATACGTCAGACCCTCCGCTCGACCCTCACTCCTCGCGGGAGGGATGCTCGAGAGGAGTTAGGTTAGATGATATCGAGCAATGTTTGATGCTATTTCAAAGGAGAGCGAAAAAAAACATTTATTTTTAATCTGAAACTGCAAAAAGATCAATCTTGTGAAAAAAATGTCAAGGTATTTTCTTGGAAGCGTACATGATATTATGTTTCCAAAATGCTTGAAAATTTGTACCGTGTATTAAAAAAATCTCAATAAATCCGAAAAGTAGTTGGGAACACTTTGAAATGACCTATCTCGATTCGAATAGAGGCAGCCTAAGCGTTGCTAATTCCTTATGTCTTTTCGGTATAAATACATACACATCTAAGGCGAAAATAACACTCGTTTCATCGATATCAAGCATTTGTTTTAGTTACCAATCGGAATGCTGAAGGTACTAGCAGGCAAAGAGTCTCAATTCTTGTTCGACCGCGATGGTAAGTGGTCAGTTCGTTTCACAGGTGATTGTGCGATGCGGACCGGCGACGGTGCGGCGGCGGCGGGACAGACGGCGTATTGCCGGTAATTGTCGCAATTACGCCGGATCCCACATCGGCTGTCCATGAGCTCACAGAGCAATGATGGACTCTTCCGCTAATAACGTTTATATCATTGCAGAATGACATGCTTTTTGCGACAGGCCAGAAGTTTTGATAATAGAATTGAAGATATTTGACCTCCTGTCTGTGGAAATGGAAAATTGTGTGGTGAGATCAGATAATGCTCAAGTCCGACCGTGCATGCGGTATTGCTGTCACCTCTGGAATGACTGTAGTCAAAGTAAAAGGCTTATGTCGTTACGAGCCCTATATTATTCTAGGTACTTCATGAGGTCGCAACGATAACAATATACCAATCTATATTAATTATAAGCATTGAAATAATAAGAAAAGTGCACGGCGCGACGCGGAAGGAGAATGTCGCAACCACTCACCCTAATGAAGACTCTCAGAATGAGTCGAAACTTAGTCGGTGCCTTCACTGATAGTGCAATACGTGAAAATTCCCGTTTTTACAATATGAATAATAAGAAAAGTTTCGTACCTGATGTCTTCTAGCATGAGTACTCCGTTTGTTAGTTTACTATTCAACTTAGTTGTTAGTTTACTAACAACTTCAAGTTATGGTTTGTTACTATAATCTTTGATTCAACTGCTTCATCAGAAATCCGACTCAAAGCTCACAGGCTCTGATCAATCAGCCAGGATACTCGAAACCTTTTATGCCTTTCTATGCCGACTCAAAGCTCACGGGCTCTGATCAATCAGCCAGGATCTTCAGCCTTTTATGGCCTTCCATGCCGACTCAAAGCTCACGGGCTCTGATCAATCAGCCAGGACTCTCGAAACCTTTTATACCTTCTATGCCGACTCAAAGCTCACGGGCTCTGATCAATCAGCTGGGATCCTCAGCCTTTTATGGCCGTCCATGCCGACTCAAAGCTCACGGGCTCTGATCAATCAGCCAGGATACAATGACCTATCAACTTGTCAACCTAGATTCCGCTTAATTGACCAGGTATCTTAGATTATCTTTCTTTCTCTACTCGGGATCTAGATTCTTAGCTGGGCAATGGCCTTAGGACTACACCTAACCAATTAACTCTTATAATCACTGGGTCATTAGATCTGGTAATTACTCCAGACCTAACGACACATGTTGGTCATTATTATCATTCTTGAAGGTCGTATGTAATTATCACTATTATGCATTTGTTCTAGGAATTCCTCCAAAACCAAATCTATTATCATTTAACACTGTAACCACTTTAACAGAAACGTATTATTCTTTAGAGCTTTAGAAACTTGGATTTAAACTTAGCTTTTGTGTGCACGAGAGAATACGAAATACAAAGCCCGCCATCATTACATAGAGGAAGTCAATAGAAATATCCAAGTATCTTACCATAGATAATGAAATCTTTTCAGTGTTGCTATCTACAATATTTACATTTCGCGGAAGTCGCGACACTCCCGCCGACAGGAGGCTAAAGAAGTGGCATTATCAAGTTGTGCGTCCGCTCTCTGATTTTCTCCAAGACTCGGACCGACGCGTTTCTTCTTTGTCTAACTTCTTGAGATTGTCCATGGTAATATCAGTTCTTCTCGAGTATTCTAATTTATTTTTTCCGTATATATCTGTATACCTGTGCTCTCATTTTTTATATTCGTGCTATCATTTATTAAATCAACAGAAGCTGTGCTCTCATTTTCCAACTGTACTTCATCCATGTCTTCTGTGATTACATTCAATAAATCTAAATTCTTACCAGCGATTCTTTCTGCAAGTATTGTTTGTAAACATATTTAGTTTCCTTCGCATAATTTGGCTACTCTACACAAGCCATCTGTCTTTCGTATAAGGAGACAATTATCTCGACCTTACAACCTTTACAATTTTTAATGTCCCTTGAATTTTGACTATTTGGCCTTCTTTTGGAACAGTACCTTTTTTGCTCCTTAAATTCTGCAATTATATTTCGAGATCTTTCCCAGCTGTTCACTAAATCCACTTTTGTTGTGCTGCCATCAGCGTATTGTTTCCATTGTGATGCATTGACCTATGTTCAGAAATCTGAAGGTTTGAGTACTTGTTCTACTTCGGAATCTGAGCAGATAAGTGGTCGCGTATCCAGAACTGCCTCAACTTCTTTTATGATGGTTGTGAGCTTACTATCTCTTAGGAGATGTTTCTGAAGCGTCCTTTTCACGCTTTACCAACCCCACCAATCGCTCTTATATCCACCAAACCATGGTGCCAATTAGTGGTATGAATCTCCATATAATTTTATTCTCTACACAGTAAATATTTGATAATATATACCTACGCCATTTGTTTGATGAGAACAAAACTACAGTTTTAAATATAAATATAGATATAGAGTTTGAAATATAAAGCATTATCAGAAGTGATAAGTGTTGGTTGGTACACCTTATTAAATATAATTCTTCTAAAGCAAGTTAACCCATCTTCGGCGTTAAATCTTGTATTTCTTACTTGTATTGCTCTAACAGCTAAACAAGTAAATAGACAAATCCATTTATTGCTTGTTCCATTTATAGAACTAACCAAAACTGGTCCTAGATAGTCGACATCGGTGAATGTAAATGGCATACTGAAATTTACCCTTTCATGAGGTAATACAGGCATAGGTTAGTATTTTAAATGGTTCCATGTTTCACTCATCTTAGACATTTCTTAAGAATCTTCTGGACTTGCCTTTTACCCTGTGATATCTCTTTTCTAATTCATCTGTTGGAAATGTTGGAATCAAAGTTATCGTTCATATGTTCAATGTATTGAAAGTTATTTTTGTTGTCATTCGGAAGATCCTCCCCAACCAACAGAGAAAGTTCTCTTGATGAACTGCTGGGCCATGTTTTCGGTTCTTTCAATAAAGTTTGACCCAGACAACAACCTACCTCTTTCTTCTTTTGAATTTTCTGTCCTGGTAGCTACTTCAGCTGGGTTTAAAACCAGTAGGAACATATCTTACAGTCAAACTCTTATTTCTTTAATCCTTTTGATTTTTTATTATCTATACTTATTTTATAAGTTTGTGAGTTCATATGTTCATATGCAAATTATTATTTTATTGCAGTTACACCACCTCTCTTCACATTCTTTTAAATCAAGTCCATCCAAAGGTTGTCTGGAAGAGATCGCTCTCAGTGATAAGGCCATCCATCTTATCACCACAACCTAGATTTAAGATCCTTTGTAAAGTGTATTTTTATCCTGGTGTATGCAATAAAGAGTTATCTATCTATCTATCTATGTTGGAGGTATTTACCAAAATTTCTTGTAGTATAAATCAAAAATTATTTCACTAATATTTACAATATTATAAGGTCCATGCTTGGACGCCTACTAAGTATTTAGGCTGAAGTATCTGTTTTGGTCTTATTGTTAAACTTCTCTGGGCACATTGCTCTATTATGAGTCCCCTTCTCGCCGCAGTGATAGCAGGTCCTTTTCCACTGACATTTACTAGAAAGGTGTCCTTGACGAAAACACATATAGCATCGGTTTCGAAGTTTAGCTTTTCTTTCTTCAAGTGTTACAACTTTATTGCATTCATCGTTATAATGATTCTCTTGACAGAATATGCAGGCTATCTTATGCCTTTTATTGTAAGAATTTATATTGTTTACCTCTCTCTTCTGCTCATATTTTCTTTTGTGTTGAACATGGTCTTTGTTTAATGTATTTATTCTATGTAATTTACTGTATGCATTGCCATTTTCATTTGGCCCCATTAACTTTCTTGTTTCATCAGTCACATGTAAAGTCTCCACTGTATAGCTGGTTAGTGCTGCTGGATTTCTTTTCATTCTATTTGCATCTTCTCTTGCAGATATAATAATTTCTAAATGTTTTCTTATATCTTCAATCGATTCTGTTCTAGATTTCAATTTCATCTCATAAATAATTTCTTCAGGAAACTTTTCCATAACTAAGAAGCGAAGATGGTTGTGATTAGTATTTTCTCCCAAAGAATTTAGAACCCTGAGATGTCTTTCAATTTCGTCTAATGTTTTCCTGCAATCAGATGGGTTATCTGCAGTCTTAACTTTATACAGTGCTGAATAATGAGCATCAATTATTTGAGATTCTTTTCCATATCTTTCTTTAAGAGTCGTTACCGCAATCTGATAATTTTTATTTGTAGTGTCTAGTCCTTCCACAGACTCTTTAGCTTCTCCTCTCAGGGATGCCTTTAAATACAGCAGTTTGTCAACATCATGTAATTCTCTTGAGTCAATGTTTGAATTAAAACGGTCCCAAAATTGATGCCAATCCAACACGTCTCCTGTGAATTCGGGTAAATCTAATTTGGGTAGCCTGCTTGACATGCCCAACCTTCGATTTTCTGTGTTTGTTTGAGTTGGTGTATTTAAATCGGTAGTTATTTTTATTTTCTCATTTAATTCTGCTAATATCTCCTCCCCTTTCAGCTGAACTGAAGTGAGCTCTGATATTTCATCTGCATTGGGGTTCTTGGATATAGTGAAATAGTTATATAGCTCTGCACTAAATCGATTTAAAATGGACTGTAATTTCGATGTTAATATCCTTGCTACTTCTAAATTTTTGTTGTTTAAGTTTTTGCACAAATTGAGAGACTGGTCAGATAATAATTTTAGTTCATCGGCAAACATGGACAACCTCCTTATTAATATGTCTTCCATTTTGATATGATAGTTGCTTTTGTTCTGTAAAATACCAGAAATAAATAGTGCCTTAATAAACTGTTTTTCTACTTTACCCCAATTTGTGGTAAATTTATTAGGTATAAGAAAATATAATATGAATATTAAATATTATTCATTAATTTACATCTTCATCCTATTTCCATTTCATCATTTCAATCATTTAACTGACTAATTACAACAGAAACACTTAATTCTTTATTCCACTGGTTTCCTTTTGGTCACTCCACTTAATTATGGAAGGGAACTAATATTATAACTAACCTACCTAATATATAGCAGACTAGCTACGCCCCGCAGTTTTACCTGCGTAAGCCTCGATTCCGTGAGAATATCGGTACAAAAGTAGTGATAGGCAACAGCTATGTACCTATCAAGTTTCATCGAAATAGGTTAATTAGCCTTTGCGTGAAGAAGTAACAAACATATTATTTACATACTCAAACACAATATTCGAATAATCAAATGTAACCAACTTTTGTTTCTACCGGCGATCTAATTATATTTTAGAACACTAAAGCTGCCACTGTGAATCATCCATGATAGCTAGATATATTCCCTCGCCGACTTACTTACTTAGTACCTTAAACATCGTAACAACAACAACTAGCAGCACATAATTCCTATGTATCATAAATAGTTTTCTCAGCGCACGCCATACAATGAATTTTATAGGCAAAATCTTGCCATTTTTTGTTACTTTATTGAAACCTTCTTTTGGTTTATGTTACTTCCTGATAATTTAGCTTTCCATTGGTAAAAAAATGGTTAAAATCGGTCCAGCAGTTTCGGAGCCCATTCAGCATAAACATACAAACAAACAAAAATCTTTCCTCTTTGTAATATTAGTATAGATATTATTATTGATACCTTATTATGTTGATATTACACAGTCACAATCTTCAATTTGTAAACAACTACCAATGGCCTAAATATAATATTATAAGACTTACTAGCGCAATATTACACATTATTAAATATGTTGGCTCACTATACCCCACTGTAGGACACTACAAGTGACACACACACACACACACACACACACATACACCCACTACACTCAAGAGTAACACTAGCATTTAGTCAAGGTTTTGAAACTTCCAACCCATTTTAGAGATGCTTTCAAATAGCTTTGGATTTTATAATTCTTTGAGAGATACCTGGATATTACTGCTTACGGTTCTTGTATGACAGGATATTTACTCTGACTGCTGTATACCAAAGCCACTGTGTTTTCAAATCTTTCAGGAGGTAGGTATTGTTGTTCCTGTGATAAAACTTATGTTATGTAGGTATAGGTATGTATAGTAGGTAAAAAACTACGTAAATTCAAACACTGGGATTCTATGTTTCTCGAAATAAGTTTAGAAAGCTAGACAAATCTAGTCTAGTCCTATCAAGATTACTATGTGATTGTGGCTGACCTAGTCTGTTTTCCCTAAGGGTCAAAATGATGTTTGGCAATGTTCAGGATGGTTAACAATTGAATGGTTGTCTATTAGTTAAGTACTTATAGGTACTTATTTCCCATACCTATTCCCGGTAAATTCACTCTTATTATGTAGTTGCCTTGGTATATACCTATAAATTCAATGTCTACCTAATCTTCAATACTGAACTTAAGTCCTTCGATTTGATGCTGGTGCGTTGAGTGAAGATGTCTACCTAGGTAGGTACCAGATAAGATGTCTACCTAGGTAGGTATATACAGATTAGCTTGCACGGCTCGCACACAAACCTGCGCTGCGCTAGACCAGTTCACCTATATATCTATCGTTTAGCCATATACCTACTTGTGACGACTTGAAGATAAAACCAAGTTAGTGCATAATTATTACACCCAATGTAGCAATGAGTATTTATTAGTACCAACGAAGCAGCGTAGGTGGGTACGAAATCTTAATTTTTTGGCAAGAAACTCTTGGCCATTTTTTGAAATACACAAGTAATTCTATAAATATTTATAAATTGGTGCTCACCTGGTAACTTTGAATGCTTTCATGAACTTTTAATGCCTTAGGCCACTACGGCCATAGAACACTTGGCCCTCACTCACAGTACTTTTTATTATAAGAAACCCTCACACGTTAGAAATATAAACTTATTTTGTAAAAATGGCTTTTGAGATTCTCACTCAATGTGCCTCACCGTGCCAATTTCTGAGGTCAAATATATTTTTATAACTACTATTTAAATAGGTTGCACTTAAAATAATGAGGTAAATTTATATCTACTTTTTTAATGAAAATAATAGGAGTAATCCTATTATTAGCACGTATAAAAACAATAATTTACAATGAAAACCCACTAAACTGACCTAGATAATATACTTCCTTTCGCTGATAGAAATTTGGTTTTCCGTTTCCGGAAATATTTCAGTGTTATAAAAATATCTTGACTGTAATCGTAAAAATACTTGAAATATAGTCTTAACCATTCATATTATAATAAATTAATCCTAATAAAAACTTAGTTTCTTAGATTCAACAATTCGCCTTTGTATTTTCATAGATACAATTGACTCAAATCAAGGTCGCTTTATATGAAACTATTTAGGTAGCATGTTCACTTAGTCAAAATCGTACTATTTACTCATGCCTATCTTAGGTTTTACTATGACTTGGTTTGCTTTGCTAGTTTAAATCACAACTATAAAGCTAATTTATAGTTAACGTTAAACTTTCAGGACAGATATGATATTATTCTAGCCCACGTTTGGTACGAACATGTATTTTAGTTCCACTGCACAACAGATGTCACTCTTCATTTCACTACTTGATAAATATCAGTTTAGCATCGCTATCCATCAATAGATGTCACTACTTGTATAAAAAAAAACTTTCCAATGCTTTTTGTATTGAATTCATCCAGGATTTCTAAGAATCCCTGCATCTCCACCATGTCGTTACGAGCCCTATATTATTCTAGGTACTTCATGAGGTCGCAACGATAACAATATACCAATCTATATTAATTATAAGCATTGAAATAATAAGAAAAGTGCACGGCGCGACGCGGAAGGAGAATGTCGCAACCACTCACCCTAATGAAGACTCTCAGAATGAGTCGAAACTTAGTCGGTGCCTTCACTGATAGTGCAATACGTGAAAATTCCCGTTTTTACAATATGAATAATAAGAAAAGTTTCGTACCTGATGTCTTCTAGCATGAGTACTCCGTTTGTTAGTTTACTATTCAACTTAGTTGTTAGTTTACTAACAACTTCAAGTTATGGTTTGTTACTATAATCTTTGATTCAACTGCTTCATCAGAAATCCGACTCAAAGCTCACAGGCTCTGATCAATCAGCCAGGATACTCGAAACCTTTTATGCCTTTCTATGCCGACTCAAAGCTCACGGGCTCTGATCAATCAGCCAGGATCTTCAGCCTTTTATGGCCTTCCATGCCGACTCAAAGCTCACGGGCTCTGATCAATCAGCCAGGACTCTCGAAACCTTTTATACCTTCTATGCCGACTCAAAGCTCACGGGCTCTGATCAATCAGCTGGGATCCTCAGCCTTTTATGGCCGTCCATGCCGACTCAAAGCTCACGGGCTCTGATCAATCAGCCAGGATACAATGACCTATCAACTTGTCAACCTAGATTCCGCTTAATTGACCAGGTATCTTAGATTATCTTTCTTTCTCTACTCGGGATCTAGATTCTTAGCTGGGCAATGGCCTTAGGACTACACCTAACCAATTAACTCTTATAATCACTGGGTCATTAGATCTGGTAATTACTCCAGACCTAACGACACATGTTGGTCATTATTATCATTCTTGAAGGTCGTATGTAATTATCACTATTATGCATTTGTTCTAGGAATTCCTCCAAAACCAAATCTATTATCATTTAACACTGTAACCACTTTAACAGAAACGTATTATTCTTTAGAGCTTTAGAAACTTGGATTTAAACTTAGCTTTTGTGTGCACGAGAGAATACGAAATACAAAGCCCGCCATCATTACATAGAGGAAGTCAATAGAAATATCCAAGTATCTTACCATAGATAATGAAATCTTTTCAGTGTTGCTATCTACAATATTTACATTTCGCGGAAGTCGCGACAGCTTATTGGTGATGCTTTCCCAGTGGAGGATATGAATCTGCAAAGCCTTGCGCATAGACGTCTAGTCGCTCAACTGTTGGTGTTATACAGGATTAGTTACGGAGAATCTGTACAGGGACTTAACGACCTGATCCCGGTAACCTCATTTCTTTTTGTTAATGTAACCAAGGTGGCAAATAAGCCTATGGAAGTTTGCGACACCAGAGGCATGACAGGCGCGTTACCAACTCTTCAAAAATTTATTAACTCAGTTTTTGAAGAACCACAAACTGTAGTCTCTTGGAAAAACCTCAACAGGAAGATCATCCCATATCCTAAGTGTTTGCGGGAGGAAGTTCCTCAGACACGCATGGTGCGGGATCACCCAGATACTTTTCATCGGGTACCACGCGGGTAAAGCCGTGGGCAGTAGTAAATCATGAATAATAGGGTCCTACAAATTTATCCAGTAACAGATTATGGTTTTCATGTTTGTGGCACACAGCCTCAGTTTTGTAGGCTTCGTCTCCATCGGAGAGCTGTGGGAAGCGGCCATGCCCCGCGGTCCGCTCTCGGACTCGACGCAGCAGAGCTGTCTCGCATTGTTCCCTCTCCTCACCGCAATCTACCGATCACTGAATGACAGCTTTTTTGGCTTCAAGGGCCTTCTGCCTTAAAGAAACGGCCCTAGAAAGTGGCAATTAGAAACCACTGATATTAACTTCTAAAACTTAATAAAGGGACGGTTCATGACCTAGACTTTCCCATTTTTAAAGTTATAGAGGTCTTGGACATTACTATGATTGACAGAATAAGTGTGATTGGACGTTAATTAGTGGGTCGGTTTTATTAATAAATAGTCATGAGTATATAATTAAATCAGATAACAATGATGTCAAATATAATGTAAAAGCATCAAAATAATGTTTGGCACTTGCGAGTATGTTCCAAGATCAGTATTTCAAAGGAGCCAGTGAACTGTTATTCATCTTAGCATTTTATTCGGTCTTTGTAAGACGTACGCAGATATTTTATTCCGTTGTAATATTCAGTGTTCCTTTAATATTAGAATCAGTCGGCGGAACGTGCGTCAGTAGTAGGTATACGTAGCGCTGCTCCATCAACAGAGTATCATTTACATCGGAATAACCACGACTTAACACTAAATTTACGGGTCAAATAAATAGGAATTTCGATGACATGACAGTGTATTTAATACTTTTTTAACTTTGGAATAGATTCTCTTGATGTTGTCTGTGATTATTGCTGCGGTACTTTTATTTATCTCCACTATGCCTTGGTTATATTTAACATGGGATGTATTTCTTCATTCGCTTCCCTTTGAAGTCCGACTCTCAGAAAACTATTGTTTTATTCGGTTTGCGCTCGTGTAGTCGGCCCTCCCGAGCTTAAAAACAAAAGCTTACTTTATTTGAACTCGATTGTTATCCCCCGGCCCTTTCCTTTGTGCGCGATAAGCCAAAGGGTGGGGGAGAGGTGGTCGCCGATAGGGATATCCTTCAAGGAGCTGCAGAATAGGAGCTCTACGATGCAGTAAGATCACTATCATTATTTATATATTTTCAACTGAATTACCTGTTTTGAGACTTGATTTTTTTTTTGCTCTATTTTTTCTTACCAGAAACTAAATTTGCCGTGATATTTTGGCAAGATTACGGTAACCGCTTACCAACCGATTATTTAGCCTTGCTTATTTGCCACTTTAGTTGTAGAAAATAAAAATGATTTTAACAAAGCAAGTGTTACCTTCTACTACTGGCCAGCAAACCCGTCACAAAAGGATTTCCTAAAAATGCTTAGCTTTGAGCATTTTTACTGCTTTTACAACTGTATTCGTTCTGCGCAGGAAAGGATTGCATCAAATTGAGGTAAGCGCGGCTCGAGACGCAGATAAGGTAACGGAGGTGTTTGTGCCGGCGAGGAGGCGCGGGGCGGCACGTGACGCGACTGCTGGGCGGCACGTGACAAGACTCCATGGCACGGACAGCCAACGGCAATGATGGCGATGAGATGCGATTCCTGTTAGTCGAGTCATTTGTATCCGTTACTTTGTACTAGCGATACGTGACAATTCGTATCAAAACGTTTGCAGTCTGCCTATGATTTAATTTCACTTAGGATACTTATGGATATACAAATAATTTTGACTATTGGTTTGAAAATAGCAAGTAACTTGTGAAATTTTGTAACAGTTTCGAAACCTATATAGTGACTATAATTCATCAAATTGTATGCATTCTCTCAGTCCCGGACCGGAACCACAGAATCTAAGTCTTTGCTAACGGATAGCAGTTCTAAGACACGTTGCTAGCGGATAGCAGTTCTAAGCCCGTTGCTAGCGGATAGCAGTTCGAAGCCACGTTGCTTGCGGAGAGCAGTTCTAAGCCACATTGCTAGCGGATAGCAGTTCTAAGCCACGTTGCTAGAGGATAGCGGTTCTAAGCCACGTTGCTAGCGGATAGCAGTTCTAAGCCACGTTGCTAGCGGATAGCAGTTCCTACAAAATTACAGATACACATTTAATTCGAATAAAATCGCACCAAATGATAATTCCTTATAGCACCACAAAGAAGAAGCAGCTATTAGTGATTCTATTTAGAAACAACATCGCCATTAAAAGTTGGAAAAGAGTCACTGCTAAGGAGAGATGCGCGACTTTGTTTCAAGAACTTTCCTTTTTTATATGCCTACTGACATCTTCTAATATTTATAAGTTTTTTTTATATTAGTAAGAGACAAACAATTATACGTGATGGTGCGCGATTACCATCGTCTACTGACATCTGCAACACCTGGCTGCTGATGCGTGGACTGCTCTAAAGGACTCATTTGTTATTTTTTTGAAGCGAGGCATGTTATAACTTAGCCTTAGAAGGCAGTTAATTCTACAGTTTATATGTACGGGTGAGAAAGGATGTCGTAAAGCGGGTAGACGAGAGAGCCACGTATAGGTCATGTATGGATGAGCCTTGTTTCGGTGTAGCGAGGTGTATGCATCCACTGCTGAGGAAAATACTTCTCGATCAATGGAAATACTGATTTTATTTTTATTTTTATAAGCTGTCATTTAATTAAAAGTCATTTAATTTATATTTATCTGGGTCAAGGCACTAACATTGCCATTCAAGGTGGCAGCTCAACCAGCATTTTGGGAACGCTTCTATCTGGTAGTGATCTGGATCAGTTGAGCTATTAATAGATCGTTTGCAATAGTATTTTCATAGCTAGCTGTTTCATTTGTATTTTTTGTATATACCTACTTGTAGAGAATTGTATGATTAAATGAAATAAAACATTAATTATTTAAATGTTTCAAAATTTATTAATAAATAATAATAAATAAATAAATAATGCTAGACATATTTCACACAGCATCATCTAGCCACAAACTAAGCAGAGCTTGTAGTATGGGAATTATATGACTGATATACTACTTATATTACTTTACTTTTTGTAAATACTCGTACTTACATAATATTCATAGAAACCACCCTGACCCGAGACAAATATTTGCAGATCTTACAAACATTTGTCCCGCGGCGGGAATCGAACACGCAACCTTCTGCGACTCAGGCGGGACTTCGCCCAATGCGCCATAGAGATCGACAATTAATTACACGTGCCGGTCCCGTGACTGTCCCGTGTCGCGAGTTCACGGCCCGATTGCCGCAAAGCGCAATGTTCGCGTACCGAATATTTTTAACAACCTCTCGTCATCATTAGCGGCACGAGGAGCCCGCGCGCGCGGTAACCAGCTCCTGTACACTCGTACACGAACCTCTGTGGAGACAGACCGCTTTGGTACTATACCTGTCGTATCTGTAGATGGATACTGTATTATGTAGGTAGGTCAATAAAACATTGACAACAAGTTTTAGAAAAATAATCATATAAGTAGTATGTCGGTCATGTAGTTCCCATAACACAAACCCTGTTTACTTTGAGGCTAGATAATGCTGTGTGAAAATTTACAGCATTGTATTATTGTTGAAGTTTTAAATCTTAACGACTGAAACTAAAAGACACATAAGACTAGGAACAATGGCGGCGCGGCCACAATTCAAATGAATAAATGAATGATTTTTTTTATTTATTTGACTACTACCTGTATTGGTTTTTAGGTATGACTGTACTCGACTAATTCGTAGTACAAATGTTTGCATTAATTCAAAGATGACACGATATTATCAGAATACTTTGCGTAGGTTTAATTAGTGAACTATGAATATACTATAATATACGCATTATATCTACATAATTACATAATATACTCGTACACAGCATTATAACTATATACCTACCAAAACTATTGTATGATATATAACATAGATAAACCAGAAACAAGCAACAGTTAGCGACTCGAGGACAAGTATTGTTTCGTTGACCAAGAATCTAAAAATAGTGGTGATTTCGCACGTCTGATGATAACAGATAGTTCATTCCATAAACGGACAGCCCGCACTGTAAATATATCATAGTAGGAGGAGGTGTGTACAGATGTCAGAAGTTGAAGGGTTTCAGAAGAGCGAAGGGATTGAGCATGTGAGAGATGAATATATTGGAAACGTTCCTTGTGATAGGAAGGTGTGGTAAAGTATTAATTATTTTATAAACTTTTATTTATTACAAATCAGTTACTTAAGCTAAATCAAAAATAGCGCTAGACTAATGGCCATAATCTCACGACGGAAATCAATACTTGTTGGGTGGATATGACCGTACAAGTGATTTAAGATTCGCCAAAGATGACTGGTAGATAATGCTGTATAGCATTAGGTCCTCCCTTTGTACAATAAATAAATAAATAAAAGTGGAACTCTATGAACTGTGTTTCCTTCGATTCTATGATCCTTGTCATTTCAATGAATAAAAACCTATTGACATTGAATTTAGATAGATAAATAAATCTTTATTGCCTACACAAGAATTAAACTAACATTTAACATAAAATCTTATAAACTAGTTTGTGGTGATACAATGGGCTTTATCGCTAAGAGCAATATCTTCCAGGCAATCTTCGAATGGAATTGATAGAAAAGAATGTAAAGAGAAGTGGTGTAACTGATGTCCACTCCCCGCTCCTCTTCCGGCTCCACTTCTCGCTTCACTCCCCACTCCACTCCCCGCTCCACTCCTCGCTCAACTCCCGACTCCACTCCTTGCTCTACTTCCCACTCCACTCCCCGTTCCACTTCCTCTCCACTCCCCGTTTCACTCCTCGCTTCATTCCCAAATCTGGTCGGCTCTAAAGCCCCGGATCTGATGAAATCGCTCTAGGTACTCGGTCTCTTCACATTAGCATATGAAAGCGATTCGAGCGCGGCGCGTTAACGTAATGCGCTCGTGGAGTGAGCCGCGCCTCACGCCACGAGCGAGTCGAGATGTTGCGATGACGCCGTGTTTTTGTTGCTGTGATTTATCGTGAGTAGGTCAAGTGCTATTTCAGTGGCGGTGGAACAGCGAGGAGCATCTTATTTAAGGAGTATCATTACTTGAAGGCGTTGTTGTCATTTCATTGTCGTGTTTCGCACGTGCACACAACACGGGATATTGTTCTATCAGAATGATGGCACTAGTATTTTTATGACGGAAGGTAAACATACGAGCTACTCTATTTATGACGTTAAATTTCAATAACCAACTTTAAAAAAGGAGGAGGTTATCAATTCATCGATTTTTTTGTGTATTTTACGCGATATCTTCGCAAATTGTCAACCGATTTTAATGATTTTTTATAGGTAGAGTATACTTCAAGGATGGTTCCATATAATTTTTATTAAAAAATTCCACCCCTTATTGTGAAAAAATAAGAGATTATATTTTATATTGGGCTTATGAACCCCAATTATTATCAACTTCCCGTTATTGTCCTGTTTTCACGCAGAATCCTTCAAAGGCTACAACTACCTACTTAAATCCAGTTCGTAAAATATGCAGCAAAAAGAGCAGGTCGACCATTGCATGCGCCGTGCAACCTGTGCCGCTGTTTGCCAACACCAGCTCCCCGAGCCCTGCTGTTATTGAGATTATATTAATCGACAACTATTCAACTACACTCATATTATAAAGAAGTAAAATTTGCAAGTTTGGAGTTTGGTATGACGTAATGTCTGAAAAAAAAATCAAAAACTCCTCCAGTATTTAGAATGACCTTCAGGGTGGGCATAGGTTGTTTTATTCCGTTCAAATAAAAGGGCTTTTCGTGTGTACAATTTTGCAAAGTAAGTCGGCGAAAAACGGTCTAGCGAATGCGTTTCTTATGAACGCTGGTTTAATGGTAAGAGCTACTTTTAATTGGCTACTTTTTAACCAGGTACGAAGCCGTGCGCCGTAACTAGAATATCATAATTATGGAACGTAGTAATACTGATATAATAATAAAATCGTTTACGTAACGAAATAAAACATAACAACCGTTTTAGAAAGCGCATTGTATTCTATTAGCTCTAAAAACAAAAACAATTTATCCTTTGCGTTTTACCCATAAAATAAAACACCAATTTTTCAACATATTTAATTTCCACAGCGTAAAATTTATCGCATCGAAAACAGGAAACCTTTTTCCCTCGTGTTCGCGAGCGGCTTGTTTATATCGCGATTAGATCGGCAATAAATAACCCGGGTATTATCGGCGAAATTATAAATTAACCGGCGTCTGGAGCCGGGTAACTGATGCCGAGAACATTTACCCTGAACCGAACCAGATAATTTAATAATACCCACCTGGAATTCGGGAGCGTGTATTGAATATAGATAGGGATGTGTTCGGTATCTGACTTGACCTCGAATGGTGGTAGAAGGCTAGAGTCTGGAATCATTATTATTTAGACTCTACATGATAATTATCTTGCCTCTAGATTCTAGAGGCAAAATAACCTGAGTATCACGTCTCTGATATGTTATATAGGAGATTTCATGGGCCTACGTGAAAATAGAAAATAAGACGCGCTGAAAACTGATATACAAGGAAATCCTATTGGACACGTTGTACAAAGCGGACACAATACCTTGAACGTGGCCATTCTCTCCACAGCTTGAAAATGTTATAAAGTGCTACGAGCGTGTACTACGACAATGCTACGAGCTACGACAGTGCTACGATAGTTCTACGAACTAAGCAATGGTTATATTTCCGTAGCAACTAATGCTGTATTTATTTAGCTAGGCTATCTTACTCGCAAGATGTGTGGGTTCGATTTCTGCTATGGGACAAAGATTTGCAGGTTCTGCAGATATTTGTTCCGCGTCTTCGTGTGACTTACTCGTAGTTCCTGATACCCACACAGGGAATCCTTATATAGGATTAGGAATCTGTATGTACTTACCTTTCTGTAGTTAGGAAGTAAAGAACCTAAAAAACAGCTGGGAATGGCCGCATGTTAAAGGTGTAACTCGCGAGTGGCCGGCGCCGCTTAACACGCGATTTCGAAGGCGATTTATGGCCGCAAAAAACATTATACAGAATGAAATAAATATGTTTGCACACACTGTGTTCCGAGGCATTGCCTGGAATAATATTAATTTCGCGCGGTAGCTCAAGATTAATTTAAGTGTTGAAACAAATTATAATTCCGTAACTGACATATTTTTTTTAATTATTAGTTCGTAATTTATTTTGCAGTTTCCCGTAGAACAGTGACGTAACTGAGTTTGTTGGTATCTTAGGCAACCGACCTCCCGCGATACAGGCTAGTCCTCATGCGGGGATCACCAGGATGTCCAAATTGTAACATACCTAGTGGAAAATAAATATAATTGTATAGACTATGCGCTAGACTATGCTTTATCAATAATAAGTTTCTCGGACTATTGTAGAGACGCGTATAATGGAATAAAAGAAAAAAAACCATTAAATTATTTATCTCAATATTGAAATTATAAAATATGCTCTATAACATTTGATATTTTTCTCTATGTACAAGTCATATCATACAGCGCATATAGTAAATAGGTATGTAGGGATATACATATTGCAAATTGTAATAATACCTAACGAGGCACATTATGTATGTATCGTCGGAATGCTCACATTCCTCGGAGCTGGTAGATTGCGTCTCTACATCGCTTTGTGTCTTCAATTGAATATCTTACTATCAAATGAGGAATGGAGATACGTTTTGGTTCATATCGTATGTATTATTGAACGTATCCATTACAATTTGTTAGGATCAGCGACATAACGAGTAGTCACAGAATATGTTTGAGTTCGTGTCACTTTAGTCTTTCTTGTTCTCATAACATTGTGAGGCAATGATATAGAAATCACTTTTAAATTTAAGTAGTAAACTCCTTCAAAAACCACTGCGCGAAGTTAAAATATTAAAAAATGTTAATCAAAACCTGTCTACGTATCTCCGCACATAATTTTAGTCATTCTTTTCTCTGAAAATAGTAGCAAAAAGCTCCCGAGTCTCATGTACCACAGTAAATTAAATAGCGGTGCATCTACATCGTCGTTACGAGAGCCTCGCATGCATTTAATTCCCACCAAAGAGGAAAAACAAAGGATGAGTATGTTGTGTGGCGCAGAGCAGATAATGCAGAGAGAAAACATTATGCGATCTTGTTTCAAATTATGTAAATGTTTCATTGTGTTTTTCCTGAAATTATAATAATTTTTGTACTAAAATTCAAGTTAGGAGCATTTTGTTACGTGATTAAATAAGTGTTTTTTTTTTTCAAAAGCTGCTGCATTATCTTATAGTGAGAGTGCTTTAAGTTTATTTGTTACTATTTTCCAATGTTTGATTCTGTCTAAACAGGTACAAAAATAGGTCTCAGACTCCACAAATATCAAGCTTTAATTTTACTAAGTATGATTATTATAAGTCCTATACCAACAATACTTACCTAATCAATACTTATAATGCTTCAAAAGGTTCTCAAATGGCGACCCGCACAGGAAGACGCAGTGAAGGAAGACCCCCAGCCGATATACAGATGACATATTCAATATTGCTGGAAAGCAGTTTATGGAGGTGGCTAAGCTCGTTCTCTTTCACTCACTCTTTGGGGAGACCTATATCCTTTTACAAACATTGAAATTCTACAAAAGATCAGTCGTTTTATAAAACTATTTTTCCTACTCCGTATGATTTGCCACACTGTGCTACATCACAAAATGAAAAGCAAAAGTATAGTTTGCCATAAAGCGGTGCATTAAAGTTAACGGGAAAAGCGGTCATTAATCTTACAGTCAGCGAGCGGGGAACAGCGGTGTCCCACTGTGCACTGTCCAGCGCCCGTTGCCCAGTCCCCGACGTCAGTGGGGACTGACACCACTCAGTTTTCTGACCTTCCGCAGCAAATAGTGGCTTAAAACATGTACAATTTCATAAAAGGCTATAAATACAGACGGCCTTGCAACCTAGCCAAGTATACCTAGCCTAGATATTTCAAAAGTCTATCACTTCACTGAGTCTGGTTTGTAAGAATTGTCTGTGAACTTCCTAAGCAATGTTTATCACTTTGCGTGATGTTTTAAAGTTTGACAAATCTTGGAAGTTTTTAAGATTATATGCCCAAGGAGCGCTAACGGATTTAATAAACCTAGATCTGTCTGTATGTCATAAGACTGTATCTTTTTAACTGCAATATGAATATGGTTGCAATTTTAACAGCACATGTTTTTTACCTTATCATGGAAAATAATAACAAAATTCAACAAATCAAAATCGTCAAACAATAATATTATTTTTTTCCTTCCTTAGAGGCCTTCATTTTTCTATAATCTCACCTGATAGTAAGTGATGATATGATATGATATGATATGATATGATATGATATGATATGATATGATATGATATGATATGATATGATATGATATGATATGGCCGACGATAGAGCACGAAGGTCTAGATAAGATCTTTCAATCTTACCTTAAAGACACGCAGATTATATTTCTCCCGAAAAACAAACGCTGTTTACAAAAGAATAGTTGTTTATATCGTGTAGTATTCATATAGAATCCTTAGTACGAAGTTATGGCGGTATGAGCTAGTTTAAATTTTTATTAATTAGACTCTAGTAAAAAGGTTTAGTCAGATATTGAGCTATCTCAAGAGATGCTGAGGTAGATAATGATGAACTTGTCATAATATAGAAAAACAGTTTATGTAACAATCAGTTGTGTACGATAAAAGTAGATATCAAAGTCCAAGCGCAGTTACCTTTTCACAAACAGAATTCCTTACCTATTAAATAACCTATTATGTAGAGTTTAAATAAATGATTCATCTAATCATCGTAAACCCACAAAGAACTGGAAGACCTAATATATGCAGCGGAATTTCCGCTTGATCGAATACATTTTATTTCTAACGCTGGAATACTTTAAGAAGTGTAAAAGCGAGAATGTATTGTTAGAAGTGGAAAAGCGGCAAAGTGACAAATCTAATGTGTGGAAGTGCCTCTGACTACACTGAACTTGGTGTCCTCATAGATCTACGCATTGTATTTGTATGAGAGGATGTACATCAAGGGGAATATAGTAGTGAGCTTGTTTGTTTTGGAAACGAACTTGTAACGACAATAAAAAAAAACACTTATTTCATAACAACAGCCCGATTGGAAAAATGTGCAAGTTATGATGTGAAATACATGAATAGTTTTGGCAAGTTTTGTTAGATGAGACCGCGAGGGCGCGGACGCAGGCGCGGTGGCTCTCACGCCACGCTCCGCTCTAGACATTGCAGAGATTTTACTACTTTTATTTTATGTAAAGTATTTTAAACAAAAAACAAACACGCTCACTACTGTATTCCTCATGATGGACTTCCTCAGATACATAATCTTTGAGGATACTATGTAGGGGATAGTTAGAGGCCCGTACAAACATTATATTTGGCACATGCCCGCGTTTTGCAAGTAGTAAGCGTTCCACGTGACAGGTTGCAAGCCCATCGTCACTTATTGGAACACTAACTGATGGAATATACGAATCTTTGATTGTAGGACACGCCGGTTTCCTCACATTCTGCGGCGTTTTGAGCACGTGTTAAGCGCACATAGATGTTTCGAGTGGAAAAGAAAAAAAAACCTGACCTTTTCCACACAGCATCATCTAGCCCCGAAGTAAGCAGAGCTGGTGTTATGGATACTACTTTACATTTTAAGCAAAAAGCATGTCATTTTTAAGCAAAATCTAGATCAGAGATAGTTATCTCTACAGATAAAAGAGGAAACAGAAAGTTACTCAAATAGCTCAGTGGACTGCACATATGAGCAAGTACGAGTAAGGCAAATCACCCAACCAACCTAGTAAGAGACATTACAAATTGGCAGGCGATGAGTCTCTGGTTGACTCTGGTTCTGGTGTTGTAATTTTTTTCGATCTACCTGATATAAAATTCTTTATTGTACACATGCCAAAGAAAAATAAATAGATACTAATTAATTAAAGTATTATCGCTCAGATGCGATTATTTCCTGAAAACAATGTAACGTATCGCAAAGCGTCTTTATTCTGAAGGCGACAAAAATAATTTATGCAAAACTCGAAGATACAAACATTATTTTGTGTGATTTTGTCAGGTAGAGCGGGGGTAGAGAGGGGGGGGGGGGGGGGGGGAGCTCCACGGACGCGGATGGAATACAGAGAGTGTTCGCACAAACAGTCTTGTCAGCTGTTTATATGTAAATGTCAAATTTTTGAAATTTTTAAACTGCCTTGTGGCTGGTTGAACGCAGATTTTAGAACACTGGATTTTGATAAACCGAATAATAAAGTCGTTTGCATTCGATGGTCGTTTGTAAGCACGAGTTACTTGAAGAAGTAGGAGCTACTTGTTGTCTGGGGAGGAATCGAAAACAACAAGGCAGAGCAACAATGTAAAACTTCCACCATTGCGAGCCTACAATCCGGAAGTTGAGCAAACTGCTTACAATCCTGTAAACGTATCGGTGCCGTCGTAAAGCGATCCATTACAGCCATTCCTTGGCGCCGCTTACCACCGCGCCGCCGCTTACCACCGCGCCGCCGCTTACCACCGCGCCGCTAAACGCTAAGACAACAACAGATTGACGCTGTAGGATACTACTATATTAGTATTAAAGAACCAGCAGCACAACTAAGCAGGTATAATGAGGAGCTTAGCACACAGCTTAAATTACGTACGCACGATTTTCGAGCGGTTGCAGTGATCGTTTCAACTAGCCAATTTAGGTCTCGCGATTGTAAGTCGATAAATTGCTCCCCTCTTTCTGCTAATGGTCGCTTTAAGGGTTTGATTTATTTCAAAGCCACATTTCCCAGACATGGTGTATATAAAATAATGAGTCGTACAAGAAGAACCGAGTCTTGTTTTCATTGCATCGCTTGTGATATTTGTTTGATTCAAAATGGGAGAAACTGTCATAAGTATGCGATGAAGCTTGATGGATTTTTGTGAACGTAAACCTATATTAAAAGAATTTGAAGAAAAAGTAGCCGGCTAAGACGCAAGAGGTGCGGGTTCGATTCCCGTTACGGGACAAATGTTTGCATGTTCTGCAGACATAGAAAATGCCTATTTGTTCTGGGTATGGGTGTTGTAGTACCACGGTACTCGTAGTTTCTGATTCCCACGACACAGGGAATCCCAGTGTGGAGTCAGGTCTGCGTATGTGCCTGTTGTTTTTTATATTGAAAGATTTTGTAATAAGAATGTATTACGTGTTTATAAGGACTCAATAAAAATTATGAATAAATACCTTCGTGTGTGTTTGTCTTCGGTCAAATAGTTGATTATAACGATGCATTACTGGTCCCCCTGTACGGTGTCCGCTGAGGGCCGGGGGGCGGAGGGCGGAGGGTAATCCCACAAAATGAATGTAATCACGAGCGCCATCTGCTCGCAATGGACGCCAACTACACTTCACAGCGCTTCTCATTAACTGACACAGCGATGGATTACATCGATGATAGCTCGCTGCGTATCACTCACGATAAACTGATGCAAGTTTTACCATAGTCCGTTCACGAATGCCACCTTGCCCCCGACAGAATTGCCAAGATAAACAAGGTGATAAAAGGACACAGTGGATCAATGGGCAACGATGCTGCAGATGAACTAGCTAGAAGAGGATCGGAAACCCTAACAGAAGATCCATTTCCATTCCTGCCTCTGCCACATTCTTAACTGCGCACGTGGATACGATACCGTACCCTAAACCAACACAACGAACGCTGGGCACGGGCAACAGACTGCAGGCAGTCGAGAAAAGCCCTACCAGCTATTTCATCTCGACTGACACGTCGCCTACTCAACCTTCCAAGACTGGACCTTCGAATCACCGTGGGAACGCTCACCGAACATTGCCCCTTAAACAAGCATCTCTACAATATCGGAGCTACAAACAGCCCGCTCTGTAGAGGTTGTCTAACTGAAGAAGAATCAGCAGCCCACGTAATCCTCCGCGAAGCCGGAGTCCGAATGCGGAAAAGGGAGTCCACCTACATTACATTACAATAGTCCTGACCCCACACAGTAGGATTCCCTGTGTACGAGTACCATGGTATTAGAACACACAGACCCGGAACAAATATCAGCACCCGCAGCGCGACCGCCTCGCCTCGCAGCCGGCTACCCACCCGCCACACCATCGAAGTCTTACCATAGAAGACTAGTTATTGGTCTTCAGAATTACAAATGAGATAAGAATAAGGCTGCCTACGTTTCACTATGTAAGTATCCCGAAGTTGTGTCATAAACCTTAAAGATCATTAGAAATACGTTGAACTAATTTTCGTGGGCAGTTTCAACCGGATACTACTCTTTGACTTTGTTTCATATATATGTAGGATTCGAGGTTAAACATTTAGAAACATCTTTAGCTACTAAAGATGTAATATTATATATATATATATTTATTATAGCTTTACTGGTACACCGCCGTCTTTTGATTCCATTTTATCCTGTACATCCAAAAGTTGTCCGGAAGAGATCGCTTTTAGCGATAAGACCACCCATTGTACCTTTTACGTTTATGAATTCCTGTGTTATGTATTTTGCTTTGGTGTGCAATAAAGAGTTTATCTATCTATCTAAAAATAGCTACGGTTACGTTTGTTACGCTTTAAACAGAGAGAAATTGAGGTGTGACAAACAGATAAACCGACGTTTCAAAGTGATCCTTGTGATTTTCATGAATAAATGAATTTTGACTTTGACTTTGACTTTAGACAGACATACAGATATGACGAATCACAAACAAGTAAGAATTATAACTCGCTCAATTCTGTTACATGGTAACATTGTGACTTGGACCTCATTTCACTGATAAGTTACACTTAAAAATAAATAAAAGAAAATCATGTGAAAAGGGGCAATGTAACTACCTCGTTCCGGCAGCGAATGGTTTCCATTTCACGCGTCAGGACGCGGTCAGCCTCGCGGGACGTGGCGCGCGTCACGACTCGTGACGTATTGTGACGCGGGTAGCGAGCTGTCCGCGTCACGCGATGTGCCCGCGAGTTGCGGATATTAAAGATACGGCATACTGCATCATATTTCCATTGACTACCGTTGTATTTTCTGCAAGAGCCTTTGGAAAATAAAGGTATTATAATTTAGTAAAATCACTTCATGATGTTAAAGGTTGCGGAAAGAGTGGACGAAAGCAACGTCTTCTAACCACTATATCTATGGAAGCTGTTAAAACCACAGAAATAGCTTTGATACAATTCATTGCCCCCAGTTATCGGGTTGGAGTCATGTTAACAAAATCAATACACAAAATGTCAAACTTTCAACCGTTAGATTTATTCCGTTATCGGTGACTGCACGGTCATTACATCTGAATAAACGAGTACTAACACCTACCGACGTGTATTGGAACGCTCCACGGATGTAAGCTTGACGCACTGCTGAAGTTCAATCGTTAATTCTCCAATATTTTGTGCTTTTCAAAATCTTACGATCGATTGCAAAATGGGTTTTGATGCTATATGATCATTGCCTATACATTGGCGGCGACTCTCTTGTACACCAACTAAACTAAATGTTATCTATTTCTTTTACTAACCGCAACAAAAGAGATAGTAACAATTTTAGTGCTGTCAAATTAGTCAGATTTAAGTTTTTCATATAAGTTTAGTCATGATTTTAAAGCATGCTGACTATAAACATGAAGAAGAGAGACACGTAAAGTAATTTGACAGGAGTCAAATAAATTCTTGTCAACTCTTTTCTTGATAGTGATGATTTTTTACTGATGTAAAAGAGAGCAATAGTTTATATTAAGTTACGTTGGTGTACAAGGGAATTGAGGCCATTATTCAAACTGGAATGTAGTGTGTAGTGTAAAGAAGTAAACACACATTTTGTGGATTTAGCAAATAATATATCAGAAAATGGTTAAACATCAGCTATGTGTTTGAAAGCGGCATCAATTTAAATGTTAGCTTCAGGCGGGGTCGGAGGTTAGTAGAGGCGCTGCACGTTCAATTGAAAATGATACGCTTGCATTGGGCGCCTCCAGGCCTGATGGATTACTTAAAAGCTTCCCACCTTTTAGGCATTTTGAAAGCTTATCATAAGTGCGAAATATAAAATAAATAAAGAAATCTGGAAAAGTAAAAACCGACTTCAAATTATTAGTCAGGATTTTTTAATAAAATTTACATTCCATTTAAGGGGATCCACCATTAAAAAGAATTCACAATTGACGAAGATATCGCCTAACATACACACAAATTGAGAACCTATTCCTCTTTTGAAGTCGGTAGATAAATAAGCATAAATTAATAGTATAAAAAACACAAAAACTATTGTCACAAAACTATTTATTCATTTTAAATTCGACTTTTTTTTAATTTTATATATTATTCTTTCTGATTTATTATGAACTGTTGTTTTTTATATTATGATGTGCCTTTTATGAAATTATCATTTAATTTGAATGTAACAATAATCTGCTATTAATAAATGAATATGTTTATTACAAGAATTGAAAAATTTAAACGTAGTAGACAAAGATAAGTCGATTCATATATCCTTGCCCTTGAAAATATTATTTTAATGTGTTTTTGCACTTAACATTTTTGTGTTTGTTTTCAAAATCAACCTATACAAGATTACTAACGATAATATTACTGCCCTAAATTATTTCATATATAATTTTTTCTACCTAAAATCACAAAACACTTTATTTTTTTGTTTGTTTTTTTTTTCATTTAAAATTACGTACAATCACAGTCAATCACAATAGACATGGGCCTCACCCTCCAACAGAGTTTCAGATTGATCAATCTCATGATGTCCAAATATTCCGGAGTCTGACAGACTCTTTGTAATTTTTCAATTTCTCCGCCCACACCGTTGAGAGTATCAACGTCTTGTAGGTGGAGAGCTGGGCGGAAAACATCACATTTAAATGCATAAAACTTTGCATTTAATAATATAGGTTTTTTTTATTTGGTACTTTCCTAAATTGTGTTTGTGAACTAGTCTTCTGTGTACAGAACACTTGTTAGAATACGTGACCAGATAGTAAAACTAATTAAAACAAGTTGCTTATTGTTACATACATACTCGTACATACTTGTACATGCATTCACGCCTATTTCTCATCACATACCGTACACATGTTTAAAGATTTATATCTTTACTTTTTGTCTTGCTGAATGTAAAGCATTCATAAATAACTCCTTAGAGTTTATAGATACACTATTTTTTTAAATAAAAAATGTAGTCTCTAAGACTATTCTTCTTAAGTCACCCTACCCATTGTGATTGTACTGCGAAAGACAAATTCAGGTTCAGCTGCGCCATCAATATGATGAATATATCAATCAGACTGGGTATTTGAAAGATACCAGAAACATTTCGTTACTTACATAAGGAGTATGTAAGTATGTTACATATTTAGGTATATGTTTCCAGAACAAGGTCCTTTAGTAATTATTGTACACAAATAAACATAAAATTAGAGGACATGTTAACCTTTAAAGAGTTTTCTTCCAGCAAATCTTCGAGGCTGGTAAAAGTTAGTTATTGAGGTAGGTACTTTGTACATGAATACATAGTGGAAATTAAATATTTAGATATCGACAAATACTTAACTTCATAGCTATAGCATAGTTCTACACTTTAAAAATACATAGGTACCTATAGTATATTAAATACACTAGCTTCTGCCCACGGCTTCGCGTTGTACCTGGATGAAAAGTATCCTATCTGTTATTCTGATGTATAAAGCTATAATTACTGTTAAGTTTTATCAAAATCCGTTTTAGTAGTTTTTGCATGAAAGAGTAACAAACATCTATCCTTACCAACTTTCGCGTTCACAATAGTAGTAGGATACATATTTACAATGTATAGTTGAATTTAAAAGGAAAGCTTCAAACAAGACAATATCCGCCAAATTTTCAAAATTCATATCGAGATATGAATTTTGATATAGATAGATGAAGATATATCAAAATTATATTAAAAGTTTCCATGATACTCGAACTGCACGAAAAGACAAAGAGAAAAAGCGAGAGTTACAAAAACGTATAGAGTTTTGTCGCCGATACAAGTCGAACGCTATACGTTTTTGTTCATCACAAATCAAAAGGATAATAATTCGTCGCCTTGTAAATTAAAAACAAACACGCTCACGACTGTTTGAAGCGGGATGGTCATCCTTAGATACATGCATACACACGCCATGTAAGTTTAGTAAAAAGAGCCAAGCCTTGAAGGATCAGCCAACGAGCAAGCTGCAAGATTGCATTCCATTCACGGCTGCAGTGCATTTCACATTCACAGCTGCAGTGCATTTCACATTAACGGCTGCAGTGCATTCCATTCACGGCTGCAGTGCATTCTATTCACGGCTGCAGTGCATTTCACATTCACGGCTGCAGTGCATTCCATTCACGGCTGCAGTGCATTCCATTCACGGCTGCAGTGCATTCCATTCACGGCTGCAGTGCATTCCATTCACGGCTGCAGTGCATTTCACATTCACGGCTGCAGTGCATTCCATTCACGGCTGCAGTGCATTCCATTCACGGCTGCAGTGCATTCCATTCACGGCTGCAGTGCATTCCATTCACGGCTGCAGTGCATTTCACATTCACGGCTGCAGTGCATTCCATTCACGGCTGCAGTGCATTCCATTCACGGCTGCAGTGCATTTCACATTCACGGCTGCAGTGCATTCCATTCACGGCTGCAGTGCATTCCATTCACGGCTGCAGTGCATTTCACATTCACGGCTGCAGTGCATTCCATTCACGGCTGCAGTGCATTCCATTCACGGCTGCAGTGCATTCCATTCACGGCTGCAGTGCATTCTATTCACGGCTGCAGTGCATTTCACATTCACGGCTGCAGTGCATTTCACATTCACGGCTGCAGTGCATTTCACATTAACGGCTGCAGTGCATTCCATTCACGACTGCAGTGCATTCCATTCACGGCTGCAGTGCATTTCACATTCACGGCTGCAGTGCATTCCATTCACGGCTGCAGTGCATTCCATTCACGGCTGCAGTGCATTCCATTCACGGCTGCAGTGCATTCCATTCACGGCTGCAGTGCATTCCATTCACGGCTGCAGTGCATTTCACATTCACGGCTGCAGTGCATTCCATTCACGGCTGCAGTGCATTCCATTCACGGCTGCAGTGCATTCCATTCACGGCTGCAGTGCATTTCACATTCACGGCTGCAGTGCATTCCATTCACGGCTGCAGTGCATTCCATTCACGGCTGCAGTGCATTTCACATTCACGGCTGCAGTGCATTTCACATTAACGGCTGCAGTGCATTCCATTCACGGCTGCAGTGCATTCTATTCACGGCTGCAGTGCATTCCATTCACGGCTGCAGTGCATTTCACATTCACGGCTGCAGTGCATTTCACATTAACGGCTGCAATGCATTCCATTCACGGCTGCAGTGCATTCCATTCACGGCTGCAGTGCATTTCACATTCACGGCTGCAGTGCATTCCATTCACGGCTGCAGTGCATTCCATTCACGGCTGCAGTGCATTCCATTCACGGCTGCAGTGCATTTCACATTCACGGCTGCAGTGCATTCCATTCACGGCTGCAGTGCATTCCATTCACGGCTGCAGTGCATTCCATTCACGGCTGCAGTGCATTTCACATTCACGGCTGCAGTGCATTCCATTCACGGCTGCAGTGCATTCCATTCACGGCTGCAGTGCATTTCACATTCACGGCTGCAGTGCATTCCATTCACGGCTGCAGTGCATTCCATTCACGGCTGCAGTGCATTCCATTCACGGCTGCAGTGCATTCCATTCACGGCTGCAGTGCATTCCATTCACGGCTGCAGTGCATTTCACATTCACGGCTGCAGTGCATTTCACATTACAAAGGCACAAAACTTTCACGTACTTATCGACTTGCTGGAAACTGTTGAACTCATCGAAGTGGCACAATGCGAGTGCAGCCGGGTGCGGGCGCGGGTGCGGGTTGCCGCTGTCTCTTCCGCGTCGCTGCTTAAAGCAATAATGCCACAGCGAAGGAACTATTGCGGTAGCTCAATTGCTTACTAACGAATGACCTATCTCAGAAAACTCAGACCTTTCCGCATCAAAATACTAATTGATTGTGCTTATCTTATCCTATTATCCTTTTCTACTTTGGGATGTGCTCAAGATTTCGATGTTCGGTTATACCTTAGCCTTCGGGACAGCTGAATCGACTTGGATTACATTTGGAATAAATATTACATTGGAAAAAAGCTTAAAACAACTTGGAAAAATTTTAATACTAGAATAATTCTAAAATGCCGTAACGTTTGAATTAAAAATGTCAATAACTATTATCTACCTACCGTAAACAATTTAATATAATAAAATTCATTAATTCATTTTTTATAGCCGTAGGAAACTACGATATTTAGTGAAAGAAATAAAAAAGGTTTGCTATTATTATCATAACTTTGCACCTAGGATAAAATAATAGTAACCTTTTATCCGTAATGTACCACACGGGCGAAGTAGTGAGCAGCAGCTAGTTATTTTATGGTAGCGACAATGACAGAGTAACCGACCCTCTTTCACTCTTTTAGCCAAGTTTCTACAAATCGCCCTCCAGCGGTCCTCTCGACAAGTACAAACTATCTTTAAAACAAAACGCAAAAGAGCTCGAGTCAACACTAGCGCGGTCCCAGCGCAACGTCCTAATGCGATGTATTGAAATGTCCCGCTGAGACTGCCGCAGTAACATGCAAAGCCAGTAACGCAACACTGCATTATTCATACTTAACTGCACTTTGTTAAGTGATTTGAAATTCGTGGTCATTTCACAATGTCGTGACATTATTATGTTTAAAAACTTCTCAGAGTTTATTTTTACGGTCTGGCGCTTGTTTACATGTATGTTTGTTAGTTATCACATAAATTCAAAACGTTAATTCGATTTGATGAAAGTTAAGTAGGTAGATTTTTTTTTAGTTTGTATATGAATTAACAGGTGTGTATATGAGCTTTTTGAGACCCTTAGAAATAAATGAAAAAAGCAATAAATAGAAAGATAAAAATAATGCTATACATTCTTTAATTTTGTTTCAGGCCTTACAGTTTTTGATTGATATTTTTTTGTAAAAATAGAACAAGATGTCGGTACAAAAAGGTGTAATTTTGTAAATGGTGTCAATGGGAACCCCCCCGCAAGGTTTTTTGATGTTTTAATAAAATGTCGACTCCTGTTAACACTTCCTTTCGGTTATTGGGTTAAAATAGAACAACGCGATATCGCAGTTTGTGGCGAACTACAAGCGGACGAAACATCAATAATACAACTCTCCTACTATTTGTCGCTTTCTAGTGTGTGGAAGAACATTACGCCCAACTGAATAATTGTTGAGATGCAACACTGTAAAATACAGTTACGGTGTGTCATTGCTCTCTCGCGTACGCTATGAATAAGCAACGTGTAGGGTCGCCATTCCGTAGCTTTCAATTTATCACGCGTATCAGTTATTGGAGTTCTCTCAGAAAGGGGAATTTGCCTCCATTTCCTCCGTGATTTGATTTATTCTTGAATCTTGACACAAAGCCAAGTAATACAACTGTTCAGAATCTGTATTGGTATTTTAAGAAGATTTCTACGGAGAGCTAGTTTAGCAAACACCATATTGATACAAACCAACTTTATTTAACTAATCAGAAGGTATAACATAATCATTGAAATGAAAATTTAATAATTTATAATTTATTTAATTTTTATAAGGAGTATGATGGTAGGACATTTTTGAAACAAAAACAACAATATGGAAATTAGAATAGCATACTTACAAGTAAACTGAAACAGAAATCAAACTCAAAGCATCTCGCCGATCTACCTAACTACATAATACAGTTCAGAATCTAGTAAATGATAAATATTTTTTCGTCTTGCAAATCAGCCTGAACGCATATAACATAACCGCTTGGCAACAGAAATAGGTGTGGACCTACTCTTCTCAAAATGTATGTCAAGTGATTCTTGATTTTAATATAATAGTATTTTTATCGAGTTTAACTGTCTTTCTCATAATCCATGGTTACTCCACGGAAAGACGTTGGAACAGCGATGTTTTCGATATGTTTTCGTGTTCACATGTACTCGTAGTTCCGTTGTAGCGCGACTCGACGACACAGCGACTTTCCGCATTCAGCTCGCACTTAATGTCGCCAAATATTTCACAGCAAATAAAACATTCACAAGCAGCAGAGCGGCCTCTCCGGAAGAAAACAACTTATTCTTGGAATTGTCGGAAATCTGCATTTGAAGAAGTTTAACGGTTTCATTTCGGGGAAATCGTTATTACAATACAAACAGTATAAGCTTATATACTCACCTATTAACTATAATTATAATTACTTATGTAGGGTTTTAATCCAGTTTTACTGTTACAACAACTGACAAATTTTTGGTACATTTTCTGTATCACTTTGTTACCTTTTAAACTTTCATAAATATTTTGCATCTGATATTAGGTTGGACATGAAACACAACAGACCTAAATAAAAAAAAAACTATCAATAGTCTAAGAACACAATACATGTTACATTTTTCAGTCTCCCAAAATGACGTAACCCCAAAAAATCTTCTCAAAAAATATAATTCGATACTCCGTTTAACTTCAAAAAGATCCACAAAAGAAGTTCTTCGTACATTTTAATCAGAGTGCGCCTGAGAGGGCCCAGGGTCCATTAATCGCGAATAAAAGAAACCCACTGGGCCGTAATAAAATTATTTGGCCTCATGTTATATTATCTGGGATATTTGCTTCTCAGATACAAGCCGACCGACGTACTCGTACAAGAATATTCAGTAGATCAACTTACAAGATGTAGGTAATCTTTGTTGTGTTGTTGCCTCGGTGATTAGACTGATTTAAGTTTTAACCAACTATTTAGTTATGAGTGCAGCAATAATTTTATTAGGAACCGAATTATTCCAAATAAATAAAAATATATAATAATAAATCGACCGAACCGAGAATGAGGTGGAGGGATGAGCTCAAAAAGTTCCGAGCAGATTGATCCGTTTTAGCACAGGAAAGGAATTATTGAGTGGATGGAGTGGGGGAGGCCTTTGCCCAGCAGTGGGACAATATTTACAAAGATCTGAGGATTCCTATGTCGTAGATATCAGAAACTACAAGTACCGTGGTATCACCAGTAACAAATATCTGCAGGACATGCGAACATCTGTCCGCAGCGGGAATCTAACCCGCACCTTTTGCGTTGCAGCTAGAAACTTGCCCGCCGCGCCATAGAGGTCGTCAATTTTCAGTAATTGATCAGGTAGGTACGTACTCGTAGCCACAGCCGAACTATTTGTGTATACATACTGTAAAACAAGCCTGCGTTCTGTCCTTTCCAACTTGAACTCGGGTGACCTTTGACCGAACTTTGTGAAACTCCCGGCAAGGGATGTGTTTATTTTCAATGGAAATGTCGCGAACATTACGCAAATACGACAGGACAGGTAATAAATCCTGATATTATTTAATTTTAGGTAAAAATAACGTTTTCGAAGTCAATTCTGTCGTGTTTTTGTGTTATAAGATCACTTACCACTTGGCTAGCCTAGTTTCTTTCTTTCTGTATTTCGAATTAAACGACTGTAGCAGAATCCATTACAAAACGCACTTTAACCGTTAACTCTACTCATTCCACCATTACCTCGGGGCTTGCCAACAACTGGCACTACATAATCTACCATAACGCCACAGAATAAATAGTAGTCAAATGTAATAATACTACCGTACAGAAACGAAACTCCTTAGAAAAAAAAACAAATTAAGAACTAGTTTAGTATTATATCTAGTATAATATATAATAGAACTACCCCAGCGCCCAAAATACTAATCCATAAATTCAAACGAGCCAATTGAATCATGAATTATTTGAATTATGTATTTAATAGTACTATTATATCTTATTCACATTTTGATCAAGAAAAAACATTGACACCTACGATAAAATGACTATGTGAAATCATTAGAAAAACAAGTTTGAGATTGTAATTTTAGCGTAGATTTGCATTATGTTGTAGTGTCACTTCTATGTAGCATAATCATTTGTTATGACCCACCGCCTAGCTAGTACAGTGCTCATAAATAGTTGACACGAGTAGAGCTAGACGAGCGATAATGTGCCTTGTTGTTTTGTTGCAGACTGTCGGTCGGCGAGACAGTTGCCAACTATACTCAGCGGGTGGCTGTCTCAACTGAATTGGATTTTTGCATTTTGTTGCTGGGATTTTCTGAGAAAATTCGCTAACCCGAAATCTTGTCCTATTCTCTCCAGGAGATTGCGCATGCTTATAGTTTGTAATTTTGTTATGGTTTATTGTTCACCCTTTGCTTGGTAAACTTCACCGTACACTGAATTCTTCCAGAACACTCAAAATAACAAGGATAACTTTGAAACTTCAAATTTTACTGTCTGTTCCTCCGCGAACAAGCCTGGAAATAATGGGAAGAAAAAGTCTGGTTATTATTTCTAATGATCCTTTTACAAAACAAGTATTTAAAAAAAAGGATTATATAAGTGTACATTTTTCATCGAGTTGAAGTAATTTCAATCCCAAGACTAATTATCTTCTATCCCAATAATCCGATATATAGGCCCCTAAAGTTTTGCTTAGTTACGTTTTAAATTTGATAAGTGTAAGTTTTTTATATATATCTCTTGTTTTCAAAGTGTTCATTTTGCCTTTTAACGATTTACTAACTTTATAGATTCTACAAGTAGCAACTGCGTATTTATTTTTATTTCTAATATGGCTCTTTCAGTATCGCTCACAAGGTCTTTTTAGAAACACCCTATTTTAAACTATTTACTGGCCAAAGATTGTCTGGCAAAGGACCAGTGTAAGATGGGAGAAGAACATCATGTCCGATTCCGATTGGTGACGTAAACAAGTGTCGCGCGCATTCGCCAGACACATAACTCTGTAATAACGACGCGCCGCAAACGATCTGATCATTTGAGCGAAACAATAAAGAAGCATTCCGCTCGTATTGTATTGGAATCGAATGAAAATTGCGTCGCATCCTCGCTGGGAACGGCCGGTTCACTCATATTCATGAATACCAAACACATCGCCTTTTTCGCATATACGTGTTTATCCTCTATAGAATAGGTAATTACCTGAATACCTACCAACATATCGGTAACTAAACTCTTGGATATTAGAAGAGGGCGGCCTTCTAACACATGTAGTTTCTACTTAAATGAAGGTTCTAACCTCAATTAAAACATTTAAACTTGTTACAGAAATAAAGACAAGAAACTTTTCACAGTTTTCTCATCTATTCCATCATTGTGTCTTCGGTCGCAGAGCGGTCCAACTGACCTCTGTGAGCTAGGTATATGACAACAGGGAGCGATAATTTCGATTTATATGAAAATGTCCCACGGCCCATAATTGCGGCGACCCCAAGCGACCTCAATAAAAATCACAAATCGCCTCCATTAACATCTCCAGTCAATTTGCCGTCGACAAAGCCATTTGAGAAATGATAATGAAAACTGATTCGATAAATTTCGAACGAAGTGAGTTTCAGAAGTTCATAAAACCTGAATGTAGGTTTAGAGTTAACTATAAACAGAAAATTAATCTGCACGAGAGAGAAGCTTATGAAGTCGCTTCAATTATAATTTGATGAGCCACAAATCCGTAGAGAACTTTACTGTCGTAAATAGTTCTGCAATGAGTTTGCACATCACGGGAAAACTAATCTTAATACGGCGTGATACGAAATAAACTCAAAGAAAAATCTCAACCGTGACCAAACTATCTTATTAGTTGAAATACATAAAGTAAACTTTAATACAATAATTTGAGAGTTCAAATTGAGTGCAGTTATGTTGATCGTTCTTTCAAATGTGCTCGCAGTACTCACACAGTTATGTGAATAGTTTGTAGAGTTACAGATTGGTGCATTGTTAGTACAGGTTGGTGCACAGATGAATACATAGTTTGTATAGAATATGAGCGTTACAAAATCCAAATGCGAGCCAAGTTTGATGAATCTACCGCAATAATGACGTCACTGCCTCAACAATCCAGAAAGTTCGTCTAGACCCTCAGAGTTATAACGAGCAGATGATAGATACATACATAGAGCATAACAAGAATCAGTTGAAGTACTGTTGGTACTGAACAATGTTGTTTCCCAGACATCATATCAACTAGCTTTTGCGAACGTCTTTGCACGCGTGTTTTAAAAAACCCCATACGCCCATACCAACTTTCACCCCGCATTCCCCAAAAGAAGAAAAAATAAAAATCCAAAAACCCTAAAACACGTTATTACTAATTTATGCTTAGTAGCTGTCATTCAAATTTTCATATTTGTAACTTCAAAGAACTTTCTTACAAAGTTTCTCCCCCCATTTCTCCCACTTAAAACAGAAATTTTCAAAAATCCTTTCTTAGCACATAATTACGTTACAAAATCTGTAATCCAAATTTCAGCTTTCTAGATTTAGAAGCTTTGTCTGTGCGTTGATATATCAGTCAGTCAGTCAGTCAGTCATTTTATAAGTATAGAAGATAAGCATCCAACATTCACGTACATAGTCCTGATTCTACACTAGGATTCCCTGTGTCGTGGGTATCAGGAACTAACAATACCATGGTACCACAACAAACCTGGAATACTTATCTGCAGATCATGCAAACATTTGTCTCGGCGGGAATCGAGCCCGCACCCCTTGTATCGAAGCCAGCTACTCACGCGCTGCGCCACCGAGGTCGTATCGATGCAACTGTGCCATAATAAGAACGCACTTCATCAGTGTGTTTGTATCGCGTTTCAATCTATACAAACCTAACAATCTGCTCAATGGAGCTTGAACGGCGGCGGCGGCGGCGGCGCTGAGAACGCGCGTTCACTGCGCCTACACAATACGCCGAGTGTAGATACTCTTTACTGCTCTCCACAATTATATTCAAAGGCATACTCACACACACACACACAGAGCCAAAACATTGTCATTGCGCTGGAAAAGCAATCAGGCTCATCTCAGTGACATTTGTCTTTGCGCTTCGATATAACTTTCGTCCGTGGATGATATCCGAGTCAGCAATCTTACTCTCCTCCGCATCATTATAATTGGCGTTTGATGAAGTAACTTTTATTATCTGCGGCGGGCTTTGTTAAATAATGGCTTTAATTAGTGAACTATGTTAGGATTGTTAGACGAAGCGACTGTTACTCAATCTGTGGCTCGGAGGTCGGCGGAGCTCGTCCCAGGGATTTATATTGAAGTAGATAATTCAGTAAGAAGGTAGAGACGACTTTCAATTTAAGTACCTAATTCACGGGGTTTCAAACGTTCACTGGTATTTTTTTGTCTTGTCTTATCAGTGACGAGGTTGATTATGCATTATGTTAGTCCTGATAAGAGCTAATAATAATCTATTGAAGCTCGCCCCGAGCGCCCTTAAAGTCATACAAAACTATTACAAAAACTGCATAACAATCGTTACGCCCGTCTTGGCGGAAACTAGTAATGGAAAAACACACGGTTCTTTGCGTCTCAGTAATAAAAAAGCCTATGTTGCAGCGATTCAATGATCACTTAGAGAGAGCTGATAAAATTGATGGAATGCTGGCATAAAGTAGTTAAACAAACAAACAAACTAGCGGCAAACAAACTACAAACTGCCGATACCAGCATGCACCCCACAAACAGAACCAACTGCAATGCCACAGGCACATAGCAGTTTCTACACCTGTCAGATTTGTGTCACTTCTCACTATAAATGAAACCTTTTGAAACTCGTAGCTTCGCTGTTTTAAAAAAAAAAACAGATGTTTAGTTTCTGAGATTTCCTCCTACAACCAAACTTATAAACTTTGTCCCTTATTCATAATCACTCACTAACTTTAGAAGGGTGATAAAAGTTGTCAGCCTCTATCTTTTGTTAAGTGTAAGAAAAGGACAGGGCTAGAGATATACTGCGGTTTATTAAGAATCTGTTTCCCTACATGTTTGATGAAAAAATAACTAAATAATAACTCTTATTTTGGGAACGCTTCCGTCTGGTAGTGATCTGGATCAGTTGAGCTATCTATAGATAGTTTGAAACGGTATTTAGATAGCTAGCAGTTTCATCTGTATTTTTGTATATACCCACTTGTACATAGTTGTATGAATAAATGTATTATTCCAATAATTTAAAGTTTAATAAGGATGTTTTTTAGTTTCTCTCGTTTATCCCCTCAGGGACGGTCTGTCTATCACATCGATAGTCAGACCGGCCGATTAATGTGTTCGCTTACGTAAAATATAATTACGAGTAGGTTACGTTCTGTGCTCGCCACATTGAGTTGATTATTCAGTATCGATTACCTTACTTTTTTCCTTTATTTAACGAATTAAAAACTTAACAAAATAAATAATGGATAATGAAAAATTTTGTTTTTATTGTTCTATTCAGTACCCACCCTTAATCTTACTAGTCCAGCGTATACCCATTACCTTTATATTGTTTATGCCAAATAAATATTTATTGTATTCTTCTATTCTAAAAGCCATAGATTTTTTTTATTTTAAATATTTATTTTTTTAATTGTGAGTTTTTTTATGTCATGAGGTCAGACAACAGACATGTGGTCCACCAGATAGTGAGAGATTACCGTCGCCTATTTACATTTACAACAACTGAGGTATTGCAAATGTGTTCCCTGCTCTGAAGGAATTTTTTGGAGCGGGTCATGTAAAAAACATATCCTAGTTTGAAAAATGAGAGTAGGCAGTGCTGTAAAGTGAGCTCGTGTGCCGAAGTGATGTGAAGCGAGAACGGGGGCGATTGTTTAAACCCGCATCCGACGACAAACAGTTTTGTACCGAACAAGAGAAACGGCGAAGTTGGAAATAGAAAACAACGGCAGGACTTGCCGGCCGAGATGTACCGCGCAGACTATCTGCAAAGTGATAAAAGTATTTACGAACTTTGGAGAACTGAGGTCGGGAATCATTATTAACAGCACTTGTAGGTAAGATAACTTTCTAGAATAGTTTATGTATAAATTTTATTACCTGTTTCTCCGCGATCAAGCCAGGAAGAAAGGCTATTGAAAGATTTTCAAATCTATTCAATAGTTTGTTTTTTCAACAATCCTTTCAAAGCTACAAAATCAAGAATACAAATACAAAATATCTGTATATAGTGCATTGGTTTGGAGCATTCTTTTAGGCAATTATTTGCTTGTATCAAGAGAAATCGTTCTTCTGTAAACATATTACCGGGTACTTTTGTTGTTAGATATCGACGTTTGCTGCAGAATACAGTGAATGCCAGAACCGATCGAAATCAGTGAACTCAGCAAGTTCCTGTAGATCAGTCACAGGCAGCAGTCTGAGGCACAACTTTCAGAATGCTGATAGTTTCAGGGAATTCGTGGTTCCACGGCTCAAAGGAGAATGTTTGTTTGGTTTGTGAATGATCGGTTGTGGGTCGGCGCTTCTATCCCACTTACCAGTGATTTTTATAACCATCTGTGTACATACGAAGAAAAAACTGTGCGATCGATATGTAGGTTAGTAACGAGTAAGGTTCGAACCGAAGCGATGGCGGCGGTGGCGATGCGGTGGCGGTGCGGTAGAGATCAGTGCATGCACGCAAATTCTTGACGACCTCTGTGGTGCAGTGGACGAAGGCCCGCTTGAGACGCAGAAGGTTCGATTCCCGCCGCGGGGGCATGCAAATGTTTATATGCAAATACGTAAATGTTCTGGGTGTTTTCTATGCGCATTTAATATATGTATTCACAAAAAAAACAGTCATATAAATCAGTCATGTACTTTCCATAACACAAGCTCTGCTTAGTTTGGGGCTAAATGATGCTGTGTGAAAAAATGTCCAGCATTATTTTATTTTATTTCGACATCCATTTCCCTTTGATCGCAAACGTCAAATTCATTCTTCATTGGGCACGTTTATTGTGCCGAATAAACATTTGTTATATTCCTTTTAACGCGAAAAATAATTTGATGTGAAGTTTCTGAAACGTAACGACGCGACGTGCTACGCTTGTCTGGAATAATGAGACGAGGCGGATGAGACTAGACGTCGACCGTGGCTTCACCTGCAATAAACTACACTGCTCTCTAAACATCACAGGGAAAGAAAAGTATTGGAAGAGCCCGAATACGCTACTAAGCCTCGGCGAAGCAGCAATAACCTGAGATAGAATCTTTCAGCCCATACATACCACTGCAGCGTAGACTGCCCTCGTTACCACTGCAGCATAGACTGCCCTCGTTACCACTGCAGCATAGACTGCCCTCGTTACCACTGCAGCATAGACTGCCCTCGTTACCACTGCAGCATAGACTGCCCTCGTTACCACTGCAGCATAGACTGCCCTCGTTACCACTGCAGCATAGACTGCCCTCGTTACCACTGCAGCATAGACTGCCCTCGTTACCACTGCAGCATAGACTGCCCTCGTTACCACTGCAGCATAGACTGCCCTCGTTACCACTGCAGCATAGACTGCCCTCGTTACCACTGCAGCATAGACTGCCCTCGTTACCACTGCAGCATAGACTGCCCTCGTTACCACTGCAGCATAGACTGCCCTCGTTACCACTGCAGCATAGACTGCCCTCGTTACCACTGCAGCATAGACTGCCCTCGTTACCACTGCTTAGTACCCACTCATAATCCTACTTATAATCCTACTAATATAAACGTCGGCAGAAGCTAGTATTATAAACGCAAAAGTTTGTGAGGATTAATGTTTGTTCCTCTTTCACGCAAAAACTACTGAACGGATTTTAATGAAACTTTATTGTAATATAGCTTATACATCAGAATAACACATAGGCTACTTTTGATCCGGGTACCACGCGGGCGGAGCCGTGGGCAGAAGCTAATACCTACTAAAGGTGGTGAATATATACATACTTATGTAATTAATTACAGGCGTAACTTTATTACATAACTATTTACCACATTTTATAATTTTTTATTTTATCTATTGTAATTTACTGTGTTTTGTTAGTCTTTCTTGTCATTTGTACTTGTATATATCTATCTATATACCTATCTAAATGCTTTTTTTATATAACTGGACATTTTCACACATCATCATCTAACACCAAAGTAAGTAGGGCTTGTGTTATGGGAGCTACATGAATTATTACTTATATACATATTTTTGTAAATGCATACATATTGTGCATAGAAAACAACCTGATCCGAGACAAACATTTGTCCCGCAGCGGGAATCGGAGCCGCACCTCTTGCGTCTTGACCGGCAACTCGCCCACCGCGCCGCCGACGACCTCATCAAACAGTTAACAGAAGATGAAGATATAATATGAATACTTCTTTAATGTAGAATGTCGATTCTAGTAGTGTGTGTATGGGAGGACACGGCGCGCGGGTGCTGACGTCACGCGCGGATTTACGACGCGCTTTCAGTAATGCCCTCTCATGTGACGATTTATGGCCTCCTCTACCTGCTTTCTGTTTACAAGACATATATATATATATATATAATACCTATTTACATATCATATTTTTATCGAGAACAATATAGTTTATGTGGTTATTTTTGTTTGACCTCTGAAGAGGTATGCGTAGTACTTCAAGATAACGACCTCTGTGGCGCAGTGGGTGAAAGCCAAAGTTGCGGGTTCCATTCCCGCCGTGAGACTAATATTTGTATGATCTGCAAATATTTGTCTCGGGTTCGGATGTTATGTTAAATATGTATGTATTTACAAAAAAAAACATTATATAAGTAGTATCAGTCTTGTAGTTTCCATAATACAAGCTCTGGTTAGTTTGGGGCTAGATGATGCTGTATGAAAAAAGTCCAGCATTATTTTATTTATTCGATTTAGAAAGGAAGTGCCTTTAAAAACCAAATACCGATCCGTAGTTTTTTACTCGTTTGATGTAGAAAGTTATTTCAGAAATTATAAATTCTAAATTATTTCTTAGAAATCAGATCTGAAGGTTTTCTGAAAGATATTGATGTAACCATAAGACCAATTATTGCATTTTTCCGTTTTTTTTCTAAGTAGCATAGTACGCTGTCCAATAATGTATTATCTATGTATTTGCATTTCAAAGTTTTTACATAAGCTTTTTGTCCTGCTTATTTTCTTCACGACTGATGTAATAAAAATAAATCGAATTATCCGAGTATCATCAGAAGTGTCTCATCAAGTCTTCACAGAATACAATAATCCAATAAGTAACACGACGCAATTACAGTGTCCACCCTCGCGGGCCGCGGCCCACTGAGCGACAGTGTACAATTATACCAGTACGACAATGCCGCGCCGCCGCCGCCGCTGCGCCACAGAATCAATGAATACAGTAGAAAAGCTACACAGTATACACAAAAATCACGGAAAAACACAACTGAAGCACGAGACTGAAAAAATACGGTTCGAATGGAGAACCTCTTTGTTTTAAAGTAGATTAATAATACTATTGTGATCGTTTTCGGAAGAAAGATTCAGTGTAATGAAGGGATTCAAAATAGGCCTGCACGACACAATGAAACCGAGTGTTGGGTCAGGATTATGTATTTTAAGTAGTGTGGGTTGGTTTTCGAAAAGTTCTACCGCGATCGGGTGTTATGATGACTGGTACAAAGGAATCCACTAATTCCACTAGCCGGAAATTAGTTCAATCAGATTAACAATAATCTTCCAAACTTTCGCATGTATAATATTAAGAAGTGTATTACTGCATTCTAGATACTGTGTCCACGTCGGCAGTGTTCATTCCGGTCACATGCTGATTATGCAGTTTGGTGTGTTATCGCGTTACGTAATGTGATTAAGAGCGGTGTGGCACGCGCGGTGTGGCGCGGCCTTTAGCTAATTTCGCATCATTCCGATGAATTGTTTGGAGTTTTACTCACCTACTCGTAGCTACAGAGAAATACAGAATCAGTATTTTTTTATGTTATAATGGATGAAATAAAAAAATATATAAATTATTTTACGTTTGCGACTGACATAATTGCAATAGACGATGACAAACACGGTGGGTTTTAACTTTTGGCCTATCAACTTGTTTAAGTTCAAGAAATACAGCCACATAAGATTTTTCACCCGTTATGTCTCAAGTTTTCAACGCGCGATTGGCAACTCTGTTGTTGCAAGCGTGCATAGGTTACTGTAACTGCTTACCAATATGGGGATCGTAAGCTTGTTCGCCGCTTTAAAAGTATTACAAATTGTATACCGCCGCCAGCTCAGCGTTATTAGTAAAGGCGCCAGAATGTTCCGCAGAAAAGTAGAAAGTTAATTTTGCTGAGACAAGAGTTTATTTTACTCTTAGACGAAAAACGACAATAGAACATACAGTACCCTCTCTAAAGCATCTTATAAAATAAGATTCGTCTTTGAACATAAAAATACATAAAACTGTATAAAAATTTCTATATAAATAAAAATCAATTCAAATATGAAAGATACAGCTTATAACTTGAGAACGGCTCGACCGATTTGGCACTTTTTTGTTGTTGTGATTTGACCAAGGTTTGTATAAAGTATCTTTTTTGAAAAATCCACTTATTTTGCTTCATTAGTAAATTGCACCCGTGCGAGCCGGGGCGGTTAAATCATGAAACACAGGGCATTATCTCTATAATCAAATAGATATGAATAGTGGAAGGCAGAAGTTTCGTGTTTAGACGGATTATTATTATTATTAATAATAATAATCCTACTACAGAATTGACAGGTGCCGTTTCATCCTAGATAGCCCAGCAACCATTCCATAAGCATATACTACATAGCCTAGTTTATCACTCATATTTTCAATAGTTTACATCAGTCGCCATCTTTTGACGACCTCTGTGGCATAGTGGGCGAAGGCCCACCTGAGACGCAGAAGGTTGCGGGTTCGATTCCCGCCGCGGGGCAAACGTTTGTATGATCTGCATATATTTGTCTTGGCTCTGAGTGTGTTCTATGGATAATATGTATGTATTTACAAAAGAACAGTATTTAAGTAGTATATCAGTCATGTAGCTCCAATAACACAAGCTCTGATTACTTTGGGGTTTACCTTATGGAAAATGCACAGCGTTATTAAAAAAAAACTACAAAATTCAGTTTTTTTATATGATAATGTACCTACAAAGGGCCTCTTAGTGTTAGCTTTGGCTCCACTAATGTAAAGCCTTTACTCCTGGGCCTGTGCCTGGGGCCTTTACTCCTGTAAAGGCCCCAGGCATAAACCTGAGATTTCAAATAAATAATAATAATCCTACTGATATTATAAAGTAATAATATACTGAGCTGTTGGCTACACGAGTTGGTCCGCGGCTACTTGAGACCGAGTGAGTTTTTTTCCTATTTTTATGAGATTTTTCTTTGGCTGCGCTATTTTCCTCAGCAATTGATGGCTAAGTTCTTGAACCTGTAATCTTTACTTCAATATATTAGGCTACATTTACTATTTAAACCTAAACTATTCCCAATCTAAAGTCGTTATTTTTATACCTCGCCCTATATGTAAAAGAGCACTCTATAAAAAAATTCAAGTCTAAATTGTCGCGGACTGTTCCCTTTAAAATAATATGCCCGCCCGCGGCTTCAGAACCATTACGTGGTTCCGAAGTAGCTGATAAAAAATATGTCCATGTATCCAGGGATCCAGATGTATCTTTCCCTTATTAGCATGATATATTTACTGACTGACTTCAAAATATTACCAAATAATATAAGTACTAACAAGTAGGATAGTAAAATTCAAAGTCATTTATAAAAAAATGTTTTTGCCTCCACCCTCTAACTAAACTTAACAAAAATGATGCACAGAGATAAAAATGGTGGTTTGTAATAAATAATAGAGAGCTCGTCTATAATTGATGGGATAGTGTGTGTGTGACGTGGCTCGTTAGCGGATCCGTCACGGAGGCGTCTCCGGCGCGACACACCGACACAAGGAATTCATATATTCGGCTTGCTATAAAATATTATTTTTACTTATGTGTATCGGTATTTTACGACTGTTCGCTTTTTGAGAACCAGCAATACTTTGTGAAATATTATGAAATCTTTGATTATTTAAGGATTCATGAACACTGTTTACATTTTTATAAGGATAAATTTAAGGATACTCTCAGTGCCTGTAATAATATTCTACATACGTGTAAACAGGCCCACATACTATCTCTTATTGTCATCGGCGAATTTCTGGCCACCCTCAAGCCACCATCAGTTCCTGAAATGATGTATTTTATGTTACAAGGTGGTGTGGTGAAAATATTAACAAACTAAAATATGAGTGGCTCGCTTCACTTACCTATTGACTTTCACGTTTACTTTTTTAAACACTCCTTCTTCTTCTCACCAGCTAATATCAGGTTACCCTCAAGCCAGCGATCAGTTCCTGAAATGGTGCATTTTAAGTTAAAGGAGGTGTGGTGAATAGATTGGTAAACTAAAACTAAGCAACTCGCTTCACCCACCTTATGACTGCAGGTAGTGGCTTATCCCTCCCTTTTATAAATACCTGAATTATATATTTTATTTTAATAATTTTGACCAGTATTTTAACGACCTGTGTTCTGTGGAAATCCGCATTTTATAAGCATTTTCTTGGAACAACTCTAAGGTAACAAGATAAACATCCCCCCTGTCCGTGTGTCCGCATTACGGAACAGCTGACTCATGACTCATCGACGAGTGAGCTTTTTTTGCGGCTGTCGGTAATTATCTGGAGGATGACGGCGACATCGTCGACAAAGTACTCGTGACGTCGATACAAACAAAAGGGAAAGACTGCATTTTTTGATTCCAACTCTTAGCAAGGAGTTTTTTTTACTGTAGAGAACAATTATTAATTAACAAAAGAAACGCTGGAAAATGCAGAAGTAATAACTGTGTCGCATCTTCCAGTGCTCGTCCTTATCACATAGGGAGAGTTACGTTAGATACAAAAAATAACATGATGCCCATCTGCACCAAAGTCAGAAAAGCTTAAGCACATACTTTAGATTTATTCGTAAAATGGGTAACGTTACTTGGAAAGATTTAAAAAAATATTCTGTACGAGTGTAAACTCGGCCAGGCAGAGATTGAGCAGATAATTTTCTAAAAGGATAGAACGTGTTAGCTATTCTATAGTATTCATACTTTGTTTCTTAGTTGTTTTTGGACGAAACAACCTTTCATTGTCTTCCTGTTTCACAAGTATATCTGATAATAGCACTCGCTGTTGGAAAATAAGTGTTGATTTTTACAAATTTGTGGAAATAAACAAACGTGAAAAGTTTTATTTAGAAAGAAGAATATAATAAAGAGGTCGATTCCGATTGCGGGAGAAATGTTTGCATATTCTGCAGATATTTATTTTGTGATATTGTTCTGACGATACAGGGAATCCTAGGTTGGGTTCAGAACTATATATTATGTATTATGTGTCTGTTGGTTGTTTATATTATTATATTAAAAAAGAGCCTCCAAAAATGTTTTTACACCATGTTTACTATGGGTAAATTAATGCTCTGTTTTTTTTCAAGTATCAAAAAAAGCTATTCAGTAGTTGTTTTAAATTCGTAAATGGTACTTTACACTACTTTTTTGTGTTACTCTAAGAAATGAGTATTTATTTAATTACGGACACACTATTGCATTAAGGATATCCTGTAAAATTAGATGTAATTTGAAATTGTCAAATAAAATATTTGTTTGATACTTTCATCAATAATTTAGGATTTAGTGCGGGTTCATTTTTTTGTGGTGTGGCATTTTCGAAAGGACTTCAGTATTGTAGTGGATACTCCAAATAACACGAGTGAGTCCATGGACACGAGCTAGTGAATGTAATCAGTCTTCTAACTGGAACAATAAACACAGCACGGGAGGAGCTGTGAATTATTCCTCTTCCCGGAATTCAGATTCAGCATCAGAATATTGTATTCCAACTCTGACTAGATTTTAAAGCACTCGCGTTAATGAACATTGCATATTCACAGCTCTTGTGAGTCTCTCTAAAAATAAATAAAGAATAAAAAATATGATATCTTGGCTCCATAATGCCATATTTTTTGCAACGTATCACAAGGATCTAAAGAAGCTGTTTAGCTGTTTTAAACGGCATGGTTACGACCATTCCTTTTAAAACAGCTCTAAGTACATTATAAAACAATTGGAATTGGTTAATCCGTTTGGGATAATTGGGTCCAGTATACAAATAACACACACACTTCAAATTTATAAAAGCCGGGCTTTAAAAACAGAAATGGAAAATTGAACGCAAGGAGAAAAATAATAACTGAAGCCATTTTTACAAAATCCAGTCTCATCGTTGTAGCTTCATTTTTCATTTCTTACATAATTAGCGTCGATGTTTTATGAAAATCTTCTTTTCTTAGTGCATTCTTACTCACCAAAAGGAACATATCCTCAAAATTGCAGCTCTTTAGGACTTCCGGTTCAGGCTGTGCTCTGATTGCCAGTGTGACATGCACGAATTTATTCTTCTCAAGCCTATTAAGTTCAACCTTCGCCACCTTAAATTCTGTGCTGCGACTCTGCCTTATTCTATACATGTAATCTTATCTTCTAACAAAGTGTTATAGAGTATCAAATCTCCAGTCATTAATGGAAGTTCTTACTTGAGTAAGATCTACAAAGCGCAATTAATCTAAGTCAAATAATTTTTATTAATAAATCATTGTCGATACAAAACGAAACAAAACTTGAAGTTTGTATTATTCGGCTTTGTTGTAAAGTTACCTACCATTGTATTCTCAATATTGCTTTGAAGGGGTGTTGTGCCTTTCCTAGTATATTATAACAAATAAAAGAAGATAAAAGAAGAAGATGGTACATAATGTCACACGATGTTGTCTATCCGCGTGCTTTGTGGTACAGAATGTCACACTAATTTTAAGTAATATTATGTAAGGAAGTTAATAAAATATGTGCTAGAGGTATGATTAATAGATTGATAACTCTATGTTGTCACGTGGTTCACTCAGCCCGGATGAAAGCACTATCTCAAGAATCATTTATCCATCGAGGTACAATTGCGACTTAAGCTCGTCCGCTTCGAGCTTTGTGCTTAAATAAAAACTTAAGCATGTCTTAGTAACATATAAGACGACGTGGCGCGGTGGGGGAAGGTCCGCTTGCGACACAGGAGGTTGCGGGTTCGATTTTCGCCCTGGGACAAATGTTTGTACGATCTGCAAATATTTGTTCTGGGTGTTCTGGGTATTTTCTATGTATAATAAAAAAATATTTATCTATGTAATGTATTGTATTAAGTATATCAGTAATCTAGTACCCATAACACAAGCTCTGCTTAGCTTGGGGCTAGATGATGCTGTGTGGATTGTCCAGCATTATTTATTATTTATTTATATATTCCTATGAGGAAATGACAGTAAGACCCACCAAGTCATTGCCTAAGCGTAGTGCCAACGAGCATTTTATTGACAAATTCAGCCCTATTTTTCCAAAAGTTTATCTGTTACAAATTTTTTAAACTATTTTTGTAACCATTTACATAATAACTAGTATCTTAGTTATAATTAAAAAGATTCGATATTACTTTCATCAGACAATTTAATTTCTTTGATCGATAATGTTCATTCACAGTAAACGTTTCAGTTCCACGTATAGAATGAGAACGGCAAAGGAATGAAATAAACTACTGTCTTCTGAAATGTAATCTGTGTCTGTTTAACGAAACAGTGAAAATGTATCTTCTAGACCTTCTTGCTCCATCATCGGCCATATCAGGAACTTACCATCGGGTCTTATTACTTTTAAGAAAAAAGGTTTTTATTTTTTCTCACAGCTAACAGTCGAGGTCGTTAACAAGGAGCGTGTTTACATATTCATTCGCGGACAAGACATAAAATAAGGCCCCCTATTCACAAACGAGCGTTTGATGGCAACAGGAAACATGTAATTACCACATTTTGGTTTCGTAATACGGTAATGATAGTATTTTTTAACGCATCTTGACGAAATTAAACCGAAAGGATAGGGTTTAGTTATATATGGAATGTTTCCTATTAAATTGCTTGCTAATCTGTTTCATAAAAAATGAACAAAAACGTCTTAGATCTTTATAATATAAGAGCCAGCAGAGATCTATTGAAAGAACTTTCCTTCGTACTTATGACTGGCTTCTAAGTTTCGCCAATCTAGCCACTTTTAAAGCGAAGCTAGCAACTTTAATCAAGGCCCAGTTGGCAGTACTAGTGTTCATTAAAGACATTCAACATTAAAGAGATATAGATAAAAGAAATAATCTAGTGTAACGTCAAGGAAAACGTTGAGAAACAGCATGAACTTACAATCATATTCATTTGATTATATTTGACTTTGACTTTGACTTTATATTCATTTATTCATGCTCAAGTGTACATCAGCTTAGGTGTTACATCAAAGTAGCTGTAGGGGAGTTAACCTGTAAGGGCGCTGCAAGTTCAGTCAATATTTATTTAAAATAAGATAATACTAATAACAAAATTAAAAATAAAAAATTAAAAGAAAATAATCTTACTATAGAAATTGATCTAAAATAATGTCAGATATTATAGTAATTGAAATGAAATTTATAAAATAAATAAAATTAATACTTAACGTATCTGCCTATTTATTTATTCCTACCATGCATGTCAACATTTTAATCACAATGTCCGGATACAAATTAAATAAAATCACGATTACGATACGTACATTTTGCAATTTTATTTAACATTGACTTCTTATGTTAAATAAAATTGTAAAATTTACGTATCGTAAATCACCATATTATATTTTCCATTTGGGGCTAAAAAACACAAAACTGGAATTCCTAATTCGGTAATTGGATTTCTTAAACCTCTCTTTTTCGGGTTTCACTTTACGAGTCCACTAAAAAGCATCTGACAAAGAATCCATTGCGCCCAACTTGTGAAACGCTCTCCTAATTAACCGACGTCGCAGCGAGAGTATTCAACTTTCTACAAGCGACGTTAACTGAAAGCACAGTCCCGGGAACCCAGAGGTAGAATATACAGCAGGGCGCGTCTCATTATCGCATGAACTGTTAAAGAGATACGAACTCCAGCTATCATGTCATAATCTGTGCACGGGGGGAAAAGTAGAATGTAATGCAGATGTAAATAACGCGACGTAAGAAGCCTGTATATGTATATTTTTTCCCAAGCGTTTGTTTGTTTGTATAAAATATTGGACATTTTCATACATCATTACTTCAAGGATGGTTCCTAGATATTATTGTTTGCCACAAGTTTCTAGAGGGCGCTGCTATATACAACGGAAAATACGTCAGAATTTTTACACTTTGGAAAAAAATTCTTGTAAGTAACATTTCTGTTAAGTTCTTTACCGAGCGACATAATTATTTGTAAGAACTAATTCAGCATGGATAAAAAAATACCCATTTATCTACGAGTATGTTATGTATTTGAAAGTCTATTTTGCATGTTCCATTCTTAAGCCGATATATTTCACATTGAACGTTGGCTTTACTTTTACAAGTCTGCGCTATAGTTACTATTATTTGAACTGTGTGCGCATAAACTAAATAGGCTTTGAGGCAGTTTTTGCAGGAACTTGGTAGTCGGAGCGCGAAGCAAAGAAACTGTGTCGCGGCGCGCGTAGAGCGGGGACGGGGAGCGACTTTGCTTCGGGATTGTGCTAGAATACAGTGTTTAGATAGATAAATAATTCTTTATTGTAAACACCAGAATCAAGCAAACACTACATAAAATCTTATAAAACTTTCTTGTGGTGATACAATATGTTATTTATAAATTAATTTCAATCACAGTAAAGTTTTTTTATTGAAATTTACTTGTACTGAGTGAGCACAATAAAGATAATCCCTGCCCGTATTACATCCACATTACCATAAACATCTTACAAAAATACTGTGAATTCTTGCTGAATAAATTTATATCATATGAATTATTAAAAAACTAGTTTCTGCCCGCGGTTTCGCTCTCGTGGTATATTGATAAAAGTAGCGTATAACGTCTCCAGGCTTCAATATCTAATTTATAATTTACTTTATAGTTTATTTAAACCAAGTTTTGAGTGAATCGAACCAAGAATTACAATTTTCCATACAAAGTTTATAACTCCATTGCTCACTCCCAAAGGGTAGTTTTGATAAAAAAAAATATGTGTTTATTATTTATTTTAAAGTTTATTTGTACCGAGTTTTGAGCGAATCAAACCAAGGAATATTTTTTTTCATATAAACTTTACCACCCTGTTTAACACCCTTAGGAGTTGATTTTCGAAATTTAGGTTACCTAACCTATGTGCTATTCTAGAACTTAAACTATCTACATTAAAAATTTCAACCAAACCGGTTTAGTAGTTACGGACATACGTGGTAACAACAGTCACACACACATACTTAGTAGGATAGGTAATAATAATAAATATACCTATGAGATTTCACGTTGACATTTTTCGAGCAACAAAACTTCTGTGTATATTTTTTTTCCTGTCTCATCCCTCTACTACTCTGCGCCGCTCAGTAGACCTCAAGCTATTTATTAAGATTGATGCGCTTAAAACTCTTCCAAACATTTTCAGTGCATCAATCTAGTTTCCCGATTCCCGGGATCCCGGACCCATTAGGCGCGTCACTACCCGGAAAGGTCCATTACATCACGAGTGGTAACAATGTGACAATAGACTCGCCCGAACAAAGGAACTACCCTATATTTTAATAAAATAGTTCCAAGGAAAATCCTGCAAATGAAGTCATTGTATGTATTTTAATATTTGTTATATAAGAGGTTGTGTTGTAATGTGAGATGGTTCACAGAACTCAAAACTACGAATGTTTCCTTGCAACTAATTACCATTTTTTAATCATAATTATCTGTTTTCTACTAGGTATAATCAGCAGTAAAAAAGCTAGATCCATCTATAGACACACGCCTACCCCTAAAATTGCCACGACAAACGGGCTTGAGCTACCTCCATCGAGCGAAGACTCTTTCTACAAATTTAAATCGTCATATTATTTCTTGTCTAAATTGACAAGAAATAATATGACGATTACGGATTACAATAACATTAATAATAAAATAATGCACTTATACCCATCTCCTAAACTACCTACTTTGACTACCTACAATGAAAAGAAACCTCGGTCTGCCGCCGTACTCTAATACAAAGTTCATTTGAGAGACTTAACTTTATTTACTGTAGATATTAATAACTAGTTTGTTTACGCAAAACCTCGGCCTGCCTACCTATTTGTTGCTATACCCTTAGACAGGGTTCATGTGAGATACCTACCTATAAACACCATCCATGTACCTACCATGTGAAAGCAATAAATGTATTAAGTATTGAGTATTGTTTTCAGTGTTCTAAGTTGATAAGATATAATTTAAATAATTTGAATAAATGAAAGCAAAAATAATAATATTTTGGTACGTAATAGAGCCTTCCGCGAGCACATGTTTTTACCACACGATTATAAAAAAATAGAAAGAAAATGAATATATTTATTTTTTCCATTAGACACAAAAATGAAAATAATAATAAACGCACAAAACAAAACAAAAAAAACGTAAAACAGACAAACTAAGTATGATCTCATCGATACGTTTATGTGCTCAACGATTGCTACACAAATATAACTAAACCAATCACTAAAATAATAAAATAAACTATCACAAATGGGTGATTATTAGAACGATGAAAAAGCCGATCTCCATATTGAAATGAGTTGAATCTTTGTACAGAACAAAACTGTTAATTTTATGCAAAAGCTATTCATAGAGTTCTTATTCTGCTGGAAATAATATATTTCAGGTTTTTTCGTTACTGCTGTTACTCCGGACTATTCTTGTGAGGCTTGAGTGAATGAGCTGTATAACTGATACCAAAACCTAACTGGTATATCACCCACCATATCACCAACAGAACCTGTTTTAAAGCTTACATACGAATTTACTTCAATAAGTTCCACTTATGATAGTAGACTGAAAATAGACTACCACTAAGGGTAGATAGATGAAAAACCATACTTTTTCGTACTGAACGCGGAAAATAGTAAAAACTTTGAAAACTTTAAACAAACGGTGAAAATTTCAGATGGGAAATTGAAAAGAAAAGTTAGCGAATAAAGCTACGTGTGAGCGTTTCTGCACCTATTTCAGAAACTGCACAGCCCTACTAACTGCTAGTTATTCCCTGACTGCGGTGAAACTTCATAGCGTTCATAGCGAAATGCGCAAAAAAAAAGTTTAAATTATAAAACAGTGGCAGCTCTTACTACCGCTTACTCGACTCTTTTATTTGCGAAAGTTGATGAAGTAGGTAGACGTTAACGCTTTTTAAAAACTTCCTCGAGAAAGGCAGTTTTAAAAGTGTTAAGTATTTTTAAAAGTTGATTTAGATTCGATAATGAATCGAAATTATTCAACGACCGACGGTGAAAAGTAATGCACTAGCTGCAGCCCACAGCTACGCTTTTGTGGTTTCAACATAAAAATGTAGCCTATTTTTTTATCTTTATCTTATCTTATGTGTTATTCTAGGTTGTAATATACCTCTATAATGAGTCTATTATGGGCTGAACAGTTACAAAAACGTTAATTCTTTTATAATAATTAGTACGCACATAAGGAAAGTTTCTACGACATTTGAGCCATAAAATTACTCTTATATACTTTTTAGATGCGTTATAAAAGCCCTGCAAAGTGCCGATGATGCATGCTCGGACGGACGCGGCCGCACATTGACGATATTTTCCGAGGCCGGAACCGGAACCACTTTGCGCCTCAAAGCGCAGAGGATGAGGCACACTTACACAGCAGTAACTGCTCAAAACAGTGTCTGCTTCACACCCCACAACATAGGTATAAGCAATAGATTAGAGTAAACTTCAATTATATATTTATTTCAGACATTTATCAATCATTTTTGTCAGTAAAAAGTACAACTAAAAGCTTAAACGAGTTTGGCGAAGAAATTTTTACAAATAGCCATCAATGACATCAAGTCATATTGCGATTCAATTCAGACAAAGAAGGCAAATCGCGCTTTGCGATTATATGACAGTGCCATAGCATCCCCAAATGGTCATCAACTAGACGTTGTGTATACATAGAGTTTTTGCCCACCCAGACATTTTGCTCTAAATTTTTAGAATCCAGACCATACGAATCAGACCCATGCAAACCAGGGAATTGCCTGAATTAAATCACAATAAGCCTTAGTGGTTAGGCCCCTGTAATACAACTTTGAACCTCATTCATGTATCGTTGAGATAAAAATGCAAAACCGCATATGATGGTAGAAACAAATCTTTGATTTGAATGTTGACTGTTGGCTGATTTTAATCCACCATCTACAGGTGCATGGGTCCATCACCCATCACTGCGTCTATGAAAATAAAAATGAGTGGTCGCCCCCCCCCCCCCTCCCCACCTCCCCGCCGCCACGCACCGCACTCCGCTGCGCGCATTCACAAGAATCCCTCGATACCAACAAAGGGGTAACGACTCTATCGATAGTTTTCGCATACTCATTTAAGTATCGATACTTTTTTCGAAGGTACGCATTGTTAGAAATTATTGAAAGTTATGTAAACTTAATTATTTTTTATTTTTAGTGACTTGTTTTTGAAAGGGAACCAATTTTTTCAAAAACGGGTTATATACCATGATTTATGAGTTTGAATGATTCCCGATATTTCGACACAGTTGCATGTGCAAATTCATGGTAAAAGAAGCAACTCAATAAGAAGCTGCAAAGGGGCTTAAATAAATCCATACAGATAATTGTAAAAAAATAAATGGAAACTAATATTTTGGAAGTCTCATTTTTGGCAGTGAAAAGTTTCATTCGTTCACTGTACCGCAGGTTGGGAGCCACCATTTTCAGATATCAAAATCCGTGTTTGTATTGACTCGACATCGATATTTATTTACAACACTACGTTTCCATTCCACGTCAGCGTTTCCACCGCGCTGTGGCCGGAGATTGCACTCAAATACATTTTTCCGTCTCCCCCCTCCCTCCCTATACCCACTCCCCCCTCGCAGTCCTCCGTCAGTGGGTCGCTAACGAGCCTTTGTCATAAGTTGTACAATTCAGTACAATACAAGTAACGGTGAAGTGGGCACACAACTATGGGCGATAGGTTTTACGGTACAAGGCACAATGTTGTATCAATGTCCACGGGCCGCGGGGGGGGGGGGGGGGGGGGGGGGCAATCGCTTGTCACTTAGTGGGGCATAACGTCAATTAGTGAAAGTTGTTTCCAAAGTCAAGCCGGCAGTATTCCCTCATTACGAACGGATTCTAGGTGGACCTCATTTTAAAAAGTAAACGTAACTTGGTAGTAGTTAGAGCTTCATCAACCAGCATTGATACCGTTTGCTTGAAAACAACTCTCCCAGGGACCTATCCTACTAATATAATAAATGCGAAAGTCTCTGTGTGTGTATGTATGAATGTTTGTTACCACGTATCTCCGTAACTACTAAACCGATTTTGATGAAATTTGGAATGTAGATAGTTTAGGATCTGGAATAACACATAGGATAATCTAATTTTCGAAAATCATCTAAGGGGTTAAAAAGGGCGGTAAAGTTTCTATAAAAAAAATTGTTTGATTCGCTCAAAACTCTGTACAAATAAACTTTAAAGTACATAATAAAACACGTATTTGTTATTTTTTTAAAACTATCCTCTGGGGGTGTGCAATTGAGTTCTAAACTTTGTATAAATTGTAAACCTTGGTTGGATTCATTCAAAAGTTGGTGGACATAGTTTGAAGCCTGGAGACGGTCATATGCTACTTTTATTAACATACCACGCGGGCGAAGCCGCGGGCAACAACTAGTATGAAAATAAATTCCAATGAGCTCTTTCCCCTTAGTTCTAATGCTTCTCTTCGTTTATAAGACAAAATTGCAAACCGAATCCAATCAGAGTTTCAAAGAACTCTTCTAATGGCGATTGTATGAGTAGTATGAATGAAAGGATCTGCTTTGATAAACGTGAACTCTATGAGGTCGCAATGAGCTTAAACAAATCCATTTAGAGGTAGGATCGGTGCAGATCGGCTTTCTAGGAGACGCGGCGGGAGTGAGGGCGGCGATTTTATAAACTCGCCAATTTGAACAATAGCTTTGAATTTTAGTTATTTATCTCACAAATGAAGTACCCATTATTATCTCAAGGCAACATTGATAAGTTATAGAACCAACTTTGTGAAAGACTGGTGCCTTAAGTAGGTTCATAAGAACATATATCACAGGTCACCAGGTCCCACTCCGTTCATACTGTTGAACTTGCAGATCATATTGTTCTTGGATTTCTCATACCATCGTATATAACAAACAATTACATTACATTATGAATGAGAGACTGTCGGTTTTGAATAAAACTAAATAGTATTAAAACACAACGAATTCGGGAACCTTTCTCCTCATGAGTGTTTGGTTCTACGAGCTAGTTGAAGTGAGAATGGGTAGGTCATAAACTAGTTCTAAGAAATGTAATTAAAATCTCATTAAAAAAGTAACTCTGATGGTATAACTTTCCAGTATTATCATCAAAATTGAGGCTTAACAATTTATTTTGTAAACACAATTAAAAGCGATATAATTTGTCGAATCTCCGAACAATTTTACAAATAAGTTTTTGCAAGTTTGTCTGCTCGCTAGAAATGTTACCAGACCTCAGTCTGACCGCTTATTTAAACCGACAAAAGACCCTATGACAGCAAAGCCCTCCGTCGCTAACTGCAGGGCTATAAGCTGATTCGAACATGCTTTCACCATAAATACTTTAGCTGCCAGAAGATAATCGAACGCGATCATATCGATTCTGTTCAGAAAATTGGGGTGAAATAGAAAGTCTCTCGTACTACGATATTTTGACATTTGTCTTCTAAATGTTCAGGGCGACTGGTTGAAGCGACGCGTATCTAGAAACTTGGCTCTCATCTGGTCCACGCATTAGCATTGCCAATCAGCGTATCGATGCGGCTAGTATTTTGGGAATGCTTCGTAGTGATCTGGTAGTGATCTGGATCAGTTGAGCTATCTATAAATCGTTTGCAACGGTCTTTAGATAGCTAGCTGTTTCATCTATATTTGTACTTGTATGTATGAATGAATAAATGTATGATATTGTATATATAAATGTATTATAAACATTACATTAAAAATAACTCTGTTCTTTAGTGATACATCATCCACAGCCTGACTTCACCCACTGTTGTGTATAAGCCACCCTTAGTTTGTGGCATCAAATGTATGAAAACAGGTAAATTTTATTTTCCTACAAAACAAAAGCCATCAAACAAACCTGCAACTCATTATATCTTTCCAAACTTTAATTTGGTGATTAAACGGACCAATAGCCAATTTATTTTAATGAGTATCGGCTAGAAGTAGAATGTAACTACAGCCTCCGGAGGGCTGTGTGGGGGGGGGGGGGGGCGGGGGAGTGGTGAACTCCGATTGGTTTTTTAGAACCCTTCCCTTCTTCAAATTAATTAATTTGCGGAAACAAGAGCCAAAAAAACTCGATAAGTGTCCGGGCTCTGTGCCCCGGTGTGCTCCGCGCCCCGGGAGCGACCAAATTACAAGCTGACGGTTTCGATTCAGCTAAATAAAAACAGTTTTTGGCTTACCGAAAATTTTAATTGAATTTCATGGTTCATTTGGCACGCGATGAAAATGAAAGTTATTTACCCTACGGCCTCGTAATTGGAGAAATTCGTTAATGTTTTAATTTTTGAGTCAATAGCTTCATCGATAAGTGGAGTTGAGGTCCTTTTTCACACAACAAACAAAATGAATTATTTTTCAACACCTGTACAATATCGTACCTATCCTGTTTAAAGATGTTAAAAGTTTAGAAGACTTCAAAAAGTGTGCAACATAGCCGAACCCTCCCAAGACTGATAAGGCTGGTCCTAGACTCGTTATTAGCCTGATCATTTTGGGATCAAAACTTTAAAAGAACATTTCAACATTAGCATGCAGAAGGCTGCACGCTGCTTGACATATATCTCTCCTAAAGAATGTCACGATTAACTGTTTAGGCCTTCTGCAAGCATCGACTTTCCGCTTTCCATGAACCAGGCAATAGGCACATTCCGAGTCTTGACCCCACACTAGAATTCCCTGTGTCGTAAGTAACTATCATGAACTACGAGTATCGTGGCACCACACCAACCAGACCTGGAACAAATATATGTAGGGCATGCAAAGAAAAAAAAACACGCACACATGCTTAAATAATCAAGATACTCGTAATTATAAACATAAAACTTGTTGCAAGTCTATCATTGTGCAAAAAGCTGTGAGTATCTAATCAACATCACTGAATGTACATGTCACAACTGTACAATGCAGTTCGCAGTACAATAGTGAAGTACATAATGTGAATGTACATCGGATCGCGCGGTCGATCGCACTCGCGCGATCTCGGTCGAGTGCCGCCCCACTTCGTCACTCACTGCATTCACCAGAACTATTTGCAAACAACGATGTGCGAATATCTGGGACAAATAGGATGAGCCATTTTATACCCACTTGTCTTTGCTTAAGGGTGTCTGATATCTGTCACTTAGACATATTTGTCTTTAAGCTTAGTGTTAAAGGGAATGAGAAGGGCCTTGGTTTGTGTTGTTATTGGCATCTTGTGCTGCATCAATAGCATGAGCATCCAAGACGGGTTTGTTGACGAAAAAAAAGACATTTCTGTTTCTTTCTTTTGTATGAAGGAAAGTGAAACAGAAGTACATATATGTGTTATCTTCCGTATACAAATAAGCACAAATAAAAATTATCTGTAGAAACATGTTCATGATGTGTCATACATCTAAAGTGGCAAACACACAAGTGTTAAGTCTCGTAGTTCCTGATACCCATGATACAGGGATTCCTAGTGTGGGGGTCAGGACTATGTTCGCGACTACTGAGTGTTTCATATTGTAAAAACGGGAATTTTCACGTACTGCACTCTTGGTGAAGGCACCGACTAAGTTTCGACTCATTCCGAGTCTTCATCAAGGTGAGACTCCTCCTTCCGCGTCGCGCCGTGCACTACGACGCGCGCGATAGTTTTTGGAATAATATTGAGTGTTTATTTATTTTACTTTTTGACAAGTCGTAAACTAGCATACGGCCCACCTGTTGGTAAGTGGCTAACCTAACCTATGGACGATTGCAACACCAGAGTTATCATTCTCGAGTTACTGACCCTGAGATATAACGGGTAATTTCACCTACTAGACCCTAAAATAAGGTTTTTATGCAATAAATTGAGATACGTATGTTTTTTAAAGTAAATTTACATTGGAAAGCAGCATCCAAAGCATCCTAGCTGTGGGTCCTTTGAAAAACGGCCGCCATTGTGCCGCGACGTGGTCGCGCGACGCGGACAAAGCGCCGCCTACCCGCACTGTTCTTTACTCGAACAGGATACAGTCGGCGACAACAGCTCATTAGCACTGTACATTTGGAGAAGCATTATTTTTATGTGTTCGAAACGAAATAGGAACCCTTCCCTTTTTAAATACATTTATGTTCTTTTGATAAAAGTAGAAACTACATATTATTATATGGATTTTTGTAAAACCGTACCGTATTCCGAGAATTTCTCATATTCTCACAAAAAAGTGTAGCGGCGCTCAGTCGACTTTTTCTACCCGGTGTGTATAATCAAAATAAAAAAAAAACTGTTCCAAACAAATGTTTAAAACAGTAAATACTGTCTTGATGCTCCCATAATCTTGCAATACTCTGTGTAGCATAAATAAATAAAATAAATAATAAATAATGCTGGACATTTTCACACAGCATCATCTAGCCCCAAACTAAGCAGAGCTTGTATTATGGGAACTACATGACTGATATACTACTTATATACATTATTTGTAAATACATACATATTATACATAGAAAACACCCAGACCCGAGACAAATATTTGCAGATACAAACATTTGTCCCGTGGCAGAAATTGAACCCGCAACCTTCTGCGTCTCAGGCGGGCCTTCGCCCACTACGCCACAGAGGTCGTCATAGTATCCTACTTGTAGAAATATTTGTACTTTACAAGCTGAAATAGTTAATGAACGCCTGATGGCGACTGTACCGCCTAGTGTTATTGTGTTGGAGGCGACATGAGCGGCAGTAGAGCATGTGATATTGCTCTCCAATTCAAGGCGGGAGTGAAGTTAAGCAGGTCGTTTGCAAAGCGTTACTCAAGTTTTAACAAGTTCTTGTTTATATATAAGAATGGCATGGGGAGTTTTACTATCTTATTCACCGTCTCGCATCTCTTTCACATATCGCTTTTCATACTCTTAAAATAATAATGGTCTTGCATTAATTTAATTTGATCATTTGTAATGGGGTTTTATATTTCGTGTTTATTTATCAACCGACTTCAAAAAAAGTGTCGTTTGTTTTTTTTGTGTGTATGTTACGCGTTGTGCTCGCCAAAATTGTGAACCGAAATTATTTATTCTTTTTTTAATGAGTAATAAAAAAAATATATTAATATACATATATTTTTTTGAATAATTCCTTCCCTAAGTGTAAAAAATGGGAGATGAAATTTCAGATTGGAGTTTTTATCAATTTTCCGTTAATTTTTCAGTACGTCGGCTTTTATTTTATCTTGAAAAAAACACTTATTTTTTCTTCTCTTTGACAAAAAAAAACTAAACTTGTAGGTATGACTTTATATTGTTTTTTTTTCTAGATTACATTATTATACTTAAAATAAATTAATGTATCCTAGTAATTATACAATCTAGCCTATGTTAGGCTAATTAGTAATTTAACACTGACCTAGTTTTATAAAATAAAGTATAGCTAAGAATGTGTCTATTAACACGTTTCTTACTGTCTCTATTTAAGGGGAAGACACTTTGTTCATATGTTCTTTATAGGTAGCACTGACACGAGTTTCACTATATTACACTATTATTTACACTAAACTAATTCAAAGGGTTTGGTCCTTTGGAGTGTTCTCACTATGTCAGTGTTGTCGAGGAGTTGGATTGCCTCGACATTCACGTGATGGTGAAGTCTATGCTCGTGAGCTTCTGCATATTTTTTAATGATTGTATCGACGAGCTCTATGTTGAGGTCCCGGTGGATGTCGTCGTTTCTTATGTACCAGGGTTCGTTTACTATTGCCCTGAGTACTTTGTTTTGAAATCGTTGGATTATTTCTATGTTACTCTTTTTGGTACAGCCCCAAGGCTGTATTCCATATGTTCATACTGGCATCAGGACTTGTTTGTAGAGTAAGATTTTGTTGTGTACTGCTAGATTAGAATTTCTTCCAATTAGCCAGTACACCCTTTTGTATTTTATTTCTAACTCTTCTTTTTTTTTCTTGACGTGAGCTTTCCAGCGTAGCTTTGCATAAAGTGTCATGCCCTAATACTTTGCCGTTTTTTCATATGGTACGAGCTTATTGTTAATAAATACTGGATGATATTATTCTTTTCTGTTAGTAAAGTTGATGTGAGTTGATTTAGATTCATTTAGTTTGATTTACCATGTTTTCGTCCATTGATTTATTTTATTTACAGCCTCTTGAACTTTTTCTGCAGCTTCTGCGTAAGTAGAATCCTACTTCTAAGTACATAACCAAATAATATTGTTATCTTCTAATCTGGTGGCAATGTACCTACATAATTACTTACTTAATTGTAGCTCATTGTTACCTCAACAACCCAATACATCATTTATAAAATTGGGGTAATCTGTTATTGGCTTTATGCTTGATACGAATGTTTTTGTCTAGATTATAAGTAAACGCTGTTAATTACCAATAAACAAATAAATAATAAATAATAGTACTTCCAACACAAATTATAGCAGTGTCGCTAGCAAACGTTGCAATGGTGCTATTTTCTAGTTTAGGGATATCACATAAGGCAGGTATAAGACCGGGTCCAATACGCTTCCTTGTGGTACCCCAGCTTTAATTTCTTTAATTTCTGAGTAGATGTCCTCTTGTCTGATTCTAAAAACTTTGTTTGTGATTCAATCATATCTGCGAAATCTTGAGGTAACATTTTTCTCAGCTTTGATACCAAGCCTTCATGCCCTTCACCTTGTCAAAAGCCTGTGCTACATCTAGAAAAATAGTAGAGCAGCCTTTTTTGTTCAAGGCTTTTCTCGATTGTATTGGTGATTCTGTGAACTTGGTCAAGTTTATATTCATAATAATATATTTTTGATAGGTTTACTTGTTTGTACAGCGCCGTCTTTTGATTCCATTTTATCCTGTCCATTCTAAGGTTGTCTGGAAGTGATAGATTTTAGTGATACGACCGCCCATTGTACATTGTATGTTGATGAATTGCTATGTTTTTGTATGTAACAGATTTTATCTGATTCTAAGAGGATGATAGTGTCACGCAAGAAAAAAATTCTGTGGCACTACTGGTTGTGCCATCGAAGTGATATAGTAGTACCATAAAGGAAAGTAATTCTATCGGGTGTCGTGATGGTAGAGTCCTTCGCTCAATTTCCTGCGCTCGGGAAATAGAGCCATTAACACTGGACACGAGAAAATCAGGTAAAGTCTAGACACCGCACCGGTCGCGTTGAGAGATTACATCATTTTATGTCCGGACAGCGGGAATAGCGGTGGCAGCGGATCTGTCTACGACACATCTTTAATTAAATCAACTTGTTTAAAATATAATCTTATTAATGGTTGGCGTGTAGGCAAACCCAGTCGTAAACCAATGAATTAAAGCATGTGAACTTGACGGCTTGAGAAATAAAAAAACTGAAACATGATATAATAAAGTTCAAAGCAAGATATATAAAAAAATCCTGACGTGTATTTCTATAATCAATTGCAGATTTAAACTATAAAAATGTAAATGTATACGATACAAAACCGTATTTAAATCGGATAAGCAGTTTTGATGGTAACAGTCAAATATACAAACATACTAACAACCTCTTGTGGCAAACACGTAAACAGGATCCTTGCGTGAGTAAAAGGAATATGATTTGTTACCGGCTGGGGAATTTACTAACTTATAACTTATAACACAAAAGTTAACTTAAGTTATATTTTATGTTATTTTGGTGATATATTTGTTATTTTCAACTGATTGCCTTCCTTTTCTTGTAACTCTATGAATAAAACGATACACATTGATTAGCTAAGTAACCGCTGTTGAATAGCTCACAGGAGGTTAATGTTCACCACACGTACTCGTACCTACACAAAGCACCGAATATAAATAGTTCTAGAGTAACCATGTGTATGTATCGCTAGGTACTAAAGTCGGTTCCTCGCCATTAAATCTGGGAAGCTTCCTCATCCCGCCTCATCGTAAAACAAAGCCCATTAAGCGTCCCTCTGTATCGTATCTACTCGTACATCACGCGTCCAAATGTAAAAGCATTACTTAAATAGGCAAGTAGCGTCAGGCCAAGAATTTACGAAGCGATTTTCAGCCGCACCCGCCACGGTAACGGGACAGCTGTTTTATTTCGAAATTCAAGAGACCGCAGATTTGTGTGGTTACGTAGCCGGCGCGGTTGCGGAAACGCCCGCAAGAGTGGCGGGTGATGATAGCAAGTCGGGCGGTTATCTGCACCGCATTGCCCGAGAATTGACCGCAAAGTGCGCGGGCGACGCGACGGCCGCCAAGCCGTACTAAGTATTATCTAATACTAGCTTCTGCCCACGGCTTCGCTCACGTGGTGCCTGGATAAAAAGTAGCCTCTGTGTTATTCTGATGCATAAGCTATATTAGTGTAAAGTTTCATCAAAATCCATTCAGTAGTTTTTGCGTGAAAGAGTAACAAACATCCATCCTGACAAACTTTCGTGTTTATAATATTACTAGCCTCTAAAAAGTAGCCTATGTGTTATTCTGATGTATAAGCTATATTACTGTAAGTTTCATCAAAATCCGTTCAGTAGTTTTTGCGTGAAAGAGTAACAAACATCCTCACAAACTTTCACGTTTATAATATTAGTAGGAAGGATAAGACGTGGCCAAAGTCGCGAGGGCTCGCGTCTCGCGATTAATTTACAGTCAACATTTAGAAAATGTAAAAACAACAAATTTAAGTTTAAGCATTTGAAATGAATATAAATTGATGTTTGTAAAAAATGCAATATTTACTTTGAACACGTGTTCAAATTCAGTTGAACACGGGCATGGTATATTCAGGTTTTTGTAGCTATATTTTATTATAAATACATTATTTTTAATTTTTGCTTCTAATTGGTTGTAAAGACATTCTTTGAGATGTTTACTACATATTTTTCGTTTTGAATTAATTTGCTCGGCGCAGTCTTAAGCTGGTACTACACTACTCAATATGCAATAATGCTGGAAATTTTCACACAGCATCATCATATATACATATTTTTTTTTGTAAATACATAAATATTATATATAGAAAACACCCAGATCCCAAGACAAATATTTGCAGATACCAAATATAATATATACCATTTGGATAGATACCACCGATTTTTTTTTTATATTTTGTATTTATATCGAGCTTCTAAAAATACCCAGTTTATACGTACGAAATTAAAATATTTTCAAACAAAAAGTATTAATTCAAACCAATCTTCTAAATTTTCGTGTTGTTCTACTAAAATATTCCAAAAACTCTTTGCAAAGAGGCCGATCTAATGAGGCATTGTCCATGCCTCTGCTCATTCATTTCCTCTGAAAGGTCCAAATTAAACCCTCTCCGGTGTTTAGCGCTGCTTAGCATTTTTCTGGGACGTGGCACGTGGGCTCTGAGCCTAGACTTAATTACGACGTACGCTCTAGACTACACATATACCTCCAACAACTTAGTAGGTGCAGAGCAGATAGACAGGGTGGGCCGTTTATTAAATAAATGTAATTTTAAATTGATTACAAAATGTAATACTGGTTTTGTATATAAAAATGTGAATCTATGAATATTTTCAAATCTAAAATGAAAGAGCTCTATCTTTCTATCGCTGGAGTATCCTTATGTAAATTATATAGTTATATTTTATTAATATTTGTGTATTAATATGATTATATTGTATTTATAACAGCTCACTTTGCCTTCAAATAACTAACTGAGCACTGTTTTATTTCTGTTTCGCTCTTATAGAATTCATTTTGAATGCGGGACATAGTGCAATTTAAACAATACTCAGAGATGAATGAATGAATGAAAACCTTTAAATGCTCACTTTATGCAGAGATATGCAAAACTAGACCAAACTCACCAACAAGTTTCACATACACCATCTCATATTAGTTTAAATTTAGTAGAAACATTACCCCCCCCTGTACAAACCTGCACTGGAAGCTTGCAATATCCGCCCGCCCCCCCCCGCGACCCCGCTCCCCCCGCGCCCCCTGACCCCCGCCAGCAACTGAAGACAGCGATTACACGCAACGTTTAATTTCTGCTTCACACGAAAACAGAGCCTCAAATCAAAGCCTTTATGAATATTTCGTGAGATTGTTTTGTCGACTCGAAAGTCTAACAAGAGGGTAAACCTTCATTTCGACTTGCTGATTGAGCAAAAAAAGACTACGTAATGTCTCTTTTATATTATAATAGTCCTTATTACATGAAAAAAGCTTTGTAAACGTGATATATTTAACAAGAATGCAATGGACTAGAAATACGCTACTTTGTCAAAATAAACGTATCACTTTGACAGCAGTACCAATACTCAATACATTTATTGCTTTCACATGGTAGGTACATAGATGGTGTTTATAGGTAGCTATCTCACATGAACCCTACCTATAAACACTAACACCAAAACCACTTTACAATCTTAGTTGTTCAAGCAGAGAAGAACGATATGAATGAACGATCACATCACTATGGTCTACCTCATACGGCTCTAGACAAATACCTCACGCTTAGTTTTCTTTGCACGGTAACACAAATGCGTCAAGGAAAAACTTTGTAGCAGACACGTGACTTCTCAATAGCTAATGTAATTTCGTGGTTGTTGTCTAAGGAGGTGGTGGTGATGTAATGATTATAAAAGCTGTGTTTAACATAGCTTATAAAATCTCGGCAGCATGACAGGTGTGTAGTGTAAAGCACGAGTATCGGCAGCGAGTTCAATATTGTTTTAGAGGTTGGGGGATGTTGCCCCGCTCGTCCCTCATCCTGTCAGCTCCACCGCGACTCCACCGTGGCTCCACCGCGGCTCCATTGCGGCTCCACCGGCCCACCGCCGAACTGAGCAGCTGTCAAACTGTTCATTCATCATCGTTTCTGAACTAGTGCTGCACCCCGAGCTGACACCACGCGATTTAGGTAACACTTCGGCGTATCATAATGTATTTTACGTACATTCAATAAATAAATAAACGCTCAAAGACACATAGTGCTGACCCCACACTAGGATTCCCCGAGTCGTGGGTATCAGGATCTACGAGTAACGTGATACCATAACACACCCGTAACAATTAGTTGCAGAACGTACAAACATTTGTCCTGCAGCGGGAATCGAAGCCGCGCCTCTTGCGTCGTAGCCGGCTACTCTCCGAGGTTGTCGAGGCAATCGAGGTTGTCAATACGCAAAATAGAATTGTATGTCTTCTGACAGAAGAAAAGCACCCAAACGGCTCCATGGATTTGAATATTCCCGAGCTTCGTGGCTGGTACAAAGTCGTACCAAGTCTCAATCAAACTAGAACATACACAGATTTGAGAGGAGATACAGAAAAACTGTAAGAAATATATTCCTGTCGTCATAGTCTAGGAAGGACCAGCAACCAATGAACTGATGATATCAGATTGCGGAAGAAGTGGCACTAGACCGTTCGTCAATGCACCTGTGTCCAGTGGACTTCTACCAGCTGTTGATGATAATGATGACGTCAAGCTAAAACTTGGGTTAGAAATAATGTACAGTCTTACTAAAACAATTTCCATTAAACGTATCTCTTTCGGTTCAGTAAATTCGTGCGACCACACTTGCAGCGATTGATGGAAAACTAACTAATAGACGGGCAGATACGCCACATCAATATGTGAACATGTCATATTCGACACGAGAATCAATATTTTTTGCATTTGGCAATGAGATATCTAGTTTCAGTCTCACTGTAAATCTATTTATGCACATCTCTAGTTGATCTTTTCACAAGCTCACATTTGGTAAAAGCAAAAGATTGCCACACATTTTTTGTTATTGGCGCCCAACGTGTGACAAACGAATATAAATAACAACGTTCGAGTCTTATTATTTTACAACAAATATACCAAAATTATCAGATATCGTATACCGACGTTTCATTGTTCAGTTATTTTACGCTAAAGAACAATTCTACAAAAGCTCGTGTTCCACCCACACGCACATAATTCAACGCTTTTACCGAAAGAAAGAAAATGGGCAAATTACCTTGATTCATGGATCCTCGGTCATTGACCCACCATTTTCACCTTCGACCGAGATGAAATACAAGAAACCCGCTTATATTTACAATTTACAATTAACTTGGCACAAAATTGATGTTTCTATTCTACTTCTGAATCATCTTCAGCAAACATAGTAGCTATCTCTTTCTTGGTGACAAATAAAATGAAAAATGAGAATCTTGACTGTGCTGTATATCAGTGTTTTCAGGAAGTCATTCTTTATCTGATGAAGTGGATAAAGTAAATACGAGTAAGGCAAGGCAATGTGTACCTGTATTCACAGTGTCCCGGGTCCCAGAACAAACAATAGTATGCAATAAAAAATGAGGAAATAGAAGCGAAACTTATGAAACCTTGGTACCTTGGAATCTCAAAGATAGTTCAGAGAGCAGGAAGTCCTTGCCATTGGGGAGGCTCATTAGACTTCATGTGGTATGTACTGACCTCTTTGTTGTAATTTTTTTGTTTTGTTTTCTTCGACAATTGTGAACCGATTTTCATGATTTTTTTTGTTGATGTAAAGAGAATGATCCTGATCAGGTCCCATATAAGTATTATTCCTGTGGGATTGATACTTTTTTGCTACTTCAAACTCAAAAAACAACATCTTCTTATGGAATCACGACTAACCGAAACAATTTTTGTGGGCTATTTTACTTTTGTTATTTATCCGAGACAGTGTCATTTTGAGTGAGCAAAATAACGTAAGCACGTGAAGAAGTCGGTTTTTTTAACATTTAATGTTTTAATTTTATTATATTTATGTAATGTTATTTAATATTCATTTATTGAATGGATTCATTGAAACATTTTCTAGCATGTATCAAAGATTCATCGTTTTCAAACTATTTAAATTACTATGTATGTTATTAGACGTTTAACGGCTTATCGCACCTAATTATACCTACCTTATAATGCGCAAAATTCGGTTTCGAAAAAGGCGTCACGTCACGTTGACAAGTGGAGTATGGACGATTTTTTGGAGTTGCGCTTCTGTGCGTAAGAAGTGTTATTTGTCTCAAGATCATGTCCCATCCCGGGCAGAGTGCAAACATCCTAAGCAAACCGTTTGATATCAACAACGGTTATCGACGTGGAAACTTTACATTTATTTTATACGTCAGCGCGTTTGTTTTGAGGCCTTTGCAGTGGTTTTCTTTAGAATTTTGAGTGACGTGGCTTTGTCTTTATCTGGTTTTAGAAAAGAGGAATATTCTTATTTAACTCTGTACAACAAGAGTAGATTTGAGAGCAAAAAAAAGCTACATTGTTTGGGTAAATGAAGAGTAGACCATTATAAGAACTCAGGTGTCTTCTGATGAAGAAGTACTTGTCTACTATACAAGTACTTCTTAAACAAATCCACAAAGTTTGTTCAGCTGAATATCCTTTTATAATTTTAATGTGCCCTGCATTCCCAGAATACGACTATACCTAAATTATTATATATCTCATTAAAGTGAAAAGGTAAGAATCAGCTGTTTTCGCTATAAATCCAATAAATTTACTGTTTCATATAATCACCTTTAGTATGAATGTTCTGATACACCCTTTGTGTATCACTTCAGAAAAAAGCGATAGGAGTAATCACACGCATCAAAAACCAATTCTCCCGCAACCGGTTAACATCGCGGGCAATCTGTTCAAAGTAAACTATCGGACCGATATCAATCACTACTCGGTCCAATAGCGTGGAAACCGACAAAAACCTATTTTGACATCAACCCGCGTCAAGCAGTCGTCAAGCACGCGTCAAACCGTTTATACACAAACATCTCGATCTGAGGGCCCTCTTTAGATGAGAGTGACACTTTTCTCACTCTTCATAATATTCAACTCTATCTTTACTAATTTAAAGACCATTTTTACACGACTTAAAAAATATTTGCCGTAAAAGGTTGTTTGTTTGCATGTTTGTCATCATTTATCTTCAAAACGGCTTATCCGATAGAAAAGCTTTTTTTGCTATCAATCTATATGACTTCAAGTTTTATCACTATAAGGGTGTTGATAATCTATCGCTATGCATACACAACAGGGGTTTTCAAATTTCGCAGAAAATCACTTGCTTGGGTTTTTGTATTTTAATTATATTTATTTAAAAGGTTCGTTCTAAGTGAAAAATGCTACTCTTCATGCTACCCTAGTGAGTTGTTTTTGACAAACGAGACCACTTACTCGTATCATGTGAAACATAGCTTTTGAATTTTTTTGACAATTTAGAAAATGTACTTTTAAATACCTACATCATCGCAAAATCCTATCCTAATACTTAGAAACGCGAAAGTTTGTGAGATGATGCATGTTTGTTACTCTTTCACGCCAAAACTACTGAACTGATGTTGATGAAACTTTACAGTAATATAGCTTATACATAACACATAGGCTACTTTTTATCTGGGTACCATGCGGGCGAAGAAGGTAGTGAAGAATACACTAATGAAAATGGAGGAATATTTAAATGAATACCTACTATTTATAGAGAAATGAGACTGTTTCAAATGACAATCAAAATGAGATTTTGTTTATTTTGTTATTTATTTATGGTCAAAGTCAAAATTGATTTATTAATTAATATCACAAGGATCACTTTGAAACGTTGGTTTTATCGACTGTTGTTCCTCCGCCGAAAGACAGACAAGAAAACAAGCCTGATTATTCTTTTTAATGATCCTTTTACAAAACAATAGGTTGGTAACATTTTTTATCGAGTTGGAGCATTTTCGATCCCAAGAGTTTTTATCATCTAAATAATCCGATATTTTGTAGTATTGCTTTTTTATAAAGTTTTTGTCTGATTACGTTTTTTTAAATTTGTTTATTGACAATTTGTGTATATCTCGTGGGACTTTGTTATAAAAGCGTACACTTTTAAACGAAATACTAACTTTATGGAGTCTACAAGTGACGACAACGAGGTGTAATATAAAGTATTTTCATTTATTCATTTAACACATCAGACCAGACCTTGGGTTCCAGAGACCAGACTGGAAAGAATTCCTGAAAATCTACCCCATAAAAATGTAGCGGGAAGATGAATTTTGTGGGGCAAAAGCCACATTGGCAAAGTATTCGCGAGTTAAGTTTATCTCATGGTTAAGGTACTTGTAGGAAAATTACTTAAACTCATTTATTTTAGTAACAGTCACATAAGTGCAACTCATCGCTGACCATACACATTTTAATTACATGAATGTAATAAACGTATACAAAATGTAACAAAAACCCCGTCCGATCCAAAATGGTTTTAAAGGGCATGGATATTGTGATAACGTATGTAGGTATTGTATATATTACACTCTCAACAAAAACATTTTTAAGTTAAACCTTTTATCCAGTACTAGGTGTGCCACGGCCGCCCTCAGTCCCGATCCACCGCGCACAGCGCCGCTTCGCCCGTCCGCGTTTTTCTTCGTTTTCGTATAGCATTCTTTCTCACTTTATTTTCTTTTTGTTTGGCTTTTTAGCGTCGTAGCGTGGTGTTAAATAGACTTTAACCTTCCTCAAGAATTGGGCTCTCAAATGTATTTTTTTTTTCAAATCCGACTATTAGGTAGTTATAATATTAGCCAGATATTAGCGCGTTCAAACAAAAAAACAAAGAATTCTTCATCTTTATAATTATAGTATAGATAGATAATGGTTGTTGTAACTCGAGTCAAAGTGGTGTTTCGGAATACCTTCGAATGAGATACCTACAATAGCAAGTATTAAGAAGCAATACAAATGAACTTGTATGGTTGTATAAATGAATTTAAGTCGTCTTTATTGGATCGGGCAGGGTTTTTTACATGTTTGGGGGAGAAGTTGGTAAATTTATTTTCAACTTGTATAATATTAACTTTATTCAAAAAGTACATTACGTCGTGGTGGTGTAATTAATGGAAGTATATTTTTGTGACTACCGCACCGCACCGCACCGCACCGCACCGCACCGCACCGCACCACACCGCAACGCACCGCATCGCGCCGGGCCGCGCGAGCTAGACTTGCCAATTGGAGCGCACTTTTTTAATTAATAGAGAAAAGGCACAGTACTCTCAAAAGTAGTAACGCATTTAAACATCTCCTACCAGTCTTACCCATAACAATACGGGATAGTATTTTTCAAACTTTCGCGATTAGATAACATAATTATTATAAGTTTAACGGGTCTTTATCGCGTTTACCTTTTTTATTATTTTCCCGACGTTTCAACTGTATTGCAACAGCCGTGGTCACGGGATGACTGGAGTATACGGAGCTACCGTCGAGAAATAAAGGCAGTAGCCGCAACTACCCTCATTTCATCTTCAGAATCAGAAAAGTCCATGTTCACATTACGGCACACTACACTAACCGTATCACCGCACTGCACAATTGGATCGCGACGCGAACACCTGTTTATCACGGGATTCCAGGACGCAGAGAGTCTATAGCCGTCTTCACGATTAAAATTTGGGTACTTCTTTATTTCAATCGCTTCACGAACCATTCTCTTACAATATTGGCGTTCACTGGATAGCACCTTAGGGTCATGAAGCTCGATCCAATGGTTTGGTCCTGAGTCCACAAGGTGCTCCGCTATGGCCGACTTGTTTATCTGGCGATTTTTGACAGCTGCAATATGCTCTTTGACCCTTTCAGCAATTGTCCGCTTCGTTTGCCCGATATAAGCACGGCCACAGCTACAGTCTATTTTATAAACACCTGGCATTTGCAGAGGTACCACGTCCTTTGGTGTTCGAAGCTGCTTAGCCACTTTTGAGTGCGGAATAAAAACGGACTTGATTGAAAACCTCTTCAAGATGTTACCAATCTTATCCGTCACCCCCTTCAAATAAGGCAGGAACGTGGACTGTCTACTAACATCAGGTTGTTTTCCTCTGCACGTGCGTTTCGACTGCTGATGTTTACCTACATATCCGTTCGCTTTCAGAACCTCCTGAACATGTACTAATTCACTCTCGAGATGTTCAGGGTCACACAGATCGTAAGCTCTGTTCGTCAATGAGGCAACAACAGATTGTAAATGACGAGGATGGTGGTGTGAGGCGGCGTTCAAATACCTGTCAGTGTGTGTTGGTTTTCTATAAACTGAGTGCGCTAAATACCCATCTGTTTTCACCATCACCTTGACATCGAGAAAAGCTAATGTCCTGTTACTCTCCATTTCATAAGTGAACCGGATCTTTGGGTGAATGGAGTTTAAAATCAATGTAAATTGTTCCACTTCCCGTTTACTACCCTTCATTATGCAGAAAACATCATCTACGTATCGTTTCCACAACTTTATACCGCTAGCTGATAAATCCAAAAGTCCTTCGAAATGTTCCATCCAGATGTTAGCCAACACCGGAGCCACCGGGCTACCCATGGCCACACCATCAATCTGGAGGTAATGTTGCCCGCGGTATAAGAAGAAGTTTCCATCTAAACAGTGTTCAAGCAGAACAATATACTGATCAGGTAGTTCGTTATCTTTTAGCTTTTCTTTTATCACCTCAAGGCAGTCTTTTAATGGAACGTTGGTAAAAAGTGACTCCACGTCAAAACTCACCATAATATCATCTGGTTCCATTTTTAAACTCCTGATGATGTCCACAAAATGGCGAGAATCCTTCACAAAAGATGACGTCTTCCCCACCAGCGGCTGCAAGACCGAAGATACATGTTTTGCCAAGTTGTAAGTAGGTGAGTTGATCTGACTCACAATTGGGCGCAATGGCACATTATTTTTATGTACCTTTGGTAAACCATATAATTTCGGCGACTGCACAATTGTAGGCTTATAAAGACGGTCAAACACATCTTCCGCAAAAAGTTCCTTAAGGTCTAAAATAAGTGCTCTTATACGTCTTGTCACCCTAGCAGTCCGGGATCCGGTTCACTTATGAAATGGAGAGTAACAGGACATTAGCTTTTCTCGATGTCAAGGTGATGGTGAAAACAGATGGGTATTTAGCGCACTCAGTTTATAGAAAACCAACACACACTGACAGGTATTTGAACGCCGCCTCACACCACCATCCTCGTCATTTACAATCTGTTGTTGCCTCATTGACGAACAGAGCTTACGATCTGTGTGACCCTGAACATCTCGAGAGTGAATTAGTACATGTTCAGGAGTTTCTGAAAGCGAACGGATATGTAGGTAAACATCAGCAGTCGAAACGCACGTGCAGAGGAAAACAACCTGATGTTAGTAGACAGTCCACGTTCCTGCCTTATTTGAAGGGGGTGACGGATAAGATTGGTAACATCTTGAAGAGGTTTTCAATCAAGTCCGTTTTTATTCCGCACTCAAAAGTGGCTAAGCAGCTTCGAACACCAAAGGACGTGGTACCTCTGCAAATGCCAGGTGTTTATAAAATAGACTGTAGCTGTGGCCGTGCTTATATCGGGCAAACGAAGCGGACAATTGCTGAAAGGGTCAAAGAGCATATTGCAGCTGTCAAAAATCGCCAGATAAACAAGTCGGCCATAGCGGAGCACCTTGTGGACTCAGGACCAAACCATTGGATCGAGCTTCATGACCCTAAGGTGCTATCCAGTGAACGCCAATATTGTAAGAGAATGGTTCGTGAAGCGATTGAAATAAAGAAGTACCCAAATTTTAATCGTGAAGACGGCTATAGACTCTCTGCGTCCTGGAATCCCGTGATAAACAGGTGTTCGCGTCGCGATCCAATTGTGCAGTGCGGTGATACGGTTAGTGTAGTGTGCCGTAATGTGAACATGGACTTTTCTGATTCTGAAAATGAAATGAGGGTAGTTGCGGCTACTGCCTTTATTTCTCGACGGTAGCTCCGTATACTCCAGTCATCCCGTGACCACGGCTGTTGCAATACAGTTGAAACGTCGGGAAAATAATAAAAAAGGTAAACGCGATAAAGACCCGTTAAACTTATAATAATTACAATACGGGATGACACTATTGTTTTATAGTAAAAAAAACGACTTTATTCCCTACTAGTGGAACGCACCGCGACTTCGTCCGCGATGAGTTATTCTGTACCAACTCAATTTTGACAACCTCTGTGGCGCAGTGGGCGAAGCCCACACATAAATATTTGTCTCGGGTCTAGGTGCTTTCTCTGTATTAAACTTCTCTGTAATTCTGTAAAAAAATATAAGTATATAAGTAATATATCAGTCATGTAGTTCCCATAACACAAGCTTTGCTTACTTTGGGGTAGATGATGCTGTGCGGAAAATGTCCAGCATTATTATATTATATTATATTATATATCATAATGTTCCCGCTTTACCTTCTGGGAGTGGAATTTTAAGAAATCCTATATAAGTGCGCCCCTATATGTACAAAGAAATAAAACCTCAAGATTTCAGGTCTGTAGGACTTACGGCTCAGGATGTGTGTTGGCTGTCAGCTAGTGATTTATTCAGACAGTCCTTTACTTTTATTTTAAACTAGCTACTGCTCACAGGTTTGCCCGCATGGCACCCGGATAAAAAGTACCCAATGAAAAGTAGCTCTTACGAGCTAAAAGCTAAAAGGTATCGTTACTATATGCATTATGCATACTTTCGACCGTTTTTTCGTCGACTTCAGTTGCAAAATTGGTCTCCACGAAAAGTCTTTTCATTTAAACGGAATAATATACAACTTATGTTCACTATGAAGGTCCATTCTACATATTGGTGAAATAATTGTTGAAATCGAATGAATAGTTTCAGTAATTACCTTCTACATCCAAATTTCCTTAGTAAAATAAAAAATTAAAAACGAAAATAACATGTTATGCACTTTTTAAAAGCTACTATGTCAGAAATGTCAGGCCGGCCTTTTCCACTTTCATTCAGCACATGATCGATAACGACCGTGCTTTCAGAAATCATGATTTCATTAACCACAACTAAGTAAGGGGTTTCACTTTTCGTGGTAATACAAAATTGTAATTACAACTTACTTCATGTTTAATATACTTACAGCTAAAGATATACATATGTCCGAGTTCTCCACCACAATAACGGGTGGTTATGTCCCGATCAACGCATTTTGATACATGTTTTCATAGGAATTTGTCATCATATAATGGATAGACTTGACCATTTGTTTTGTTGGTGAACTCGAGGCTACGTTAAATAAGAATAACAATGTTCTATGAATGCAGTGGAGATGAGAGCTTTCAGAAGTATGTGTGGTGTCACTTTGAGTGATAGAGTGAGGAACAGCGTGTTCAGAGAGCAGTGTGGAGTGAATGAAGATGTAGTAACGAGAGTTGAGAAAGGTATGTTGAGATGGGTTGGGTATTAGAAAGGATGAACGAAAGAAGATTAACAAAACAAGTATACAAGGCGAGCGTGAATGGGATAGTTGGTAGAGGAAGGCCTCGGCGAACGCACTCTGACCAAATTGGAGACATTCTAGAGAAAGGCCAGGTCAGAAGTACACTAAACCGACGAGCTTGTATGAAGTATTTGTTGAGGATGAATGAAGCGAAAGAGGTATGTCAGGATCGCAGCAAGTGGAAATCCTTGGTCTCTGCCTACCCCTCATTTAAACTCATGCTTGTAGGTATATAGTTAGAAACCACATTTTTGATTCATGGTCACCGGGGACGGGTGAGACTCTTGACTTGACTTAACATCCAGAACGTCTCCGATTTGGACAGAGTTTTAAGTCCATTTTTGAGGAACAACTAACATCACAGAAAAATAAAGTGTTCAGTGCCGTCGCAGACATTTATATTATTGAATTATTTATATGCTTGAATATTTCAAAGCGTTTAGATCAATAACTCAATTTTTGAGTACATATCGACATGTATGTAAACTACATAGTTTATTTTTATTGTTTTTATTTTTAACTTCTTTCGTTCTCTATAATGTTGGTTGTACGCCGCCGTCCTTATTTGTTTTTCCAGTGTCTGTCCAGCCAAAGGTTGCCCGGAAGAGATCGCTTTCAGCGATAAGGTCGTCCATTTTACCACTAGGTATTATTATAATTTCTTTTTCGTGTTTCATTTGTATTCAGTGTATATTGTACTGGTGTAAAATAAAGATATATCTATCTATCTATATATTCAACGTTTCCGTATCATGTCAACGGAGCTTTGTGTTTTATTCGAGAGTGAAAGAGCCGCTATCTCCCCAGGCTCGCTATAATTGCTGCTTTTCATCCGGGGCGGATATCATAATCGGCAGATTCGAGATGAAAATTATACCTATTTGAATTAAAAACATTGTGTTAAAAATTGCGAAGGAGAATCGTGAGGAAACGGGATTGCCTGAGAACTAAACAATTCGAGGGATTGTGTTATAGGTCAATGACGATGAGCTTGGAACCTGTCACGTGGTATGCAATGCTTGGGCATGTGCAAAACGTAATGTTTATATCCCTTGTCCCTGACTACCCCGTACATCATATCCTCACTTATCTACGTATTGAAATAAATAGTTATAGATTACGAGGTATTTGACAACCTCGGTGACGCGATGAGCGAGTAGCCAGCTGCCACGCAAGAGGTGCGGGTTCAATTCCCGTTGCCAGACTAATGTTTACATGTTCTGTAGATATTTGTTCTGAGTCTGAGTGTTGTGGTACCGCAGTACTCGTAGTTCCTGATACCCATGACACAGAGAATCTTAGTAGAGTCAGGAATTAGTATGTGTATATTTATATTTATTTATAACGAATCTGAGGATCCCATGATGGGAATCCTTCATAAATTCTGAGAGTTTTCGCAAAATTCCGTTTTGAAAATATTCGAAAGCTCTCATTTATTATGGATCGGATATTTTGTTGGTAAAGTCAGTTAATTCCAGGGTAGATGAATGTCGAGAATGCATTACCTACTAAGCTGAACCTGTTTTTTTTTATTTATCAAAGAGTTTTGAATCAAACATGATTATATCAACCTCCAAATAGCGCTTGAGATGCATCTTACTTCATAGTCCTACTAATATTATAAACGCGAAAGTTTGTGAGGATATTTGTTACTCTTTCACACACTACTGAACGGATTTTGATGAAACTTTACAGTAATATAGCTTATACATCAGAATAACATATAGGCTACTTTTTATCTGGGTACCACGCGGGCGAAGCCGTGGGTAGAATCTAGTAAGATATAACGTAGATACGTTAAATATAACGTATCGTTGATTGTATTACTTTAAATTACTTCCTAAGATATTCAATAACTGTTAGATACTTACTGTATTATTAAAACTAGTTCTACCTCCAATGTGAATTTCAAACATATTTAATTCGGCCTGCGCTCACTACGATTTGAGCTTCGCCTGAAAGCCTCCTACGATTTATTGAAAGCTCAAATTCTCACAAATTCTCTTTGATAAACAGCCAACTGCACTTTGCACTGAAATTAATATTTTTATCTTAATTTCAGTGCATAGTGCAGTTATCTATTGTGACTGATTTGAAAAAAAAGTTGAAAAAAGTACACTGCGCCCCGCGATTCCGCGTAACTTTCGATTCCGTGGGAATATCGACGATCTTATTAAATTTTAGAACACAAAGACTGCTATTGTGACTTAACTATGATAGTAAAATATATTCCCTCGCAGAATTTTTTGTAGGTAATAATGAGTACTTTAATCATGTAGTACATCATTTTTATATATAATCAAAAGTTTTTACAGCGCACGCCAAATAATAAATTTTATGGGCAAAATTTTGTAACTTTGTGTTACATTATTGCAATTTTCTTAAGAATCTCTATTTTTTTTGAAAAAAAATTATAGCATATATTACTTCCTCATAATTTAGCTTTCATTTGGTGAAAAAATGATTAAAATCGGTCCGGTATTTTCGGAGCCTATTCGTATATAGATATTATTGATATACTCTGACAAATGTGAATAGGTTTCTGCTCTGGTTCGGTTATAAAAGTGTAATGATGAGCGCGGCTGCCACCGCAGAGTGTTAGCTCTGCCACCGAACCGCACACACACTGCCTTCATTATTTTGATGCAATTACTTTGTCTCGCACATGCAAAATGATTATAATGGCGTTTGTCAATTTTACTACAAACTTTGTAAACCACACAACCACGAGAGTTTCGACGATCATTTTTAGTTTTTATGCACATACTAGCTTCTGTCCACGGCTTCGGCCGCGTGGTACCCGGATAAAAAGTAGCCTATATGTTATTTCTGACGTATAAGCGATATTACTGTAAAGTTTCATCAAAATCCGTTCAGTAGTTTTTGCGTGAAAGAGTAACAAACATCCTCACAAACTTTCACGTTTATAATATCAGTAGGTTTATTATAATTTTATAGTAGGATTTTTCACTAAACACGGGATATTATCATGATTCGAGAAATTGAATATTTCCCGATATTTCGGCATAAATCATGGTCAATTCCCGTTCCCGTTTTCAGTAAAATATATAAACTTCTTTCTGTCCTAATTGTACTAAAAATGCAAATAATTTTGACTTATAAAGAGATATGTTACGGTGACATTGGTGTTGACGAATACCAACGAACATGTTGCACGATTTTAATTAAATTCAGAATCGAGCATAATTCATAATATATTTATTGCGAAACACAGGTAATGGGATGAACATATACCATGTTATAAAAATGTCCACTGTATTTTTCCATTTGGTGTACAATAAAATAATATACAATTAGCACATTACAAGTAATATATACAAGTAAGTACTAGTCCTATACATAACAAAACAAAAACATATAAGTAGGTATGTGTATGGCTAGGGTTCAGATACATTGTACGAGTATGTAGTTCAGTAGTGGACTAATGTGAGCAGATGATGATGATGATGATGAGACTAGTGGAAAGCCAGTGACTGTGTCCGCGTTGGTTTTTCTTTTATAGAAACTGTATATTCCCTCTGCGCACCCTAGTTATGTCAAAGTCAAAGTCAAAATTCATTTATTCAATAAAATCACATAAGGACCACTTTGAAACGTCGGTTTTTATGTACTGCCTGTTCCTCCGCGACCAAACCAGGAAAGAAAGGCAAGAAAACAAGGCTGGTTATTCTTTTTAATGATTCTTTTACAAAACAATAGGTTCGAGTTGGAGCATTTTCAATCCCAAGAGTTTTTGTCATCTAAATAATCAGATATTTTATAGTATACCTTTTTATAAAGTTTTTTTTTAATTACGTTTATAAATTAGTTCATTGATAATTTTTGTATATCTCTTGGGAGTTTGTTATAAAAGCGTACACCGTGCCCTTTAAACGATTTACCAACTTTATGGAGTGTACAAGTGGCAACAGCGAGTTTATTTTTATTTCTAGTATTAACATTGTGATTATCGCTCTTTTCTTAAACAAATTAATATTTTTGTGAACATACAACAGATTTTCATAAATGTCAAGGGAATGTCATTATATTTATTTCTTTAAACTTTTCGCGAAGTGATTCTCTGGGGCCCATATTATAAATTGCTCGAACAGCCCTCTTCTGCAGCACAAAAACGGTATTTATATCAGCAGCACTCCCCCACAGCAGTATACCGTACGACATAATGCTGTGGAAGTAGCTGAAGTAAACTAGTCTAGCTGTGTCTACGTCTGTATAAAGACGGCTTATTATCCCATTGAAGCTTATTATCTAGGGTGATACCTCAGAATACATCCTTATGTTTGGAGACATATAAACACCATGAACCTACAAATTGTAGATTTCTAGGATGTCTTACGTTGTGGGCAAGTCAGTCAGTCAGTCAGTCAAGCTTTCTTCGGTTAGCTTGTATCGTCCCGCTGCTGGGCAAAGGTCTTCCCCGAATCCTTCCATCCATCCCAATCTCTCTCTGTAATTTAACCCTCTCTCTCACGTGAGTCCAGATAGTCTCGCCAACGCCTTCTTAGCCAGCCCCGTCGTGGCCTCCCGTCCACTCTGTTTTTAGTCCCCCTCAATTATGGGATTTTGCAGGCGCTCGTCGAATCCTTGATTAAGCTTCCTAATTTTTTATTTGTCTTGTATAAGTCAAAAGCTTAATTTGTCAATTTCGTGATTCGTCAAAACAATCAAGGCTCAGTCAGTAAGATACCTACGCATCAATTTTATATAATACCCGGATATCTTACCCGGATAAAAAGTAACTGATACCGTTAAGACAGCGTTCGTAAGAAACGTATTCGCTCGACCATTTTCTCGTCGTCTTACGTTGTGAAATTGGTTTCCGAGAAAATAACTTTTAATTTAAAGGGATAATGTACTCGTTAAAATAACGAGTACATAAGCCTATGTCCACTCTGAAAGTACATTCTAAATATTGGTAAAACTGAATATTGATTGTAGCCATTCGACACATTAACCTCATACCCCTCGCCAGTCATTTCCAGTCGGTTATTGGCTACATCGGCGCTCGACCGAAGCAAATACAGAAAAAATAGGAAGAGACATATTGCTTTGTCCCGTGTACCTATCACAAGGAAAACATACCTTGCACCGTAGGATCTAGGTGGATTTTGGTTTGTGGAAACAGTTAATAATGAAAGAAAGATTGGTAAAGTTTGTTGACACAGTGGAGAGGCGTAATCTCTTCTCGAGTATTCATTTTGTGCTCGAGAGGAGTGTGCTGTCACTTTTGGTTTTGACTCTCGATTTCAGCAATCGATTTTGAGCTTAGTTGGTATTTTTCCGCATTAAAAAGTCTGTTGGCGGTATGTTCACTTCTCGTAAGAAATAAAGATAAACTCACTGTTACCTTCAAAGCAAAGTGATCCTTGTGATTTTAATGATTAAATGAATTTTGTCTTGACTTGACTAGGTTGGACATAGCGTCCGATCTGGAGATCGTGGGTTAGAAAACCGGACGTGCACCAGTAGATTTTTCCCCTTGAAAATGTATGTGCATATCACGTGCCTAAAGTGGAGAAGGAAAACATCGAGAGGAAACCAACCCGTAGAATGCCGTACAACCAAAAATTCGAAGGCCTTGCTATCGGTTAGTGTTTCAATTTGCGGCGATAAGCTTCCACCCCGTCACGTGGAATGCTATCTTCTAGCAAAACGCGGGCATGTGCAAGTATTCAGCTGAGGCTGTTGATGAGGGATACAGTCGTGAGCTTGTTGGTTCTGTTGTTTTTTGAGACCAAATAAATTACACAGATTTGTATATCTTCAAAACGAATCTCTTCATTTTACAAACAGTTTTCGGGCCTTAAAGTTTAGTTTATGAATATTCACTTCAAAGACACAAATTCAACAAAACACGAAATTGAATAACGAGCTCAAACAAGATACCAAATTGTATTAAGGTAAGAATTTCTTTGATCTGTCACCTTATAGAGATATCCCGGAGCCGAAGCCATTAGGAAGGGTCCGGTGTACCTGCCCAGTCCCTAGTAGCTGTCTGTTATTCTGTGGCGAAGGGGCGAATCTCAAAATCCCGAGAAACGCCAACGTGGCTATCAGGGTCCGAATAAAGTGCTTAGATCCAACATGTGTTTTAAACGGCTTTCGATTTTAGAGGTAATCTTCGAAAGCTTTTGTTTCTGCAAAAATCCTTCGATATTTCGCTGTTGAATGCTTCTTGCCAACCTTTTAAGCACGAATTCAGGTTAGTTTTACGCTGGCGCTCAGTGCAACTGTTTTTTTTATTTACAACACTGTTTTATTCCTATTTTTTGGTAGCTGTGCGATTTTTGTCCAATCTTTTAAGAAATATTTGCTAACAAGCTTTTTTTCGGTGATTTGGATGTAGGTATGAATGTTTAGTCGTTCTGTGAGAAGCTAATAGATACTTATGTTTTCAAGAAGGAACAATTATCTTCAATGTGCATCAATAAGCATTTTTTAATCCTAAAAGGTGCTGCGGAAAGAAAAGCTCGTATGAGAAAACTCATAGTGGGCAAAGTCGCGGGAGTTTCATAGTAATCTAATACTACAATATGTTAAATTGCTTTCCAAATGTTCGTGAGTATTTTTGGTAACCTGTAAGGATAGGTTATGTAGGTAGGTAGGTATATGTAATTGTGTTTATTTAGGGAATCGTTTTTGTATTTTATTAATAGTATATAGCTCTAGCATATAATTTTTAACTTCTCTTGTTATTCATGCACTACCTCAAACTGTTTTCCAAATTGCAAATGTACAGTACTTTTTAGTTGTGCAATAAAGAATTTTCTATGTATTTTTTTTTTTTCGACGACAATTGTCATTCTAGAACATTATTTATATTACATTTATTTCCCGCTCCTCTTGTCGGATCCTACGAGAATAATGTATACGAAATTTACGCTTGGCTGCATCTTCATTCCTCACCCGTCCTTTATTTGCATACAAACTCAAAAGCAACTGTTTCTTTCATAATCAGTTTCAGTTGAAAAGTTATACTGGATATGACTTGAGTGAACCCTTTGATGTATCATTTTCAATATGATACGAATAAGCTATTTTCTTTCAAAACACAATCGAATGAATTTATTTTACCTTTGATACTGTGCTAGCAACCTGTAACACAAACCTACTCGTAGCTATGCTTGTAAACCTACTAAAAACAATAACCAGCTTTGTTTTCTTGACTTTCTTTCCTGGCTTGGTCGCGGAAGAACAGGCCAATCCACACAGCATCATCTAGCCCCAAACTAAGCAGACTCGTAGCTTGTTTGCCAAGTACTCGTAATTGATGAAAACGTTTAGTACCTACTAACATGTTCAAAGTCAAAATCAACGATCAAAATTTAATTTAATTTTAATCACAAGAAACGCTTTGAAACGTCAATTTGACCAACTGCTTGTTCCTCCGGGAGCATGCCAGGACTTCTTACTATGTGTTCTATTGAGTTGTTTTCGTAACTTAGTAAATACATAATGTCTACGCAGAATACAGTATAGTAAATACAGATGTTATACTAGTGTTGTATTATAATATATTTGCTTATTTATTTATTTATTATAATATATTTGCTGTTGTATTAGTGTTTTAGTTAAACGATTTATTGTCATTAGTAGAAACAATGTCGAAGCGCATCGCCGTAGAAACTACTATATGCTGAGACCAAGCCTTTTTGGCATGTGGTGGTCGGGAGACTCACTTGGCACAACAGTACCTGCCTGTGAGGAAACCTAACTACCTACCTACCTACCTTACCTACCTACATTATGTTTTTAGTAGGTACCTATCTTTTTATTTTACCTGGGTGTCTGTTTTAGTGCAAAGTTGATGTCTTCTTTCCGTTTTGCCAAATAGAAATATTTTCTTTCTTTCTTTGTCGGTTAGTCCTACTTCTATTATAAACGAGAAAATTTGTGAGGATGGATATTTATTGCTCTTTCACGCAAAAACTACTGAACGGATTTTGATGAAAATTGATAGTAGTATAGCTTATACATCAGAATAACACATAGGCTACTTTTTAGCTTTTTAGCCGTGGACAAAAGCTAGTAAGACATAAAAATGATACCGACTTCCGACTTCGAATAACGGGAAATTGATAAAAAGTCCAATATAAGATTTCATCACCCATTTTTTGTCCCTTAGGAATGTTTTTTTTTCATTATATGTATTTGTCGCATAAATCTTGAAACTTTTCACCTTTGACTTTATGAGTGTAGGCAATACATCAGTTAGGTATGCCCCAAAAAGCCCCAAAAAAGCAAAGCAAAAGCAGTAAAGCGACTTATATCTGCATTCCAGATATAAGTCGCTTACCATTGAGTGGGTCGATTGCCTTTTTTGCCTCCAATCATCATTATTATAAAAAATGAGACCATGCAAAAAATTGACACGAAGGTGGAATCTAACCCGTACCTCTTGCGTCTCAGCCAGCTAACGCTCATGCTACAGAAGTCCCCAAACAAAGAAAACAAAGCCCTTCCAAAAACAACCATTAGCAAATTAATCACGAACTTTAACAAAAGTCCAATCACCGGCTTTCCTTCTGTTTCCATCTCTTAAAATCAGGAATCCTTTCAGAGGCACGTGACAATACAAAATGAGCATCTTTGTAACATCCCGCGAAGGTGCAATAACAGCGCCGCTAGCGGACACCTGAGCCAGCTGAGCCTACATTATAGATATGTTCCGCGCCGAAGACACAGTCTAAAGAAATATATCATATTTCTCTTTTAGTAGTCTAGTTGTTGAGGTTTCTCAGCTCGTAGATAAATGAAAAAAGAGTAGTGGACTGTATTCTGCTATATATTGACATAAAGAACGCGCGCCTATTGGTCTCGTGATCGTGGTGAAGTGTCTGTCCGCGCCGATTGTAGCCGGCTGCCGACCTCGTCCCTCTCGACCCCTCTCCCCGCTGTTCTTCTAGTTGCGGTGGTGGGACGACGGAATATTTGGCTCCAACATACTCCCCGGGTAAGCAGCTAAGCAGGTGTTTAATAAGCAGAATCTGGAAGGGGACAAATGTTATTGAACGCCCTTCGAATTATAGTTCCTCCTTTGATCCTCAAGTCGGCTACTCGAGCCGCATATCTTTTGACAGATCAGGCAAGTAGTGACCTACTTGCCTGATCTGTCAAAAGATATGCTTAATACTTCATGTTAAAGTAAACGCGTCGGTTATTCAGTGCAGACTGGTTTTATTAAATCTACCTTCCCACATATTTAGTAAATTATATTTTTGACATGGAAGGGTTTATTACACTAGAGGTATATACAGTATAGATGGCGTAGGTTTGTAGATTTTACTTTTGATTCACATTCAATCTAAATTATAACACATTTATTATCATTGGATAGTTCACACAGTGACAAGAAATTTTTGTAACAATGTGTTGTTTAAAAAACTTAATAATATTAATGTTTAAAAAAATATCATTTCTGAGGTAAGCCCCCAGTGGATTGTACTTTGTGTAATGGGTTTTGTTCTGAGGAATTGTTTAAAATGATACCTACAGTTACTTTCATCGCACCGCTCGTCATCGACAGGCGATTCATCCTCACACCCTGAAACCTAATTGGTCTCGCACCGCGCGGGGTTCGTTCAGAGGAACTTCCTCCCACGAACACATGGTTAGGTTATGCAACTATCTTTCTGCTGAGGTTTTCCAATGTGACTGCACTATGAGGTTCTCCAAAATGGGATGTTTTAAAATTTGTAAAGGGTCGACAACGCGCATGTGTTATTCTTTTGGTGTTCCAAGCATCCACAAATCGCGGTAACCACTTACCAACAGGTGGGCCTATGCTTTTTTTGCCACCTTCGTGGTATATAAAAAAAATATCGAAGATTTGAAGCGGCTTCCTATATACCTACTACTGATTTATGTTCCTTTGTAGTAAGGATTGTTATAAAGCGTAAGGCTTTATTTATCTTTATAAGCAAAACTTTCATTGCATACCTTAATATAGTTTATGTACCTAACCTCTTCCGTGTAATTATGTGTATCAGATATTTCTATCTCGTTCGTCAGATATTTCTATATCATGTAACTTATGTATCTGCTATGTTGTTACACTATGTCATTGGTTCAAGATGACTGAAACATCCTCCGATGTACAAAGCAGTTGACAAATTGAACGTTTGCCGCCGCGCCCGCAGTTGGGACTCAACTGCGAATTTTAATTACTTTCTGTGCAAGGAATATTTTACCAATCTCGTTCCCCTATAGTTACTTGGTCATTGTACACACCTAGTTGCTTTGGCTACGCAAGTTTTATTTTTACAAATTCATGTTAAGCTCCGTAACCTGCTTTGGGGGCAGTACTATTGACCACCTCACTCAAAATCTGTAGGTTTCCTGCTAAAATTATCCTTGTAATTGTTTGGATTTGTATTGCTCTCTCTCCGTAACGGCTAGAGGAACAATTATAGTTTATGACTAATACATAGGCTACATGTTATATGGACATCACGAGGGGGAAGTCGTGGGCAGAGGCTAGTCTATACTAATATTATAAAGAGGTAAAGTTTGCAAGTTTGGATGTAGAGGGTAATTTGTAACCGGGTAGCACGCGGGCGAAGTCATGGGCCTGCTGCCCATGCTGCTAGTAATATAAATAAAGAAATCAATGATATCAATATCAATAATGCTGGACATTTTCACACAGCATCATCTAGCCCCAAACTAAGCAGAGCTTGTGTTATGGGAACTACATGACTGATACACTACTTATATATATTTTTTTGTAAATACATACATATTATTTATAGAAAAAAAAACCCGGACCCGAAACAAATATTTGCAGATACAAACATTTGTCCTTCGGCGGGTATCGAACCCGCAAACTTCTGCGTTTCAGGCGAGGTCGTCTCCTAGTACTAATTAATAAAGAACTTAACTTTTCATTACATATTTGCTGGACTTTTCGTGACTTGCATAAGTCTAGTACTTTCATCCCTTCATTTTTAAGGTTGATTTTCAAATAATTACTTCTCTAGTCCACAAATGCCCTACCAAAATATAATTGGAAGCTGCCGCTCTAAATTAATTATGTTTAGGCTGTGCGTTAATTGTCGGTCTGTCAGTCTGGTTATCACGCAACGATTTTATATATTTAGATTAAAAGCAAAAGTAAAGTTTTGATCGATTTATGAAAAGCAATAGACGTTGTATGAACCTAGTGTAAACGCGGGTCGAAGCTTACCTCTGTTGTAAAACATATTATCTACTTTCCTAACAAAATCCCTTTAAGCTTTCCCTTCACATAACATAGTTATGTACGACTTGCCTTAAATACTTACTACTTTAACCACCAACTCGAGGGGAACTGGTCTACGCTCACATTACGCACATCTCCTTACCATCTTACAATGTTTTATAGCAAATTGATAGGACGGAAAAAACAGAAATCAACACGCTCACAATTGTATTCCCCATGATGGACATCCTCAGGTACATACTCAGTGAATAAATCTATGTGGATACCAAATAGGTGGTTGTCAGAGGCAGATCCAATAATTACATTTGGTCAATGTCCACTTTTATTCAAGTACATAGTTGTTAACATTCCACATGACAGGTTGCAAGCTTATCGCCGCTTATTGGAACGCTAACAGATGGCACAAGTTATCGATATTTTTTTTGTTCTAGTCTAGGGTATGCCAATTTCCTCATTATGATCTTCTTTACTTTTTTGTAAACTTTTCGAGTGCAAAAATCCATTGGTAATTGACCTGGTACGAACCCTAGGCCTCCGGATCGGAAGTTGGGGTATCAAAAACTAGACCAACAATTTTTGTTCAGATGATCGCGGCGCTCTGCCTCCGAGTCGCTTCGTACTACTGAAGAAGACTCTCGGAATGAGTCGAAACTTAGTCGGTGCCAGATTTCCACTTGCTACGACCCTGGCATACCTCTTTCGCTTCATTCAATCATTTTTACAATATGAATAATCAAATTCATGATAGTTTTCGGAATAACATTTTTAAAGCTTTCCAACTGGACTGGAAAAGCAAAAGAATCGGTATGTTCCCTATTAGAAAAACATTATCGTCCCATTTGCTATAGGAAACGAGCCAGCAACTTTTCACATAACAAAGTATTTGCTCGGAGAAAACCGCAAAGTGGGTGTACGTAATGCGAACGCACTTCTGCTGAGTAATTTGGGCAGTCGATATGTCGAAGGTGGTCTTTAAGACAGTTTGATTAGTTGCAAAGTTTGGGAATGTTCGAGAAACATTCGAAACAAGGAAATAGGGATGCCGGGGAGTAAGCAAATGGGGAGGGAGGGCAATGATTAAGGACTAAATAATAAGTTATATGAAATGGAAAATGATTGGCTTAAGTTGTGGTGAAATACTGAAGTAATTTTGTCTAAGGGCTTGGTTTTTATTTGCTAAAGTTGCACACGTTCTTGTTTAGTGGAAGTATTTATTTTATTAAGCAAGAAGGTATTTTCGTAACGAACCATCCTGCATAAAAATGCTTACTAAATATTTGGCTGTCTCAAACCGCCTCGCTTCAAAACGAATTCATAGATTAAATCAAATGTCCATTATATTCTTTATTCTTTATTGTACACACAGATAATACAGACAAAAGACTGACATATAGGACATGTACAAAGGCGAGCTTAACCCTAACAAGAGTTTTCTTCCAGCAAACCTTTGAGGATAGGGACAGCTGATAAATAGCGGTGGGTACGTGTACACAAACGGGAAAAAATATACAACGACATTTTATATCTATCTGGTACATTATATCTTATTATAGATTGTACGTCATATGAGATAGATTGTAAGTATACGCACCTATCTTAGCCAAGTAAGTTGAGCACACTCGGTCGCTATATAGCTTTTTCCTTTCAACACCTCAAACATAAAGCTACATAATATGTAAGTCTGTCCGATCGGGAACAGCTGATAATATGTATAAATATATTTGTAAAATTGCTAAATACAATTATCATCTAATCAAATTAACCATCAATCTCTATACACCAAGAGTTGTATGATCTATAAATCGACGCCTGCCTCTATACTACCCATTGTCAGTACATATCAAAATAATATCCATCTCCGCTCGGGTTGGGTTCTCACATAACAACACTAATCCTTACAAATGAGTCGCGCCAGAGAACCCGACAAGCCTCCTCGTAATAGGCTTCTACGCTAATTCGCGTACACGTTACCCCACTAATATGAAAACAGTCTATAGATAGACCCTTCGACCCGTCAATTATTATAATTCAGAGAGTTTATCGGCCCGTGACGATGATGGTTTGAGCCAGTTGTTTCATATCTATCATTAAGCCTTTCGTGCGTTTAATAATAATTGTAAAATTCAATTGAAAACTACTCAATTCTAAAATGTCAAAATGATACGCCACGTCTGGTTTCAGGACTCGTATCTTGCAGTTTCACCTTGAGACAATCCATGCGTTGATTTAGCTGACACCTTTATTTTACACATCCTATACTATCCTTACTATAATAATCCTACTAATATTATAAACGTGAAAGTTTGTGAGGATGTTTGTTCCTCTTTCACGCAAAAACTACTGAACGGATTTTGATGAAACTTTACAGTAACATAGCTTACACATAAGAATAACACATAGGCTACTTTTTATACCGGGTACCATGCGAGCGAAGCCGTGGGTAGAAGCTAGTGGTATCATAACAAAGTTCAATCCATGAAAACGCAATCATAAGAACTAGAATTTAACAATTAGGTAATCTTGTATTTTAATTACCTACCTAACATTTGAACATTTAGATGGTAGAATATACAGTATGAGTTTTTTCAGGGTCTTCTGAGGCTAAAATCTAAACTTTTATAGTTATGGAAAATAATATTAGAAACTTGGGCTGAAAAAATAATGCTGTGCATTAAAAAAATTGAAATATCTCTTCTTTTGTTTATGAAATCTGTTTTATGTGTTTAATTATTATTTACAACTTTCGTGTATGAGGATCAAATAAAAAAAATATATCGCCTTCTTTCTTATTTTTGCAATTAAGGGTTCAATATTGTTAGAAAATCACAATTTACTATAGAGATGAACTAAAAAACCTCACAACGCACAATACTAATGACGAAATTCAATTCAACTTTAAAATTAAAATTATATTATACAAATTATTAATGGAATAATTTGTATAATCAGTTAGCAAGTCTATTTGTACATTTTACAGCGGTTTGTACCTATATCCTCAATGATTTCGTACCAGTACTTGTACACCCGTTCTATAACATAAACTAAACATATATCCATTGAGGTCCTGGCAGTGACTTGCAAACCAGCGATCACCAAACATCTGAAATTAAATTAAATACATTGACTATGAAAACTCATTATTAAAAGATGTTGCAATGTCAATAGTTGTGTGGCTAGTTTCTACTAAAGTGTGTAAAAACAGTTTAAAATCTCATTCACGTGCTATCATAATATTCCTGTATCTGAAACATTTACTTGCATATATATAGTTTTAGATTCCATTATGAAAATCAACGCAACGACACATTGCCCTTTTACCGACACGACCGGCCGGCCTGCTAAGCTAAACCAATTCAATTAATCAACCTGACAGCATACAAACAACCTTACACCTATCACAATAAGTCTCAGATTGCTACATTGTGAGATAGTGGGTACATAGCCGGACAATGTACGAATTTGCCTAGAACACCACAATGTCGGCTTTTGTCCGTATTTGTGATAAAACGAAGCGGTTACTAAAGAGCAGTTATCCATCGGCTAAGTAACTTATATGCTATTGGGGTAAGAGGTTGTTTATACAAAATAGATGCAAGGAAGAGTGTCAATAGATAGGTAGTTTTGAAAATAAAATACTTAGAATATACCTACCAACTTTTTGTATTCAGTCAGTAGCAATTTGGACTCTTTTCCTACGTGAAGTCCGGTCAAAGATTGGCAGACGTCAGAGATAAATATCATTCTAATTACTATATTAATCCTTCTTTATTTTTAGATTTTGCTATAAAATCATAAAGATTTGGATACTGTAACACCTCGCGATATGCCAGCCAACCAAGCCAGCCAGTCCAGCCAGTCCAGCCAGTCCAGCCAGTCCAGCCAGTCCAGCCAGTCCAGCCAGTCCAGCCAGTCCAGCCAGTCCAGCCAGTCCAGCCTGCCCAGCATAGCATATTTAAAATTACCGCCACCGCAAAGCTTGCGAATAACAACGATATCCGCAGTTGATTGGTGGTGACGTCACTACCGACTTTTATTAACCCGACTAGGGTGGGAGAAATCATTTAAATAGCCCGGCAGCTCATTTTTTGGGGGAATTCGGTACACGACACTAAGTAAGATTCATAAACTCTGTAAGATTACTATTTAAATAAATCCAGTTGATTTCATAAATTATTTTATATTCCCTTCTGTTTCAATACAGAACTAACGAATTTATACAATATGTGATGGAATACGTTACTTGTAGGTTGTTGTAAAAGTTTACGTATTGGTTTGAAGCTTCTCTCTAGTTAGGTCTATCTAGTTATGGTAAACTATGAAAGTTGGGTTTAGGAAAATATCACTTCTAAAATTATTAATAGCCAAACAAAACTAGTTAAACATTCAAAAGGGCGTAGTTTGCAAACATTGCCGTCAAAGGGTATCCGTCCCTGCGGCACTGAACGCGCCTCGGAATTTTCATGGAGGGATGCATTTTAGTTTCGATAAATATTATAAATAAAGAAATATATAAAATTCATAACTTCGCTTTAGTGCATTAAATTATTAGGTATATTGCCACACATGTTTGTAAAAACTTGTATCTTAGAAATAAGTGGCCTATAAAATGGGGTAATTTAGACATCGTAGTACTACGTTACTTTTCATCAAGACTATAAAATCTGTTTACTAGAAAGACAACAGAGCCTCTCCGGTACAAAGGTAGGTTGAATATGGTGTTGTCGGAAGATCCCGGCATTCAGTTGACAGAGAGCTAACATTTAGAATCAATATGTTGATCACAGAGTGGTGACGGGTGTTCGCTTTCTCGAAGCAATTTGACATCTTGTTATACTACTCAAGATACATAACTAATTACTTAGAATGGGTACAAACCATATACGGAGTACGTCTCGGTTTTCTGTGAGAACTGTAAAAATTTTGTCATTTCTTAAAGGAAGGACTAGGCGTCGTCATTTTGCCGTTATGATGATTGAAACCCGGGGTTAACTAGAACCAAAACTAATTCACACGATTATGTAAGTAGATAAATGGATAGATATATGGTAAAGGATATATATATATAGGTATAGTATACAATGCGAGCGTGAATGGAATAGTTGGAAGAGGAAGGCCTCGGCGAACACACTCTGACCAAATTGGAGATAATCTAGACAAAGGTCAGGTCAGAAGTAAACTAAACCGTCGAGCTTGTATGAAGAATTTGATGAGGATGAATGAAGCGAAAGATGTATGCCAGGATCGTAGCAGGTGGAAATCCTTGGTCTCTGCCTACCCCTCCGGGAAACAGGCGTGACTGTACGTGTGTACGTATGTAGATATATAGGTAGGTAAAGGATAGATAAAATAAAACACAAAATATAGGTGAAACTATTTGGTCAAACGATGCAGCCGTAAAGGCGCGTCCACACAAGGCCGTAAAAACAAAGCATTCGTTTACAAAAACTGCGTTTGTTTTAACAAAAGGAGCGCTCTGATTGTGCTCTTGTTACCGCAAAATAACGCAGACCTTCACTACGCACTGGGATGCAAAACTCCGCGTTTTTCTAGCAGTTGAACAAGTCAGTTCCCGTCTCACTCGCGTGCTCGCGTGCACGGACGCGTGCTCATGAGGAAGGACCTCTAAACGGTCAACGAAACGTCAGCAGGAAAATAGTAAATCACGTGGTATAGTCGTAATAATATTCCAAGTTGAACTACTGCTAGAAATAAAAAATAATAAATTAAGGTCAAGGACCGCCAATTGCAGGACAAATGTAAATGTTTTTTTTTGTAATAGAGCCTATTATGTCAAGTCCTCAATAAAGTGCCTTTTATTTCTCTGTAAACACCTAAATTAAATAAATAAATAAATAATGCTGGACAATCCACACAGCATCATCTAGCCCCAAGCTAAGCAGAGCTTGTGTTATGGGTACTAGATGACTGATATACTTAATACAATACATTACATAGATAAATATTTTTTTTATTATACATAGAAAATACCCAGAACACCCGGAACAAATATTTGCAGATCGTACAAACATTTGTCCCAGGGCGGGAATCGAACCCGCAACCTCCTGTGTCGCAGGCGGACCTTCGCCCACCGCGCCACATCGGTCGTCAAAGTATTTTTATTAAAAAAAGGTATCTACCCAAAAACTAGCATAAATCCAGTAAGTAAAAATAATAATAAATAATGCTGGACATTTTCACACAGCACCATGTAGCCCCAAGGTAAGCAGAACTTGTGTGGAGCTACATGACTGATATACTACTTATATTATAATTTTTTTTAGGTATATACATACATATTATACATAGAAAAACCCCCAGACCAGAAACAAATATCTGCAGATCAAAGAAGTATTTGTCTCGCGGCGGGAATCAAACCCGCAACCTTCCGCGTCTCAGGCGAGCCTTCGCTCAATGCGCCACAGAGGTCGTGAATGTACTGATTGCCACCGCCACTGCGTCTGTTTCACCGGAACTTAAGAGTCTTAAAGCGAAAGTAGGCTCAAGCCTATATCTCGCTTATATAGTCGAGATATATCCTCTCCAGTGCGTAGATAGCCGAGCCGACACCAAGCCCGCCGCCGCGCCGCCGCGCCGCCGCCGCCTGCAAAAACACGATGGAATGCACTCGTTTGCTTTGAGCCAATATCGCGCATTATTGGGCCGGAATCAAAAACGCGGCGTTATTGTGAGCGCTTTGTGTTAAATATCAATCACGATCAACATACAACACACGATGAGTACTCATACTGCGTTGTAAGTATATCTATTATAAGCTTTGGAACAACAAACTCTCAAAATCAATTATCTCTTTATAAAGGGAGTGTCGTAGTGCTTTTAAAGTTTCTAAGTAGGTTACTGTCTACTCGCTTACTTATCTGTTCAACTTTCAACAAGATGCCCTTTCTGTTAAAAGGCAATTTCGCTAACCTCTTTCAGATTTTCAATTTGAATCAGCACTAATGAATCCTGACTAGGTCAAGATCGACTAATTAAAGGGAAGAGACGAAGAAAATATTCATAGAAATCGGTTTGCGACATACCAAGCGGCTGATACAAAACTTGACTCATCGAAATTTAACAATTTTGTCATTGAATCCATCGACAATTTAGACGAATTTTAATGGTATGGGATGTAAAAGTTGTCTCATAATTTTTAAAAGAATATAATGAAAAAAAACTTTATTTGGCACAAACAATAAAAAGATTTATAACGGGTATACATAGGTAAAAACTATAAGTAGAGATATGTATCTAAATCTTAAATAAAAACAAAAATATTGTTAATTGAAAAGGTATGACTGTACCAAAATGGTGTTCTCATCATGTGATGGATGTGACACCAGAATACAGCGCTGTTTTTTGGTAATTGAAATGAATTAAAATTATTGTGGTTTGGTATTATTTTAGAATATTATTACGACGGGAACTGTTCCCGTCTCACGGTTGTCGAGCGTGGTCACGGACGGTGCTCATGAGAAAGGACCTCTAAACGGTCAACGAAACGTCAGCAGGTGAATAGTAAAGTACGTGATATAGTCGTAATAATATTCTAAAAAAAATGAAATAAACCAGATGATCCGCGCTAAATGGATAGACGACATCTTAAAGATTACGAAAAGTGATCAAGATCATTCATCATGGCGTTTTGAGGGAGGCCTGACTCAGCCGTAGACATGCTCATAATCATTATTATAAATAAATAAATAAATAATGCTGGACATTTTTCAGCGTCATCTAGCCCCAAACTAAGCAGAGCTTGTATTATGGGAACTACATGACTGATATACTACTAATATACTTTTTTTTTTTTTTGTAAATACATACATATTATTATAGAAAACACTCAGACCCGGAACAAATATTTGCAGATCTTACAAACATTCGTCCCGTGACAGGAATCGAACCCGCAACCTTCTGCGTCTCAGGCGGACCTTCGCCCACTGCGCCACAGAGGTCGTCGAGGTAAATAAAAAAATATTGATTATTTATGTATATTTTTTTGTTAGAAACGTAAACGCTTTGTATGAGTGGCTTGGTGCGTCGCCATGCTTAATGCTTTTAGAATGTTAAGCTAATGAGCGTGCTTGGAGATAGCCAGTTTAAATAAAATTCTTAAAAACTAAGTTCTCTGCCCCACTTTGAGAGCTATCAACTTTGAATTTCATTAAAATCTTGGATTATTTCGATTGAAGGGAAACTTGGGTATTATTACTAATTATTTAACCAAGTTTTCCTTCAATTGTACAACTTTAACTTTTCATTCACTGACCAAAAACTATTACACAATTTTATTATTAAAATTGTATACATCATAAATAGTTTATTGTCAGTAGATGTTACCTATCTGGTACTACGTAAACCCAGGGCTATTGATAAGTCTATCTAAACATCACAATTTAAAGGGTAACCTTACTATACGAGTAAAAAAGTAAAAACTCTCTTCCAAATAATTACGAAATTCAAATTTTACGACCATTTAAACAGTCCCACAAAAACTCCGCCGAAAAAACGTCCTATGAATATTAAAGATAAACAAACCTGTCAAAAAAATAATTAAAAAAATTACAAAAAACACTTTGTAATTCAGTCACGAGCAGCCGGTGCGATGCCTCTTCATTCAACACAAAATTATTACAGGGATTTCTATCCCGGAATGATTTTGAAAGCGATTCTGACACATTGACAAGACCAGCTCTTAGTTTTGTTACAGCTGACAAATTATGTCTATTTGTTATCAGAGCATGTGCATACTCCACCTAATCTTCACTTATATTATAAAGAGGTAAAATTTAAAAGTTTGAATGTAAAAGGTGATCTCCGAAACGAATCATCCAAACCACGGAATGAACCTTAAGGGTGGGCATATGATCCCGTTCAAATAAAAGGGCTTTTCGTGGAGACCAATTTTGCAATGTAAGTCGACGAAAAAACGGTCGTAAGAATTAGTTTTTTTACGATATTTACATTAACGGGTAGAGCTTCTTTTCATCAACTACTTTTTATCCTGCGAATACGTGGAGAAAGCCGTGTACAGTAGCTAGTAATAGATATACTAAACATAAAAATACAACTTAAAAAGTCCGATTTATTAATATAACTAGCTTCTGCCCACGGCTTCGCATGCGTGGTACCTTGATAAAAAGTAGCCTATGTATTATTCTGATATATAAGCTATATTACTATAAATTTTCATCAAAATCCGCTCAGTAGTTTTTGCGTGAAAGAGGAACAAACATTCTCACAAACTTTCACGTTTATTATATTAGTAGTATATATTATTTTCCTATAAAAAGCAGCTTATCGTTAATTAAAATTTCACCTAAATGCGTTTATATCTTTATAGTTATATGATCGACTAATAGAAAATGATCAGTGTTAATTTTTCCGGTAAACTACTGGTATTGTTTTGATAAATGGGGAAAGTGGAAAGCGAGCCACGAGCCGCAGCGGACAGAGCGAAACCCACCGCCTATTATACTGACATTATTATTGACTCAATCATTTGCTCAACGGACGTAAACGATTTTGGAGGATTTTAACTAAATTTGGCATACTTTAAAAAATCTTCTATTTTATACCTACTTACATATTCTGGGGAGTAAAACATTATAGCTTTCAAGCGATAAGATCGCTCACTGTGCATTGAGTTTTGTAGTTTTGTTAAGTTGTATTTTTTTATGCTATACAATAAAGTACTTTCATTATTAGTACTATCGGTGAAGACACCGACTTAGTTTCGACTCATTCCGAGAGTAAATGATTGTGCTCTCCTTCCGTGTCCTGATCTAAATCTTTTAATTCTCTATTTTTGTAATAAGACAGGAATAATCAAAATTAGTTTATTTTTTGTCAAAGGTAGCTAGAGATCACTGACTAGCGAAAATACCATGTTTTTTTTACAAAAAAATGGGATATTTACCATGATTTGTGAGTTTGTGATTTAGTAAAAAATATGTTCATAACCATGATAGTTACAAAAGTTCTATAGCGAAAAGACTAGTCATTATCTAACCTAAATATTATTTGATATATATAACAAAGTATTCTTATATCTTTGATCACGAGAATTTCTTTACCTTCTCTTGTAGACGCAAAAGTATGAGCCCACAAAATGTAATACCTCCATACTAATTATTCATCTTAATATTTCTAGGAGAGAGTATATCAGTGAGGAAAATGGATGATGACAGGATGTGAATCCTATTAATATAATAAATGCGAAAGTCTGTGAATGTTTGTTACCACGTATCTTCGTAATTACTAAACTTGTTTTGATGAAATTTGGAATGTAGACAGTTTAGGTTCTGGAATAAAATATATTTTAATATACTGTGGTTATTTTATTCATTTTATTCATTTGCATGATATAACATCGTATTTTTGTATAATATCTGAAATCATATGACATTTATAAATTTTGCAAGCTTGTGAGCTGACCATGGCTGTACCTACTTTATTTTTTGCCACACTCTGTAACCCATGTTTCGTCAATAAATTTATCTGAATCTGAATCTCAGTACTGAGTGTCAGTTAATCCGTGGCTCCGTGTCTCAGTACTGAGTGTCAGTTAATCTGTGGCTCTGTGTCTCAGTACTGAGTGTCAGTTACTCTGTGGCTCCGTGTCTCAGTACTGAGTGTCAGTTAATCTGTGGCTCTGTGTCTCAGTACTGAGTGTCAGTTACTCTGTGGCTCCGTGTCTCAGTACTGAGTGTCAGTTAATCTGTGGCTCGGATGGGGAAGAGTCGTTGTTTACCGAACTTCGTTAATACTTATTAAATCTTGTTGTATCTCATTCCGAGTTGAGCTCATTATTTGTTTCGAGGACTTTTACTAGGAGCAAGCGTGAACTTAGAACGAGAGGTATTTATAGGATAAATTAATTGTTATTTTGTATTGAAAATGTCAACCCACTCTAAATGGAAATCAAAAAGGTTTTTTTTATTATTCTGAAAATTAAAGCTCTGCGGGACTCCGACCTCCTGCTTACTCATGGTGCAGGTGGTATATAGCCCCCGCATCTAGAGGGAGGTCGCGCATTCGAGACCCGATAGAGGTCGAATTTCTGGGATACCTAGTATAATATCTATAGGATACTTTTTTGATCTTACTAGAAAGGTAAGTAAAGAACTGCGCAAATTTGTGGTGGTGGTGGACTGAAAAACAAACTCTTCCTTCTGACCTACCGCCACCGCCACGTCCATTTGTATTTATATTAGTCTCACAAAACATCGCAGTGGATCTAACGGGAATTAAGGTGTTTAATGTGTCATTTACTAAAGTTCTAATTAGTTATGGAAAGCAAGTAGGTAGGTACTTAGTTATAATTTGGACAAAGCCTCTGTACAGCTTACAATAAAATTATTTGTACCTACTTACAGTTATCTAATTTAAGGTAAAATTAACAGCCGCTCAAAAATGTTTATTGAATTATTTTGTTACCGACACTGACCTTGATTTTGACAAAGCCCTTACACTTTCAAAGCCCCTATTCTTTTATCTTTGTAACTTTGTATGTTTCATTGTTGTTTTAAATTGAAGTGACTTAGGCCCGAATTCGTAGTCAAATAGGGGCTCCCCTAGGGGACTGTTCAGGCGCCAAGTAAAAATTCAAATGCTAATTCAACCTTTATGCACCCAGCGATAAGGCAAATGCTGAATGGTGGATTTTGGGGGACTATTAAACCCCCAAAGCCTATGAATTCAGGCTTAACTGTTTCTCGTGATCCCAAAGTATGAATAAAATTATGACTATAAATACGAGTTTATAAACACAAACCATGAAGAAATATCTTTAAGTGTTCAGCAAAATGTCGGCACGAGTAGGTACATGGTCATTATATTCGTTAAGGCTGGAAATCATCTGTAATAATTAGAACTTATTTATCAAATTTTATTATTATCAAACTCGATGATAAAATGGCTTATTAAAAATGTGCTAATGAACTTAATTACACTGAGTAAAATTTATAATTTCCACGACGACGGACGTCACGTTGGCATGACGTCAGCGTCTCGTCTGCGATGACACTGTGGTTTTGTAATTAATATAAAGTTAAATTTAAATGAGTTTTGACATAAGTTTGGTAGGTAGGAGAATTTTACTCATATTTTAAAATAAACTCTATTATTGTGTATGCATAAAAGAGATGGTCTAAGACTACGCTACCGAAAAAAAAATGATTTTGTGTTATTATGCGCAAAGTGAATGTTAGTTCTCCATAATTTTACTTAAAACCCATTTCAAGGGTTCTGCAGATGAAAAATACATACGTACGTTCAAGTTCCAAAGTGCAATCGGATAAGTGAGGCTAATTTATAAGAGTGAATGCAAATATTTAAATATTATAACTCGCAAAAATACCAGAGAATTACAGTGAAAGCCAACAATGAATGTCGGAAACATCAGCAAAACTCACAAAAAGATCACTCTGCGAAATAACTTGTGTAAACTAATAATTTTTACCAAAAAATAATCAAAATAAATGAAACACTCTTTTAAAACTTCACCTAGTCCAGTCTTAATTAAATAACGTAGTGCGGCGTGTAAGTGAGATTATTCCCGGGAGCCGGGATCGCGGCTCCTAATCCCGGGTATCTGCCCGGGATTACAAGTCACAAGTTATACCGCTACCGCTTACGAATTAATTCGACCATTATGTGTAATTTACATAGGTTTGTTTAGTTATCTCACAAGTTAGATGTGGGTATGTCATCGGTTTACCGCTGTTTTGATGTAATTTCTGAAGATAAACCCCACAATATTGGGCTGCCTACCTACCTATGCAGGTAATGACGACGAATATATTGTACACCAACTTATCATTCTACTATATATACCTCTATTACTATATAAACGTGAAAGTTTGTGATTATGGATAAATGTTTGTTACTCTTTCACGCAAAAACTACTGAACGGATTTTTATGAAACTTTACATTAATATAGCTTATACAACAGAATAACACAAAGGCTACTTACTTTTTATCCGGGTACCACGCAGGCGAAGCCGTGGGAAGAAGCTAGTTACTATATAAACGCGAAAGTTTGTGAGAATGGATAAATGTTTGTTACTCTTTCACGCAAAAACTACTTAAAGTATTTTGATGACACTTTAAAGTAGTATATCTTATACATTAGAATAACATATAAGCTACTTTTTCCGGGTACCATACGGGCAAAGCTGTGGCAGAGGCTAGTAATAAATAAATGCTGGATATTTTGCACATACCATCATCTAGCCCCTAAGTAAGGGAAGCTTATGTTACACTCATATTCATTTATTAAACGAAGGAACTACATCGTATACATGTTTGTCAAATTGCTTAATATAAGTATATAATATAATAAATCTGGTCAGTTACAGTCCATTAAAACAGAGCACAATTAGGGTCAAAATAAAGTCATGTAATTTATAAAAGTATCATACATTCTATGTAGCGATGCAATTCAATTTCAAATTATTAAGCTACTGTAAAGAAGTTTTTTTTATTATTTAACTTGAAATGTACACATAATATTCATAACAGGACACTCGTATTAATTAATTAGGTATTGTCAAAGTAATATTGTTAGGAGAACTATATGACTGATATACTAATTATATACCTTTTTTGTACAATTAATTTATACTATCGCTCTCTTTTACTGATAAAGAAATAGATATCAATAATTTTATGCCTCTCAAATTAGTTTATGTGTCGCTCTTCTTTGTGTTTATAGTCAGCATGTATTGAAATAACGACTCTACTTGTATGGAAAACTTTAATCTGATTGCTAGCACCAAAGTTATTTATATCTCGTTCTTTATAATGTGGAGAAATTGTAGATACCGTATATCTGGATGACTTTTAATGGTGTTTTGGTCAATCCACAAAGGATCGTAGACTCATCAGAAGTGGGTTGGGTCTGTGAAGGCTTTGACGGGATATCTAAAAAGGTTTTACTCAATTTTATTTGTTAGGATTCTGCAGTATTTTATCTGTATCTTATGTGGACAAACGTTAAAAAGTCTTTGTTAGTTACATGTTTAGTGACAAAATTAAGGTATAATTACCGAGCTTTGTGTTAAGGGGTAAGAAATAATGATTTCAGTGTTTAGTATTTAATTTCAAGATTATTACATCACAAAAAAAAAACTCATTTTAATGGCCTAAAAACTTGCTTTTAAAACGTAAAATCCAGCCCATCTTTATGAAAAATACCTTCTCGACAACGTTTCCTTGTCGCCGAAGCTTACCCGTTTGTAACAAGTGTGACATTTTACCACCTGTCAGCGCTGATCTTATTAATCCTTATCAGCAAGACCATAAAGGCGATATTTCAGAAAGTAGCTGAAGAGACAACTTTGTCAAGTCGTATGATAAAAACAACTAAGTTACGCGAGTGATGTAAAATGTGATGCTTAAGAAATAAGGTCGGTGATTGCTTGAATGGAGTTTCAAGGAAAGTTGGTGGAGTCATATGAGAGCGACAATTCGTTAGTGTGAAGCGCCCTCCTGGAGAAACGCTTTGGTACGAGGAAGCTGTTGAATGACTTTGTGCATTTCGGAGATTCAGTCGTGGCCGGTGGCGCAGCACACGTGCTAAGTATCACTAACACTATCTAGCATTATCTAAATCACTGTAATCCATACTAATAATAAAACTGAAGAATTTGTTTCATTGTTTGATCGCGCTAATCTCTGGAACTATCAGTCGGATTTGACAAATTATTTTTTAATTTGATAGCCCAATTCATAAGGAACGTTATAGGCTAATTTTAGTTTAACATTATGCTACGGCCTTAGGAGCCGAGCAAAAGAAGTAATAGCACGGACGGACAGTATAGACAATATAAAAATTAATACGTTGAATAAATCTATGCTAATAATAAAGCTGATGTGTTTGTTTGTTTATATGTTTAAACGCGCTAATCTCTGGAACTACAAGTCTGAGTCGTTAATATAAATGCTAGTTGTATTATGTACCACTAGCTTCTGCCCACGGCTTCGCCCGCGTGGTATCCGGATAAAAAGTAGCCTATGTGTTATTTTTATGTATAAGATATATTACTGTAAAGTTTCATCAAAATCCATTCAGTAGTTTTTGCATGAAAGAGTAACAAACATCCATACTCATAAACTTTCGTGTTTATAATATTAGTAAGATGTATTATGTAATATCTTATAAACTTAGTCGCGGTGATATAATGTACGGTCTTATCCTCAGAACATCATAATAATATACTCAGTAGTATAGATCTGATGGGGATTACAGTAGTTAGCGTGTTTGTTTGTATAAATTTGACTTTCACGAGTTCACAAGTGATGACTTGTGAATGTGACTTCAACTCTAATGATTCTTGTGAATTTGATTTTGAAATAGAACTAAAACTCTCTCGTTTCGCTCAGGATATTGGCCGCGTTGGTTTTCGTTTTCTAGAATATTCCCAGCTGTAAGATTTTTCTCAGCTATGACATTTTTCCTAGCTTAATATATTTTTCGCCCGATGCCCGATATTCTATTAATATCATGAAAATTATTCGTGCTTTATTCGTTTTTTTTTTACACATGGCTTTTTCAGATGCCTCAACTAAAGAAAACTGAGTCTGTTGCAAAAGCAAGTAAGCGCTAGCATATGAAAGTGTTAGTAATATATTTTTAGTTTAGTTACTAAACACTAGTGACTGTCTCTAATCTAAATCAGCCATTAGATCCAGCGTTTGCTATGCATGTTGATAAGTTAGATTTTGGTTTTTATGAGGGTATGTTCTTTTGACGAAGTCTGAATTTATTCATATTCTCTATCTTATTAAGACTGACCCTACCATAAAATCCCGTCCTGCCTAAAGCCCGGCCTACACAATCAGCGTTCGATTTGCTTCACAAAGTAGTATGAATATGCATTCGTTATTCGGATGGATCTGATCGATACGCATTCGTATGCCATTGTTTACGAATATGTATTGCTGATTTTATAGCAGTCCTCAGACGGAGTCGATATGACCCTATCAAGGCAGCCGGTTAATGAGGTCACATTGACCTCAGCCACCGATGGGGATATTATACGATATATTATGATCGAGTCTATCGTGTTCCATTTCTAGAATTGCCCAGTCTCCTTCATGCTAGAGAATAGTCACTCAGCAAATCTGGCCTAGGATGATACGCCGTCGCTACGGCGTAGCACCGTAGAGGTTTATATTCTGTACGAACGGCTACGTAAAGCTACGAACTAGGTAAGAACAATCTAGCGTTCCTACATTCGTAGGTTTGTACGTTCGTAGTTTCATATTTATTAACAATATGAACTGTAAGTTACTAATAATTACCACACATATTATAATACTTATAATTGTTGGGGCGAGTAGCCATAGCTCAATGCCCCACAGATGTCGGCAAATCTTTTTTTTTCAGTTAAAATAAAATCCTTTTTTTTTTTTAATTTGTTTCCTTCTTACTTCCGAGTATTACTAGTGTTAAGTTTCTATCAATAGATTTTAGTTAGCTACGTGAAATGACATGCATTTGAAAAAAAAAACATTACACAACCAGTAAAACAGTCGATAAGATCCGCCCGATTCCGCCCGATGGATCGGATGCTATCGAGTCGGATGCGGTTCGCGTGATTAGCGACCAACCGGCGCTTCGACGAGCTATAAGCTGATATCTGATGTACCGAGCTGATTAATCGATTTTATAACTCGGAAACTTTTCAATTTCAATTCAATTCAATTTAATGTTTTTAAAAGCCTTGCAACCTTTCACGTGGAATGAAAACTATTTAAAATAGTGGGTATGTGCCATAAACGTTTGTACGTCCCATTTTGTATCTTCACTGTGAATGTATTTTAAGGAATGTATTTCTCTTGATAGAGCAAGTATTATTTTCTAAGAATTTTGAAAATTGAAATGCATCATTGCACCATCATCAGAGCTAAGCTTTTAAATTAAAAAAAATGCTGAACATTATCACACAGCATCATCTAGCCCCATAGTAAGCAGAGCTTGTGTTATGGGAACTATATAACTGATATACTACTTATGTATTTTTTTTAATACACAAATATTATACATAAAAAACACCCAGATCCCGAGACAAATATTTGCAGATACAAACATTTGTCCCGCAGCGGGAATCGAACCCGCAAAACTGCTATTATAACGATTATCGTTATTTGAGTATTTAGCAATAAAATAATATTTTTTGTTTTATTTAACTTAATTATAATTGTACTTAGATACATAGAAAAGGTTGTATTTCACAATATACAAAAAAGTACATGAGCGAACTTACCATGTGGCGTAGCATATTTATATCATTTTATACCTACTAGATCATCTCTACGATGAAATCATAGATTCGTGTCCTGACATATACAAAAATTTTTTTTTCAATAGATAAATATATGTACGCTATGAGAGCACAATTCTCAAAGATAAAATCGGCAACCAGACTGTCCAAGAACGTAAACTTCGAAGGCATTTGACATGTGCTTAAAATATATACATACATACATTAACGCCTGTTTTCCAAAGAGGTAGGCAGAAACTATAGATTTCCACTTGCTACGATAATCTTTTGCTTCATTCACTCTCATCACATACTTCATACAAGCTCGCCGGTTCAGGGTACTCTTGACCTGACCTTTCTCTAAAACATCTCTCATCATTAACAATTTAATCAGAGTACCTTCGCCGAGGTTAACACCTTCTGATTGCCCCATTCATGTTTGCCTTATATACCTGTTTCGTAAATCTCCTTTCGTCCAAACTTTTAACAAAACTCTTAAAATTAATGTATGATAATTATGTTCTCCGAATATTTTCACCAAACTGATCCTTTTGCCACATTAGTGCGACGAATTATATTGTTTCGTGAAACTATCTTCATTTTTAACTATCTGAGCGATGTTTTAGGTAGTTCTTAAGATACAAATGTTTTATTCAAGAGAATCCTGTGAAACTCCACAACTTTAGACTAGTAAAGAATTCTGTTGCCCACTCAGTAGCTTGAGAAAATATTAACATTCTTCAAACTAGGGAAGGGGTGCGCAGTCCTTTTGGGATAAAGAACTTTAACCTATTTTAACGATCGTAAAACTACCATGCTTGCCAAATGCAGTGTACCTATTGAAAGTCGTTATTATTTTTATGTGGGGTTTTATCGCCATCCTTCCTCGGCGTCCATAGACTCTGTCAACCCGTGCCGCGATAAACACCCGTATCCTATCCTACTAATACTAAAAATGACAATGTTCGGATTTTTTATGATCTCCGTAATGCCTGCACCGATTTAGATGACATTTGGAGCAGATGTTGTTCGTGGCCCAAAATAGCACATTAGTAGTTATAAATTTATAACGGGTCTTAATCGTTTACCTTTTTTATTATTGTCCCAATATTACCTTTCTTTAAGTTTTCTGATCAAAAAGATTTCAGAAATACTCATAAATCTAGGTACTTTTATCCGGGTTCCACGCGGGTGAACCCTTGGGCAGAGGCTAGTGTAATAATAAAAGTCTCGCCGATGTCAAATGAAGTAGAAGAAAATAACAAAAATGTAGTACCGGGGTAGCAAGGTATGACTTTTTATTAGTAGGGTACCGGAAGCAAAGATGGATGGGAAAGAAAGAAAAGAAAGAAAATATTTATTTAGCATAAAAATATATTTGTATATATGTATATACAATAAATTTTGGAAGTTAGGATGGTGGGATAATTTATGAGAATACCTAATAATGGATGAGAGTGTGGAATATTTTAAGATGCGTCCCATCTCTACCGCGGAAGCAAAGTTGCATCCGCAATAATCCTAGCGGCCGGCGGCGGCGGGGCGGCGACGGGCGGTGGTTTGAGAAAGACGCTTAAATATTAAACTCAACGAATGAAATATTCGCCAACTGCACTAATAACTGAAGATTACTTGAGAAAGCAATTTAAATTACTTAACCAACCGCGTTGCTGTTTTTACTGTTCTCTTAAAGTGCGTCCAAGTAATTCCTGCTTTTCCACTCAAGAGTGGAAAAGCAGGAATTACTTGTAAAAGACAGAAACATCTTAGTGAAATTTTGAAGAAATAATCAAAAGGAACGACTGCGTGGTATTTGCTAAAGTTCTGATATTTTCTCGTGATTGCAGTCACGGTATTTGTCTAAACACATCTCATCATTATAATAATCATAAAGTCATTGTTTAAGTCCACTCCCTGGTCATAGATATGACCAGGGAGTGGATGCGTGAATGCCTTAATAGGCCCCACGCTATGGGCTATGACGCGCTATGGGAAAGGTGCTATGACGGTTTTGTATTACCTGCATCCACTGACTTTCCGCAACCTTTAAAATGTCATAGGTGGGGGGGGGTTCCATAGCGTGGGGCCTATTAAGGCATTCACGCGATAGACAGGTATATTTTTCGGATCGTCTAGTGCGATTCGCTTTCCGCTTAATTTGTCCTCGGTACAGAGCGACTACTTTTCGTGGCAGCTTTAGGTATTCTGCCACGAAATGTTGGAATAACCTACCTCCACCTTTAGGAAATATGAAATCAATTTGGTATTTTAAACATTCTTTAAAAAAACTTTTGTTTGCTTCACAAAAAAATCCCTCACATAAGTGGTCGTTCTGAGTTTCTAGTTACTCATTATTAGTTATTTTAGTTTTTATTATTGTTGCGTCTTTATATAGTTTTAAAAGTATACATAATCACTCACATAATTTGCATAATTATCATGTAAATAATAAATAAATATTCTAATTTATCTGAAAATGTGTGTATACACATTTTCTCCGTTTTTTCTAAATATTGAACTCCTCAACTCAATCTTTTTTTTTTTTACATAACAAAAGTGGCGATCAAGTTGGTAAGTGTTTAGCGTTACCTATGGCACAGATAGGTAGCACACCATCTGTAAGAAACACGATCAAGCTCTCACTCTAGGATCCCCGGTGTTGTGAGAAGCTGGTCGTATCGTCCGATCCGGATGAATGGTGAATGGTATCTCCTCATATACCTAATAGCCTATCCGAAGATGGTCACAGAAAAATGTCGACAAGACGTGTATCTAGGTAAATAATGGTGGTAGTACTTCCCCGGGCGAGATTTTTCACCAGTTCCACTTCTTCTACTATTGAGCTTAGTACCTAAAAATAATAATAATAATGGTTATTTTCATTCAGAATCATCTAGCACTTGATTTGATTGTACCTCATTTGAGACTTTTTGATTTCCTTCGAAGCCGCAAACTTGAGATAAACATCCGATTTCCATATCAATAATTCTCAGATAAAGGTGCCGTTGGCAGATCCAACTTCATACAAAAACCGAGATCAACATACACCATTTATCTTGGCAACGCAAATGCGTACCTCACCTTAAGGGAGGTGATACACTTGACGCAGAAACGGCTCAAAAAAGTAAAATAATGATAAGACGTAGGTTAATAATTATATCGTATGGCATGCAGGGACCGTGCTGCCACATCTTGAGAGACTTGAGTAGGTATTTCTCATTCAAATTAAGAATTATTTATTTCAGATAATTAAGAGATTTTTAGATTACGAACATGATGATATATACTTTATAAACTATACTATAACGAAATGGTTAAATAAATAAATATCATATCATAACAGAAAAATTCAAAACTTGCAGTTTACACCAAAATACTAACTATTTTTAATTAAAACTTAAATATAATCTTATATGAACGAAACATATATGATGGGCAAGTTGGAACGCGTGCTGTAAAAACACCTTATTACAAGTAATAATTAAAGTAAGAGCTTATTAAAATCTTAAGATCTTTCTTCTAAATTATTTTAACATTAAATTTCGTCTTCCTTGATAAAGCGAGCACGAATTTAATAATCAAATTGTAATGAGTGCTACAAGTGGACAATGGGCATAACCTTTTAGTGAGAACGAGTTTCAGCCATGTTTGTTTTTTTCATTTAAAGTTTAGATTAACTTATTTATTTCATTAGAACGGGACAGACCCAATTACACTAATAATAAAAACAATTAAATAAACATATTAACATTATAAAAAATTAAATTACAATTAGAATTAAAATTATTTAGAAATAGATGAAATTGTCACATACATACATACAACCACTCATACGGCATTCTCGCAGTGCCTCAAGCATACCAACATGAGTTCCTTCCATTCCTCCGCAAATATATCAGACGAATGATTAACACTACACGAAAACAGATTTTTGTTTAACTTTGTAAAATCATTGAAATCATAAAGATCATACAGAAACATCAACTTAAAAATACGTGAATTTAAAATTTGACAGTGAATTTACGCCAATTCGTGACGTGCGATCAAGACTAGAAAAATCAGGCAACAAACTCTGCTTGGTTAATTTTTTGATGATCCTTTATTCAGCTTTAGTGTTGTGTTCAATCGAACGAGGTGAACTCATTAAGAAGAAGAAAAATATATTATACGAGCACTGTGTAAAGGCTCCTTTAGTTTGTTTTACCCCAATAGTCCGCGTCACTCTGGATTTGATGTGTAGGTGTAAGTAGTGTGTGGGGTCCACGACGACCTATCACGAGCTCGTTTAATCACTGTCACACTAACCCGCAGAGGAGCGAGCGTGGCTAGGGGAAGGATCTAGTATATAAATATCATTTTCGAATAATACAAACTAGATTTAGATAAAACTATACATTGATTGGAGAACATTAGTTTTCAAGTTGATCATAAAAAAATTGTAAAAGTCCACTGCTAAACATATAGGCCTCCTAGAACGTTCATGACGAATGATCTTGGGCTACCATCCACCGAAGCTAAAGATCTCAATAGTGAATAAATTATATAAATGTTAAAGTTATATGGTCTCATTACGAAAGGTGGTCTGAATTTGAGTTTAAGCCAGGACTGTCCTGAGCCTGAAAATCAGATTTTTCTTGGTCTAAATAAAACTGACTAGAACTCTGGTTCACGTGTATCATTCTATCAATAACTGACAACAGCCAAAGATCTTGGACTTTGCATGCCCCAAATATCAAGAAACGATCAATTCCATCAAGAATCTTGAAAAAATGTTTTTTTTTTATTATTTTCGTCACGACTTTAAGTATAGGTACCAGTTTTTAAAACATATGATGTTTGGCAGTAATTCTATAAATATTTATTTGCCTTGATAATCAGTCAGCTTATGATTAAAATAAACAGTATTATTCTCTAAAAATAAATTCAAATATACATATTTTTAATTTACTTGAAACGAAACGTAAGCGACTATGGCGATAAAATGTCCTTCAAATAGCAACTATCAAAATCCATATCGTCAATCAAATTCAAGTACATTTTCAGTCGTTTAGAAACAAAATAATATCAGATAAGTAAGAATTTACAACGAATATTTTATGTGCACAAACATAACCTCTATTCTGCAACAAGCAAACACATTTACATCTGATATGACATATCATGACAGTTTGAACTAAAACCAGAGATAAACTAGGAGGTGGATGGTTTAAATTATAAACCATATTTGACTTAAACCTCATTTCGTAATATTGATTTTTTAGACCAGAGTCTAAACCCGAGTTTTTTCTTAAACTTGACTTAAACCACGTTTCGTTATAAGACCGAATGCTTACCAAGATGTTACTAATGTTTTTGTTAATAATCTAAATAAAAATTGGAACAAGTATATTTCGTAACCAAGAATAGAAGCAAAAGAAGCTACTTTTTATACAAGTACCACGCGAGTGAAGCCGTGGGGGTAGTCATCAATAAGTTAGTCTCATATAAGCATTTGTGGCGTCTAGCTTTCCTAGTCGCTCGTAAAGATCACCTAGGTAAAGCTACATTCCACCCGTCACCGTTTTGATGGGTGACAGGTAGATGAACTGAACGCTTTTGTGCTTCGGAGGACACGTTATAAGATGTCAGAAAAATACTTAAACTTAGATGCTTAATTTCCGGAACTAAACTTTGATCTTAGATTTTTTTTAAAATATCTGGACTATCCATCCTCCCGAATGACAAAAAGTGTAAGTAAGGAGTGCGTATGACGGCGGCATCATTTCATAAATCTCGCGCAGATGCTTCGACCGCAGCGGCGGCTATAGGTAGGAACCTATTGTAGATAGCTAGATAACCGCCATAAATTCAAAGAGCCCCTGAAAATGCTGTATCCGTTCTGTCTCGGATGTAAGAGATAGAGAGTATTAATCTAACGCATGACTTTGAAAACAAAAATCAAAGGCGAGAAAGTATGTTACTTTCTTGCCTTGAAATTTTACTTCTATCTTAGAATGTCAGAACATCAGGGAATGTCTTTTTTTACAGAAAATGTCAAAAATATCAATAGCGCAAGGTACTCGTATTGGTAAATAAACATTTTCAATATTTGCAAGATTGATCGATTCTGTCTCTAGTTTGGCTTAAATTCATACAGCTGTCAAACGCCTCCGGTGAAAATGAGAAAGAGTTTGTTAAGTGAAGTACCATCACCATACCTATCCAGCCGCCAAGCAGTAATTCTCCCATTGCTCTGTTCTGGTTTGAAGGGTACGGGTGCCGGTGAAATTACAGGTACATGAGGTTTTTCATCGGTCAGAAACGAGCGAGTGATAGATAAAAAAAAAACAGGTGGACCGTATTTTTGTTTGCACTTTATATAGAAAAAGTTCTAGATATTTTCCTAATGTTTTCCGCTCCTACTTCGCACCACACTGCGGGATAAAGGATAACGATTGAAAGATTCGCGAAGTCGTCGATAGGCTGAGGCAGTTACAGGACATGTGTTTCTGATGGCCTCCCGGCCCTCCATCTCCCGCGGCCCTGCCGGCCCTCCCGCCTTCACGCGGAGGCTCGCATTCGCCCCAATGCGTTTATAGCTTTACGGAATTTCTTTGGGTTTCAAAGAGCTACCTGTGGAAGTAGGTACAAGGTTTGATTTAATAGAAAGTTATTGAGGGATTTTCTATCTGGCTAGGACACTGTTTGAATTCTTACCAATATTTGTGGTTAATAGCAGACAGTTAACATATCTATCCTCCACTCTAATTGTAACTGCACTGGGGAAGATGGACTTAACCCGCTACTTATACCCAATTACTCAATGTCACAAAAATAAAATAGATTAAAAAAGTTTTTGAGGGACGGACTCAGTTTTATGCAGGCTCGTTTAAGAAACAGTTTTATAACCAAAAAGTGGGAAATTTAAGATTCTGATTTGAATGCATACAACTGTTATTTAAGACACGTCGTGACTTAAATTTCTAGTAACATTATCTCCTCTGTGTACCGATGCTAACGCGGGAGCACAACAGATAATGATCTGTGGTAGCATAAAGATTGTTTTGTTCTGTGGTTTTTACATCGAATTTAGACACTCAACGTAACCATATTTTTCTTTAATAATCGTTTCTTGACTATGATATTGGATGCTATTTTGCGGTCTACTTAATTTTTTTTATCAGGTAAAAAAACAAAAACAAAAAACGCAATACATAATACAAAATACTAACTACACCTAAAAATCATCCTGAACAGCGCAGCGTATCGCTTTGTACAACGTTATAAATTGGGTAAAAATTTCCGCAAACATCGGATCCCCCATCCCGAATCACATACCTGTGTCAATCGGCCAATATAAACTTGTTATCTTCAACTACTTAACAATCCAGGACAAAACCAACCTTCGTTATCGATAATAGAGTTGAGAGTGCTCCGAGCGAAGCAGTATTATTAGGCTAGTGACACACCTGCGCTCGGTCATCCGTCAGCCGATAAAACGAGTGTCACTGTTTTCGCAGCATCTACGGTGTAATTGGAGTCCGTTGTTGTTTGATAACGAATTGTTTCAGTAATAATTTAACAAGCTTGCATTTTACGAAAATGAAACATTATTTTGGTATGACAAATTCGAATTCAGAGGAATTTTAATGGAGATTTTACATAACTATAATGTTTTACGTGTGTTACAGTTTTGAGAGTTGATTCGTTGAAATGGGTATTATAATGAGAAACAGTTTTATGGATAAAGTTCATAACAATTTTTGAAATTAATTTTTAATTCAAAACCTCGCTACTTTCAATATTCAAAGGCGAGATATTGGGAACACAAATTGAAATTGGTATTTTTTTTGTATTTATTATATACTTGCACCTTTGAGACTATAAACTCTCTTTGTGTAAAAGGGCCCTTAACCTCGTCTTACCTTTTCTTTTGGAAGTAGAAAGTTTTTGCATATTCAGTAGGTTCATTTTGATGAAAATTACAGGAAAGTTCTTTTATAGAAGTTTAAAAAAAAACAGATTATATTATTTTTTCAAATTCTGTAAACTCGAATTATATTGATCATATTAATTGATTGAGTGAGTGAAGTGAACATAGATTTATGATTCTACTTGTGTCTGCATATATGTTTGTTTGTTCGACGATAACTGTCGAACTGTTTATTCAATCTTGATGAAACTTGGTAGGTAGGTAGGTTATAATAATAGAATTTAGTTTTTGTTTGTGGTTTTGAACTAAACAGGCTAAGAGGTCCGTACATCGCAATATCTCAGGTCGTGACGAGCTACTAATTCAAATATGTTTCTATGGTTTATCTATGTTTTGGATCATACAAAAGTGTTGGTCAAAGTCAAAGTCAAAGTCAAAGTCAAAATTCATTTATTCAATAAAATCACAAGGACCACTTTGAAACGTCGGTTTTTATCTAGGTGCCTGTTCCTCCGCTAGCTATATAGGTGTTATGACGTATATAATATGTAACTATGTAGGTATATTGTATATGACGGAGCAGGTGGCTCCAAGGTGGTTTTAAGAAAATGTGTCGTCAGCAATGCTGACGCCACTACCATCACCAGCATGCTGGTCACTCATAGTTGACGACGAAAGTAAACTCCAGGAGATGTTCTTCTAATTTATTCTTCGTTGTACAGAGGGTTTCTAGGTCTGTACGGTCCGACGGCTCGATATGTTTAGTTGATTGTCTGTATGTAAGTAAAAAGGTGGAGGACTCAGCCACGCTGTTTTTCAGGCTCGCCTACTGATGTAGCTGCTGATGTCACAGCTACCACAAAAAAATAACTATTATTGGTATAACTTAAACAATCTAGTGGTACGACCTGAACAGATGTTTTTTCACGGAAATAAACATCTTCAACCTAACCTATACGAGTGACAGAACTAAGCAATTACATAGATTATGTAAGTCAGTTCAACTAAACATGCATTGTGAATGAGCTGTCCATCCCGAATGTGAGAAGCCACAATCGGGATGGACAGCTGAGAGCCTCAAATCAGGGCATCTAGACAAACACCTCACGCTTAGTTTTCCTTGCACGCTAACGCAAATGCGTCAAGGTAAACTCAGCAGTCACGTGATATCTCAAAAGCTAATGTTAATTCCATACAATTCAATCTGTCCGCAGGAGTTAACGCTAGCAGAAAGTGGTTGTTGTGTAAGGGGCCTGGTATAAATACCAGGCCCCTTACACAACAACCACTTTTTGAACTTCTGAAAGCTTGCGCTATAGAATGAAGCGTCTCTCGCGATGTACATATACAAGGCTCATTTATTGTTGAGCGCACCAATTAGACAACTCTAGTACTCGCGGTAATTTTACAAACTGTTTGATCGAAGAGACGGTGTGTACAGGGCTTTAGAATAAAACACACACAAAGAGAACCCTACCTTTAACACATCGTAGTAGAACTCAAAAAGTATTAGCACTATGTAGCGTTCTGTTAAATATTGATGTGATGAAAAGTGGACTGTATACAGATAAGCTAAGAGCTATTTTGGTATCAAGAGGTAAAGGATGCTTTGCAATTTTGAATATTTCGACGGACGAGATTGATGCATGCTTTTAGCAATTAATATATTTCAAGCGATTATGCGCAAACATTGTTTATTAGAGAGAGATTGTCTACGTTTAGTCGGATATTTCCAAACATTTGTTAAATCATTCGACGACCTCGGTGGCGAGTAGCTAGCTGCGACGCGAGAAGTGTGGGTTCCATTCCCGTTTTGGGATAAATGTTTGCATGTTTTGCAGATATTCAGAGTCTGGGTATTGTGGTACCACGTTACTCGTAGTTCCTGATATCCACGGCACTGGGAATCATAGCTTAGGGTCTGGTATGTTTATGGGTATTTATTTATCTACATTAATATTAAAAAGAACTAAAGTTTGTAATTTTGGATGTACCTGTGAGGTATATTCCAAAACGAACCCACCGATTTAAAAAAAACTTAACCAATATTTAGAAAAGACCTTCAGGGTGGGCATTTGCTGTATAGAGGTATTATTCCGTTAAAATAAAAAAAAAACATGAAGACTGATTTTGCTAATTCTTACGGTGAGAGCTACTTTTCATCGGTTATTTTTTATTAGGGTACCACGCGGGCAATGTGGTCGACTATAGCTTGTTTATTATAATTTAATATGAACAAAAAATTGGCAAAAATAAGGTAATTAATGTGTATAGCCATGGATAAACAAACCGGCTTGATGCATCGCTCTGCACCAGAAAATCTGCTATGAAAATCTGCTATGAAAATCAGCTATGTAAATCAGCTATGAAAATCAGCTATGAAAACCAGCTATGAAAATCAGCTATGAAAATCAGCTATGAAAATCAGCTATGAAAACCAGCTATGAAATTAGCCAGCTATTTGATGGCATACACATTCAACAGAGTGAGACGGTGAAAAATTTAGGTGTTCTCCTCGACAGGCAGCTGTCATGGGGACCTCAGTTAACTGAAGTCAGCCGAAGAATGTTTGCCTCTGCAGGTTCTTTAAGAAGACTTCGCAATTTCCTTCCGACTGCTACCAAAATTTCGCTCGCACAGTCTCTCCTTCTTCCAATACTGGACTACGCTGATACTTCCTATTTAGATCTCACTGAACAACAGCTGGATAATTTTGAGCGCCTGCAATACTTCGGGATACGGTTCATATTTGGCTTACGCAAGTATGATCACGTTTCTGAGTTTCGCAGTAAGCTCAAGTGGTTACCCATACGACTTCGCCGGAATACTCATATCTTAAATCTGTTATATAACATTATTTTCAATCCTTCCACACCTTCCTATCTCAAAGAACGTTTCGAATATATTCATCTCTCCCATTCTCGATCCTGCGCTCTTCTGAAACTCTCCAACTTTTGACTCCTGTACAAACCTCCTCCTATTATGATAATTCCTTTACTGTTCAGGCTGTTCGTTTATGGAATGAACTGCCTGTTAGTATCAGACGTGCGAAATCACTACCTATTTTTAAATCCTTAGTCAAGGAACATTACTTATCCTCGAGTCGATAGCTGTTGCCTGTTTCTGGCTTACCTAGTTATGTATTATAGAATAGTAAATGATAGTATGTAGGTATTATGCTGTGTAGTAAGTAAGTAATTATGTAGGTAAATAATAGTATAATGTTTTCATAGTATGTGGTACACCACTTACAACCCCTTGTAATCTTTCGTACAGTCTGTTCCATCCATAGGTTGTCTGGTAGAGATCGCTAACTAGCGATAAGACCGCCCATTGTACAACAATGTTAAAGTTTTTACTATTTTTTTTTTAAGTTGAAATATTTGGTTTGCAATAAAGTATTTTCTATCTATCTTCTATCTATGAAATCAGCTATGAAAATCAGCTATGAAAATCAGCTATGAAAATTCTAAAACATTAACGACGGAACAAAACTGTATGAAAATGTAATAAGACTGTCTCGTTCCAAACGACCGTGGGAAGGTGATTATTGGCGATGTTTCCGCGGAATGTGATTGCTATGTTCGCTTTCCAGTCTCGGGAATAACAGAGGATGCACTGAATAGAAAATTCACACATACCTGGCCAATGGTTTATATCTGTACATTTGATCAGAATGAAAAAAAAACTTACAAAATTCCCCAGCTGTATTCCCCGTGATGGCTATCCTCAGATACATACTTTGAGGATACCACGTAGGGAGTAGTTCGTTCACGTTCAAAGATTACATTTGGCACATGCCCGCGTTTTTCAAGTATTTAGCATTCCACGTGGCAGGTTGCAAGCTTATCGCCGCTTATTGGAACATCAAATGATGTCACATACATTTGAAATGTCTGTTCTATCTTGGGCATGGTGTTTTCCTCACGATGTTTTCCTACACCGGTTTGAGCACGTGCCCATCCATTGGTTCAGTTGTTCATCATCGGGTTCGATCCCATGACCTCCGGATCGCAAGTTGTACCGCCTGCTAGGCCATAACGGTTCTTTAGAAAGCGAAGAATTCTGCAAGTATACTTATGTATTCTAAATAAAGCCATGAATTAATCTCATGTACAAAAAATCTGAGATTTAACATTTCCACTGCTGTAGAGTATCACTGAAGTGCCCGGGTGCAACATTAACAAATACGAAATTCTAAAAGGAATCTGTAATTAAAATTATAATTTAAGCTCTTTATGAACGTAGTCGGAGGTTTTTAATTCAGGAAATCCATTTGTATGATAAACGTAGCGTCCTGTTTAGTGTAGAGCTTTTGAGGGCCGGTTGCATCATGAACGGTTAAAGTAAACGGCAGTTTAAAGTAAAGTGCAGTAAACTGTTTTTTTTTAAACTGGCCTTTATAGTAAAATAAGGTCATGTCGATAATTATTCAAACATGGGTTTGCTTTCAGATGACAGTAGAAATATTTTCAGTGACTAATGAGTATGTCAAATTATCCTAGATAGAAATAAAGCATTTTCGATAGTTAAAAAAGTGAAGTCCCAACTATAAAAACATATTGAGAACTCAACAATGAAATAAGTTAAACATTGCATCGTTGAAACAATCCGACTCTTTGCGAAACAATGTTTGGGACAAATGTTTGTATTATCTGCAAATATTTATTTTGTCTCGGGTCTGGGTGTTTTCTATGTATAATATGAATGTATTTACAAAAAAAATATATAAGTAGTATATCAGTCATGTAGTTCCCATAACACAAGGTCTGCTTACTTTGGGGCTAAGATGATGCTGTGTGAAAATGTCTAGCATTATTTATAATGGCATATAAAGGTTACTTCATCTATTGTATTTATTGTCTAATTAAAGAGTGGCTTAAAATATTTGTTTAAAACTAAAATGGAAGAACTGTTAAAAGTTTCAAGATTTATTTCAGTAACTGCATGTACTCTGAGCTATTAAAAAAATGGTAAAAAAGTTTTCTTATAAAATCCAAAGAATCAACCTCATGAATGACTCGCACCTTCGACCATCGTTATCAGCCTGTGATTTCCCTCAAGTGTGGATTAATACTTTAAACCCCATTAAACAAATAAATAAATAAATAAATAAATAAATAATGCTGGACATTTTCACACAGCATCATCTAGCCCCAAACTAAGCAGAGCTTGTATTATGGGAACTACATGACTGATATACTACATTTTTTTTTTGTAAATACATACATAATATACATAGAAAACACCCAGACCTGAGACAAACATTTGCCCCGTGGCGAAAATTAAAAAATAATAATAATTTAATAAGTTAAAATTTGACGTAAAACGAATTCTCAGAAACAGCGACAAGTCTCGCAGAATATCAGAGCACATTCAAGAGGCGCACATCAGCGGGTGCTAACCGCAGCGCGGTATCGGTGGAATTAGCCCCTGCAATGGAGATGTACAGATGAATTTTAATGTACGCATCCACTAATGGCTCCTTGAGAGACAGGACTGGAGTAGGAAAGTATCTAGTGCACCAGAGACGGACTCAAGGAATATTAACAGGGGTGATTTGAGCTTAGCTATCGAAATCGAAGAATCGTCGTAAATTCACTTTAAAATTTTTAAATTCACGTAATTTTATAACTTGACGTTTCTATAAGATCTTTGTAATCTCAATGAATAAAAACCTGCTTTAACTTTTACAGAAAAAGGTAATAACTATTAATAATATCGGTTAACAAAGATGCGTTAGCTTACATTGAGAGGAAACGCGAAATACAGGCGCCTCGTAACTCTCAGAGCAGAGACGCCCCTGTCCGCTCAGCAAGTACCTACTTTGCACTAGCAGAGACGCCCCTGTCCGCTCAGCAAGTACCTACTTTGCACTAGCAGAGACGCCCCTGTCCGCTCAGCAAGTACCTACTTTGCACTAGCAGAGACGCCCCTGTCCGCTCAGCAAGTACCTACTTTGCACTAGCAGAGACGCCCCTGTCCGCTCAGCAAGTACCTACTTTGCACTAGCAGAGACGCCCCTGTCCGCTCAGCAAGTACCTACTTTGCACTAGCAGAGACGCCCCTGTCCGCTCAGCAAGTACCTACTTTGCACTAGCAGAGACGCCCCTGTCCGCTCAGCAAGTACCTACTTTGCACTAGCAGAGACGCCCCTGTCCGCTCAGCAAGTACCTACTTTGCACTAGCAGAGACGCCCCTGTCCGCTCAGCAAGTACCTACTTTGCACTAGCAGAGACGCCCCTGTCCGCTCAGCAAGTACCTACTTTGCACTAGCAGAGACGCCCCTGTCCGCTCAGCAAGTACCTACTTTGCACTAGCAGAGACGCCCCTGTCCGTTCAGCAAGTACCTACTTTGCACTAGCAGAGACGCCCCTGTCCGCTCAGCAAGTACCTACTTTGCACTAGCAGAGACGCCCCTGTCCGCTCAGCAAGTACCTACTTTGCACTAGCAGAGACGCCCCTGTCCGCTCAGCAAGTACCTACTTTGCACTAGCAGAGACGCCCCTGTCCGCTCAGCAAGTACCTACTTTGCACTAGCAGAGACGCCCCTGTCCGCTCAGCAAGTACCTACTTTGCACTAGCAGAGACGCCCCTGTCCGCTCAGCAAGTACCTACTTTGCACTAGCAGAGACGCCCCTGTCCGCTCAGCAAGTACCTACTTTGCACTAGCAGAGACGCCCCTGTCCGTTCAGCAAGTACCTACTTTGCACTAGCAGAGACGCCCCTGTCCGCTCAGCAAGTACCTACTTTGCACTAGCAGAGACGCCCCTGTCCGCTCAGCAAGTACCTACTTTGCACTAGCAGAGACGCCCCTGTCCGCTCAGCAAGTACCTACTTTGCACTAGCAGAGACGCCCCTGTCCGCTCAGCAAGTACCTACTTTGCACTAGCAGAGACGCCCCTGTCCGCTCAGCAAGTACCTACTTTGCACTAGCAGAGACGCCCCTGTCCGCTCAGCAAGTACCTACTTTGCACTAGCAGAGACGCCCCTGTCCGCTCAGCAAGTACCTACTTTGCACTAGCAGAGACGCCCCTGTCCGTTCAGCAAGTACCTACTTTGCACTAGCAGAGACGCCCCTGTCCGCTCAGCAAGTACCTACTTTGCACTAGCAGAGACGCCCCTGTCCGCTCAGCAAGTACCTACTTTGCAAGTCTCCACTAGCTTTTGAGACAGCCTTTGTTCGAGGGATGTGGACTGAGAAGCGTTGTTTGCCAAAACTGTGACACTCGTAATTGCTGTTTTAATGAGCATACAATTAACTATTGCTTGTCTTTCTACGTGAGGGAAGACAATGCGAACGCGATGCGGTGTGATTCGGTGTGGTGCGGTGCGGTGCGATGCGGTGCGGCGCGACGCAAACATATCAAATAGTTATCGCAGCCGATTTTTTTTAGTGGTTTTTTTTTATACTTCTAAAGTGGCAAACAAGCATATAACCTTGGTAAGCGGTTACCGTAACCATACACTTGCACGAAATAGGCTGTATATCATCCCATTCAAATAAAGGGCTCTTCATGGAGATCATTGTAACGTAAGCCGACGACAAAACGGTCGAGCGAATGCTGTTTTACGATACGAGCTACTTTATCTGCTATTTTTCGAAGTACCACGTAGACCGAGCATTGAGCAGTAAAATAGACGCAATACCTTCTTACACATTTTTTCAATAAAAGACACAGCGCAATTGCCCTAAAGCATTGCAGATCTTACGTGTTAATAAGTAGTGATATGATAGTATTATAAGAACAATGTCTGTTAATCTCTAAGGTATATAAATAATTAAATTAATTAATAATTCTGGACATTTTTCACACAGCATCATCTAGCCCCAAAGTAAGCAGAGCTTGTGTTATGGGAACTACATGACTGATATACTACTTATATACATTTTTTTTGTAAATTCATACATATTATACATAGAAAACATCCAGACCCGAGCCGAATGAATGCAAATCATACAAAAATTTGTTCTGCGTGAAAGGCAGGCTTTCGCCCACTGCGCCACAGAGGTCGTTAAAACATCGCATCGTTGATATAATTTTATGTATTTTAGTTTTTTTCGTTTTTATCTATCATATGGCCCTGTATTTGTACTTGTACTTTACTATATTGCCTGAAATAAATGAATTATTAATTTTATAAAATCTCGCTAACGCTCACATTTTACCTACAGCGTTGTTACTACTTGTCTATTGAAAATACAACCATTGGCTAATAAGTTAAGTAATTTTAATTGACTAATTGTGCCAAAATACAAATATCCTACTATATTATAAACGTGAAAGTTTGTGAGGATGTTTGTTACTCTTTCACGCTAAAACTACTGAACGTATTTTGATGAAACTTTACAGTAATATAGCTTATACATCAGAATAACACATAGGCTACTTTTAATCTAGGTGATGAAGACCTCGCGGGCGAAGCCGTGAGCAGAAGCTAGTAAAATGTAACTTTACTAGCCGAATATTCGATGATATTTTATTTCAGAAAACATCGATGTAAATTCAATGCTATACATATAAGCAAAAGCAGCAAATTGATATTCTAAAATAAATGCGTAAAATAAATACTAGAAGCAGAGCTTATATTATAGGAACCTTGTGACTGATATACTACTTAAACTCTTTTTTTTGTAAATAGTTACAAATTATTCATAGAAAACACCCAGACCCGAGTCAAATGTTAGCAGATTATAGGTATACGTTTATTTCTAGTTTACATAATCTATTCTATTCATTATTCATTCTATTTATTCGGTTAAGCATTACATTCAGATTATTTGAATAGCAGTATTAATGTGTTTGTGCTCGTTCATCAAATGCAAGCGGATGTTTGTTTGGTTATTTTGTTTGCTTGATATTATCTTGATTAGTTGTATTCTATAAATTCATTTTATACACATGCAAAAGTATGCATGTGTATAAAAAAAATTGTATCGACTGAACTACCTAATTTTGATAACCAGAAACTATCGTGAACTTGACTATTCATATTGTAAAAACGGGAATTTTCACGTACCGCACTATTGGTGAAGGCACCGACTAAGTTTCGACTCATTCCGAGATTCTTCATCAGGGAGAGCGTCGCGATCACTCACCCTGATGAAGACTCTCGGAATATAATTTTCGGGAACAGCTAATAAATTATGACTCCATCCTGTCATCGTGTTCGAACCTACAACCTTCGGACTGAAAGTCGGGAACTGTACCTGCAACAAACCACATGTGCGTTAACAAATAATCACTTAAACAGTCACAATAATATTTAAATTAATTAGCGGAAAAAGATCAAAAATCTTGCGTCCAATCAAGTTGAATCCAACCACCATTTTCGTCCCGCGCGACCTAACCCAGTAAACTACATAGATAAACTAATAACGCACAGCTATGAGAAAACTTTAATATCGCATCATAGCGTTATTAAATTAATCCGCCGACTATGCATGAGCATCGGAGCAAGATAAAACTTAGATCATGCCTCCCCCCCACCTCCTCCACATCTCACCTCTGCGGTGACTTCTATACACAGTGTAGACAAGATAGCTAGATGAACCAACTTGGACTTGCAGCCAAACTTACGTTAGATTATTGACATAGCAATGTTTTTTTCGCGGAATAATTTTATATACTAAAGTGGCAAACACGCATACAGCTCACCTGTTTAGTGAGCGGTTACTGTAACCTAACTTGCAACACCAGAGATATAACTTGCGCGTGCCGACCAGACATAACGGGTGAAAAGTCGCATATGCCGGTGATATTACAGCATAGCGGCAGATGTAGGTATACTGGTAGTATTGGTATACCAGCTTCTGCTCACGGCTTCGCCCGCGTGGTACCCCGATAAAAAGTAGCCTATGTGTTATTCTGATGTATAAGCTATATTACTGTAAAGTTTCATCGAAATCCGTTCAGTAGTTTTTGCGTGAAAGAGTAACAAACATCCTTACAAACTTTCACGTTTATAATATTACTAGCTTCTGCCCACGGCTTCGTCCGCGTGGTACCCGGATAAAAAGTAGCCTATGTGTTATTCTGATGGATAAGCTATATTACTGTAAAGTTTCATCGAAATCCGTTCAGTAGTTTTTGCGTGAAAGAGTAACAAACATCCTTACAAACTTTCACGTTTATAATATTACTAGCTTCCGCCCACGGCTTCGCCCGCATGGTACCCGGATAAAAAGTAGCCTATGTGTTATTCTGATGTATAAGCTATATTACTGTAAAGTTTCATCGAAATCCGTTCAGTAGTTTTTGCGTGAAAGAGTAACAAACGTCTTTACAAACTTTCACGTTTATAATATTAGTAGGATATAGTAGGAAGGATAGTAGGATTATGATGTCACCTCTTTAAGCATAAAATATGACTCTTTGCGAAACAATGTTTGGGACAAATGTTTGTATTATCTGCAAATATTTATTTTGTCTCGGGTCTGGGTGTTTTCTATGTATAATATGAATGTATTTACAAAAAAAATATATAAGTAGTATATCAGTCATGTAGTTTCCATAACACAAGGTCTGCTTACTTAGGGGCTAGATGATGCTGTGTGAAAATGTCTAGCATTATTTATAATGGCATATAAAGGTAACTTTATCTATTGTATTTATTGTCTAATTAAAGAGTGGCTTAAATTATTTGTTTAAAACTAAAATGGAAGAACTGTTAAAAGTTTCAAGATTTATTTTAAGTAACTGCATGTACTCTGAGCTATTAAAAAAATGGTAAAAAAGTTTTCTTATAAAATCCAAAGAATCAACCTCATGAATGACTCGCACCCTCGACCATCGTTATCAGCCTGTGATTTCCCTCAAGTGTGGATTAATACTTTAAACCCCATTAAACAAATAAATAAATAAATAAATAATGCTGGACATTTTCACACAGCATCATCTAGCCCCAAACTAAGCAGAGCTTGTATTATGGGAACTACATGACTGATATACTGCATAATTATTTTTTTTTGTAAATACATACATAATATACATAGAAAACACCCAGACCTGAGACAAACATTTGCCCCGTGGCAAAAATTAAAAAAAAATAATAAGTTAAAATTTGACGTAAAACGAATTCTCAGAAACAGCGACAAGTCTCGCAGAATATCAGAGCACATTCAAGAGGCGCACATCAGCGGGTGCTAACCGCAGCGCGGTATCGGTGGAATTAGCCCCTGCAATGGAGATGTACAGATGAATTTTAATGTACGCATCCACTAATGGCTCCTTGAGAGACAGGACTGGAGTAGGAAAGTATCTAGTGCACCAGAGACGGACTCAAGGAATATTAACAGGGGCGATTTGAGCTTAGCTATCGAAATCGAAGAATCGTCTTAAATTTACTTTAAAAAATTACTCAGAGCAGAGACGCCCCTGTCCGCTCAGCAAGTGCCTACTTTGCACTAGCAGAGATGCCCCTGTCCGCTCAGCATGTACCTACTTTGCACTAGCAGAGACGCCCCTGTCCGCTCAGCAAGTGCCTACTTTGCACTAGCAGAGACGCCCCTGTCCGCTCAGCAAGTGCCTACTTTGCACTAGCAGAGACGCCCCTGTCCGCTCAGCAAGTACCTACTTTGCACTAGCAGAGACGCCCCTGTCCGCTCAGCAAGTACCTACTTTGCACTAGCAGAGACGCCCCTGTCCGCTCAGCAAGTACCTACTTTGCACTAGCAGAGACGCCCCTGTCCGCTCAGCAAGTACCTACTTTGCACTAGCAGAGACGCCCCTGTCCGCTCAGCAAGTACCTACTTTGCACTAGCAGAGACGCCCCTGTCCGCTCAGCAAGTACCTACTTTGCACTAGCAGAGACGCCCCTGTCCGCTCAGCAAGTACCTACTTTGCACTAGCAGAGACGCCCCTGTCCGCTCAGCAAGTACCTACTTTGCACTAGCAGAGACGCCCCTGTCCGCTCAGCAAGTACCTACTTTGCAAGTCTCCACTAGCTTTTGAGACAGCCTTTGTTCGAGGGATGTGGACTGAGAAGCGTTGTTTGCCAAAACTGTGACACTCGTAATTGCTGTTTTAATGAGCATACAATTAACTATTGCTTGTCTTTCTACGTGAGGGAAGACAATGCGAACGCGATGCGGTGTGATTCGGTGTGGTGCGGTGCGGTGCGGTGCGGTGCGGCGCGACGCAAACATATCAAATAGTTGTCGCAGCCGATTTTTTTTAGTGGTTTTTTTTTATACTTCTAAAGTGGCAAACAAGCATATAACCTTGGTAAGCGGTTACCGTAACCATACACTTGCACGAAATAGGCTGTATATCATCCCATTCAAAAAAAGGGCTCTTCATGGAGATCATTGTAACGTAAGCCGACGACAAAACGGTCGAGCGAATGCTGTTTTACGATACGAGCTACTTTATCTGCTATTTTTCGAAGTACCACGTGGACCGAGCATTGAGCAGTAAAATAGACGCAATACCTTCTTACACATTTTTTCAATAAAAGACACAGCGCAATTGCCCTAAAGCATTGCAGATCTTACGTGTTAATAAGTAGTGATATGATAGTATTATAAGAACTATGTATGTTAATCTCTAAGGTATATAAATAATTAAATTAATTAATAATTCTGGACATTTTTCACACAGCATCATCTAGCCCCAAAGTAAGCAGAGCTTATGTTATGAGAACTACATGACTGATATACTACTTATATACATTTTTTTTGTAAATACATACATATTATACATAGAAAACACCCAGACCCCAGACAAATGAATGCAGATCATACGAAAATTTGTTCTGCGTCAAAGGCAGGCTTTCGCCCACTGCGCCACAGAGGTCGTTAAAACATCGCATCGTTGATATAATTTTATGTATTTTCGTTTTTAAAGTATCTATCATATGGCCCTGTATTTGTACGTGTACTTTACTATATTGCCTGAAATAAATGAATTATTAATTTTATAAGTTCTCGCTAACGCTCACATTTTACCTACAGCGTTGTTACTACTTGTCTATTGAAAATACAACCATTGGTTAATAAGTTAAGTAATTTTAATTGACTAATTGTGCCAAAATACAAATATCCTACTATATTATAAACGTGAAAGTTTGTGAGGATGTTTGTTACTCTTTCACGCTAAAACTACTGAACGTATTTTGATGAAACTTTACAGTAATATAGCTTATACATCAGAATAACACATAGGCTACTTTTAATCCAGGTGATGAAGACCTCGCGGGCGAAGCCGTGAGCAGAAGCTAGTAAAATGTAACTTTACTAGCCGAATATTCGATGATATTTTATTTCAGAAATACATCGATGTAAATTCAATGCTATACATATAAGCAAAAGCAGCAAATTGATATTCTAAAATAAATGCGTAAAATAAATACTAGAAGCAGAGCTTATATTATAGGAACCTTGTGACTGATATACTACTTAAACTCTTTTTTTTTGTAAATAGTTACAAATTATTCATAGAAAACACCCAGACCCGAGTCAAATGTTAGCAGATTATAGGTATACGTTTATTTCTAGTTTACATAATCTATTCTATTCATTATTCATTCTATTTATTCGGTTAAGCATTACATTCAGATTATTTGAATAGCAGTATTAATGTGTTTGTGCTCGTTCATCAAATGCAAGCGGATGTTTGTTTGGTTATTTTGTTTGCTTGATATTATCTTGATTAGTTGTATTCTATAAATTCATTTTATACACATGCAAAAGTATGCATGTGTATAAAAAAAATTGTATCGACTGAACTACCTAATTTTGATAACCAGAAACTATCGTGAACTTGACTATTCATATTGTAAAAACGGGAATTTTCACGTACCGCACTATCGGTGAAGGCACCGACTAAGTTTCGACTCATTCCGACATTCTTCATCAGGGAGAGCGTCGCGATCACTCACCCTGATGAAGACTCTCGGAATATAATTTTCGGGAACAGCTAATAAATTATGACTCCATCCTGTCATCGTGTTCGAACCTACAACCTTCGGACTGAAAGTCGGGAACTGTACCTGCAACAAACCACATGTGCGTTAACAAATAATCACTTAAACAGTCACAATAATATTTAAATTAATTAGCGGAAAAAGATCAAAAATCTTGCGTCCAATCAAGTTGAATCCAACCACCATTTTCGTCCCGCGCGACCTAACCCAGTAAACTACATAGATAAACTAATAACGCACAGCTATGAGAAAACTTTAATATCGCATCATAGCGTTATTAAATTAATCCGCCGACTATGCATGAGCATCGGAGCAAGATAAAACTTAGATCATGCCTCCCCCCCACCTCCTCCACATCTCACCTCTGCGGTGACTTCTATACACAGTGTAGACAAGATAGCTAGATGAACCAACTTGGACTTGCAGCCAAACTTACGTTAGATTATTGACATAGCAATGTTTTTTTCGCGGAATAATTTTATATACTAAAGTGGCAAACACGCATACAGCTCACCTGTTTAGTGAGCGGTTACTGTAACCTAACTTGCAACACCAGAGATATAACTTGCGCGTGCCGACCAGACATAACGGGTGAAAAGTCGCATATGCCGGTGATATTACAGCATAGCGGCAGATGTAGGTATACTGGTAGTATTGGTATACCAGCTTCTGCTCACGGCTTCGCCCGCGTGGTACCCCGATAAAAAGTAGCCTATGTGTTATTCTGATGTATAAGCTATATTACTGTAAAGTTTCATCTAAATCCGTTCAGTAGTTTTTGCGTGAAAGAGTAACAAACATCCTTACAAACTTTCACGTTTATAATATTACTAGCTTCTGCCCACGGCTTCGCCCGCATGGTACCCGGATAAAAAGTAGCCTATGTGTTATTCTGATGTATAAGCTATATTACTGTAAAGTTTCATCGAAATCCGTTCAGTAGTTTTTGCGTGAAAGAGTAACAAACGTCTTTACAAACTTTCACGTTTATAATATTAGTAGGATATAGTAGGAAGGATAGTAGGATTATGATGTCACCTCTTTAAGCTTGAAATATGACGCACATTGCTCTCAGAATGAGTAATTCTATTGCTATGTATAAATTAAAGCGTGGAACCCCGAACCAAACTTCATCTGAAATCAAACTAAACCTTACATAACTAGAATCGAAACTGAATCTAACCGTAAAAAAAAAAATACTTCTTTTTTGTCGATTTTGCTGATGAGCCACCAACCGAATCAAAATTCAAACTAACCACAATTGAACCGAATCCAAATCATAAACCATATGCAATCCAGACTGAAATTGAAAATGGTTTTGTATGTACTGATCGAACTAGTCTCCTCTGCCTGTATGCCCCTCCTCTGCCCCCCCACCCCCTTCCCCACTGACTGCTAACGAAATATTAAATCAACGCAATTAATTAGAGCGCGGATCAAAGATACGCCGCGTGATTATTATTTGAAGTTTACACTAGGCTGCGATTAGCGGTCGCGGTTAGGGGGAAGCTATACTGTGATAACTATTGAGAGAAAACAACATAATGTTATTAAATCTTGCGGAGTCTGATGCCGGCGAGCAGAAGTCCAAGGAGGGCGCTGGGAGTTATTCTCATCCGACCCTCAACGCACCATCTCATAAAATGTGTACTCCAATTATTCATACATAATTATTTAATCACAAGATCTATTGTTAAATACTAGTTACTAACTGTATTTCAATGTGATTTGGAAAAAAAAGAAATAAACAAACACGCTTTCGACTCTCCATCCAAAGGTTGTCTGGAAGAGATCGCTTTTAAGTGATAAGACCACCCATTGTACCTTTATCATATGTGTTACTGTTGAATTCGTTTGTATCTTAAGGTGTACAATAAAGTATTTTCATTCATTCATTCATTCATCTTATTATCCTCTTTATTCAAAGATTGCCTGGAACTCTCTTCCAGGCAACCTTTGACTGAAGGCTAAGTGATAAGACAGCCTTTTGTACTTTTATAATAATAAGATTTTGTTTGTTTTGTTATTTGTTTATGATGTAACTAAAATAAAATATTTTCATTCTTTCGTCTATTCAGTCATATCTTTGAGGGTACTAAGTAGGGCGTGGTCAGTCAAAAAATCGACACCTAGCCTATTAACCTAAACAAAAATGCGTAAAGGCATTATGCAATTAACCTAAAATAAGACATGATTTTTGTTGACACGTTATTTTGCTCACTCTATTAGATAAAAAACAAAAATAAAATAACCCACAAAAATGTTATGGCTATTCGTGATTCCATAAGATGATGATCTCTTTTTCAGTTTTACGAGAAAAGTAGCAATTTCTCAGGAATAAAACTTTTATAGGAACATTTGGGGATTTTTCTCAATACAACAACAAAATAATCATCAAATCAGTTACTAATTGGCGAAGATATGAAGTAACACACATTTAAAAAAAACTGGGGCGGTTTGGATTTATAAAAGGTTGGCAGTGTCTATTACGATAACTGGTTACCAACAGGTGGATCGAATGATAGTTTATAATTTGGCGGTGGTATTAAAAAATACATTATCATCAACAGCCTGTAAAAGTGTCTAAGTACATAGTTGGACATAGGGCATCTTGGGCTATCCCTATCCACAGAGTTCCCGCAATCTTTACGTCCATCGGGTTATCCTAGACTGCGTGGTTTGGTGCGTGTACCATTCAAGAACCCTTTCTTACCAGCGGTCATCGGTTGTTTTTTTTATATGATCATGTTTACCTTAAATAAGATTAGATATATAAATAAATGTGCATCAAATATATTGGGGAATATGAGCTCCATAAAATATAATAAATAACTTTGTACTAACGCATTCAGGCAAGTAAAGGAATAATAATAAAAATATTTTTTTAATATTATATGGGTCTTTTATCGCAACTTTGTTTTTTTTATGTCAACTGATCGTGAGAAAATTAAAAAAAATACCAAAAAATGTTTGTACAGCCGTACTTTTTTAGACATAATGAGACGCACCATTTTATTTTTATTGTTTTTTATTTAAGTACCTACCTCTATTTTAGTTGTCGGTCTATATATAACTATTACATTTTTATTATTCGTTGCAATATAAACGTTTATTCTACTCTATTTTATCGTAGGTAATCTCTTTACGAAAAGCAAGTTGTAAATTATTATGAATATACATAGTTTTGTTGACGTCTCGTATCTGTCCATCGTAAGTCAGATTTTATGTATAAAACTTGGATCTTGTTGTGAAAATCCGAAAATCTGAGAAGGAAGTTTGCCAAATTTACTATATTTATGGACGACGTAACATTGATACAAGCTAAAACAAAACGTTTCACAGAAATATCAGTCAGTTGATACAAAAATACTTTATTTTTTTATTAAAACAATTTGTGCATTCGTACCTTATATCTGGAAGATACCGCTCCAATAGCAAAGGGTGATCTTAATGTATTTTTGCGTAAGATTTTGCTAATGTAAAATATATTTCGGCTAATATTGGAGAAATCGGCACTCAGACAATAAATATGTTTGTAAGTATGTCCAAAATTTATATTCAATGTTTCCATATATTTATATTTTCTAGGACTGCTGACTGAAAGAATGAAGCTTCTATAAAGTTATTTTTATAAACTAAATTTTTCCCTAGAATGTTCTACAATTATGTAGAATTGTTATTCTAGGTTAATTTTGCAATTGGCAATCTTATCGTTTAAAAACAATCTCTTAAAGACAGTCAGGCTGGTTTCGTAATGTTTTTTCTATAGTTCGATTAAACTAGTGGCAATGAGAACGCGGCCTTAGCGCGGCGTCGGCGGGTAAACGGTTGACTCGCTAATCTCCGTTTCAATTAACGCTAAGTAGATGGCGTTGTTATGAAAATTTCAGCGGTTTTGCTCAAACGCTTATCATTTAGTTTATATTAATAAATAGATGATAGCTCGACAAATGCTGGGATAGAAAGGTTGAATGATGCCTACGAACAAAGTCAAAGTCAATGGGTTTTTATTGCAACCTCTGACCATTATGATAGTCCGATGACATCTTATAGGTAAAGAACCAACTATAAAATCTCGCCAATTAGGTTTCTAACTTATTTACTGTCTACAAAAATGTTTTCATAGTTGGACAACTGATATTATGATACTGATGATTATTTAGAATAAGCTTAGCTTGAAATCAATTTAACTATGAAATTAGTAGTACTCAAGACATATAAAATTGACATTAAATCTTAATTGACATGAAATAATATGCCAATTTTTTTTTAATAACTATATAATGCGCTTATACACAAGACCTAAACATTATAGACATGACCGAAATTACCTACGTTGAATACATACATGGACATTCTACATTTAAAAATAAAACGGTATGCCGTCTTGATGCTATACACTAACACGGGGTTCATATGAGAGATTACCTACTTTTTAAACAACTTTGTAACCATGTATTGCTTTCATAAATGTATTGAGTATGAAGCTAAAGTTGAGCACCGGATACTCTATTTCCTTTGTCAACAAAGAACGTTCGTTGGATACCCTGAGAGTGCAAATCTACGGTACGGGATAATATTTTGTGATGGTAACAAAAACGTCACGTTCTTAAACACTAGAATGATGATTCATCATCATCTGACGCGACACTCGCGATGCGACAAAACGCGCGACATAAATCAGCGCTTTGTTGCCATTACCATCTTTTTGTCGTGCGACATTAATGTACACGTGCTAAGATATTGTTACAGATTGCTCAACCATTTTTCACGGTGTTCGCGCTTCGAGGATATTAAAATAAAAATATTTTTGTGTCCTTTCTTTTGTTGAAAGAGTTGGGGTGGGAAGTAGGGCATTTTTCATCGGTGGGTATGAAAATAAGAAATTGTTTATTTATGACGAAAAGAGCTGATTTTGGGGACACATTTTCATTATTCCTTGCTTCTACGCGATACATCATTCAATCTTAGTTATGGCATATATTGTATGCTTTTATGCGCATGATTATGCAAATTCTAAAAGATTTTTATTATTTACCTAACACTAAGCGCTCCAAAGAACACTTCGAAGGCTTTTTATTGCAGAAACTTATCTGTCACCTAAGTATAAAAATACATTAATATTCTTTTTCAAATTTTGAGTAAACAAACCGTATAAAGAATACATAATATTGAAAGAGCCGTTATTAAAATTGAAAGCCCTCTGGATGACAAGTCGTAATGAACATGGAGGGTATAAACTGTCAAGTGGCTCCCTCTATAATCCACTATGATTGCGATGCTGACGTTTACAAAGATTAATAAAATTAATACCGGTACGATGGATCGTGTGAAATTTAAAAATAATTTGATAATAAACTTCTATTCTTTGACGACCTGAGTGGCGCGGAGGGCGAATATATGTTGAGATGCATTCTGGGTATTGTAGTTTCATGTTACTGTTAGTCCCTGAATCAGTATCACCCAGTACCGTTGGTTATCCGGTATCGTGATAACCCACGATACCGGGAATCCTAATGTGGGGGCGGACCATATATGTGACTGTCGGTAAAAAAGGGCTCTAATCGAAGAAAAACTCTGCAATTCTACTATCTTCACTCTAAAACTTCCCATTTTATTAAATAATATTAGCCATTATCTCTAAATAATTAGCCATTTGCCATTTTACTTGGCTCTATGTGAAGCTATCTAAGCTTTTATTTTTCATATGTCTCCTCATATTACGTCTCTTTACGTTTAATCCGTGATTCAAATCTACTTCAGGCACCAGTCTCTCACAAAACAGGTTATTATATACATAGTTACATCATTTTGAGACAAGGAAAAAACCTTTGTGAGAGTACATAAATGATTTATTTATTATTTATTATTAATCTCTCCCGTGTTTGTTAGTGATGATATTATAGCCGACGATGGAGCATAAAGGTCTAGAAGATGCCCGTTCACTCTGACACTGGAGAGACCCAGGTTATATTTTGAGATGAGATTCCCTAAATATAGTTTATTTTCAGTTATATTAGTGCAAATACACTGTTTATCTTTATTCGTAAGATAACACATCTATTCAACGATAAGTAACAAATCTCGCCGTACAAAAGGTTCATTTAACGAGTCGTTTGCCCTGAACTAGGCTGCGACTCGTAGCACCTCGTAGTACCTCGTAGCAACGGGCTACGGCGTAACACCGCTACGAATAAAGACGCCATCGGTCATTGCTTTTACGGCCTATTCCACGCCTTTCATGTGCAACCTCTTGGAATTAAGTACCGTCCTATCTTTATTCAGCAAACCATTTATCTTGGACTTTCACACCTGGACTATTTTTTGAAAAACGTTTAAAAACTCAATTGGATCGGACTCTTTGGGCTTAAGAAAACGATTCTGTCAATCCTGAAATATCTTCAGAATACAAGAGGCCATTTATCAAGTGCCCAGGTGCTGTAGGGCACCTGAAATTAGATATAAGGGGCCATAAGACAAGACCCTCGTACAATATTTATCGCACACATAACAACTCGCTCCGTTGAACTTTAAACCTTATAATCATACCTTTTCGTTTAAAAGTCGCTGGCGAAGATTGTCGCTGTATTTTAACTCGTTTTGCTTTATATGTGAGAGTTTGTGCGGCTTGTAATTTTGTTGGTGTGCTTTAATAGAGCCTTCATTTGTGTTAAACGTTCCTCTGTGCCGAGAATTTAATTAGAGGTGGGACATAAAGGTAGTTGTTTCGTTCGCTTTTATAGTTTTTCATTTATTTTCCAGATTAAATGTAGTAAAACGGTGATAAAACATTGATTGAAAATAGCTCATGATAGCTCAGCGTGTTTGTAATTGAAAATAGCTCATGATAGCTCAGCGTGTTTGTCATTGAAAATAGCTCATGATAGCTCAGCGTGTTTGTAATTGAAAATAGCTCATGATAGCTCAGCGTGTTTGTAATTGAAAATAGCTCATGATAGCTCAGCGTGTTTGTAATTGAAAATAGCTCATGATAGCTCAGCGTGTTTGTAATTGAAAATAGCTCATGATAGCTCAGCGTGTTTGTAATTGAAAATAGCTCATGATAGCTCAGCGTGTTTGTCATTGAAAATAGCTCATGATAGCTCAGCGTGTTTGTAATTGAAAATAGCTCATGATAGCTCAGCGTGTTTGTAATTGAAAATAGCTCATGATAGCTCAGCGTGTTTGTAATTGAAAATAGCTCATGATAGCTCAGCGTGTTTGTAATTGAAAATAGCTCATGATAGCTCAGCGTGTTTGTAATTGAAAATAGCTCATGATAGCTCAGCGTGTTTGTAATTGAAAATAGCTCATGATAGCTCAGCGTGTTTGTAATTGCTTCTTCTGCTCGGAGTCCTAAATCTTTGGTCGCATTCGTTATTGCTTCGAGTTTAATTTTTAAAGTCAATATATACCAATCACATCAAAAGATTTCAAACCACGCTGATGTAATTGGTTTGATTACTGCAGAGTAACGGTTTTTAAAAAAGCGTTGTGCAAAATCTTTGGAAAAAATATTTCTGACATTTTGTCTTGTAGTCGATTATAAGAAGTTAAGTCAAGGGATTTGTTCTAAAAGTCTGTCAACGTTTTGTTATTTGTCTTATTAGATTGTTTGTTTTATTCGATTTTAGATATGGACGTTTTTAAGAGTGTAAGCAGACAGGATATGAGGAAACATGATTTTTATTCATATTCTGAAATCAAAAACATTTTCAACCGACTTCAAAAACGAAACTTTCCTTTTTTCTCAATTCGTATATATATATATGTTTTTTTGTGTATGTTACGTGATATCTTCGCCAATTGGTTAACCAATTTTAATAGTTTTAGGTATGAGTAGAGTAGATTACAAGGGTACCCACGCAATTTTATCAAAATATACAACCCCAAAGGATGAAACTATGGGGGAGGAATTTTCATATAGTACTTTTTATCAACTTTCACTTATTTGAAGTGGTTTTTTTTTTTGACAAAAAAAAATACTTTATACATTTCATTACCAAGTCTTATGTTCAGTAAATCCCATACATTTGAAATAGCAATGCAATCAAGTAACATGTAGCGTCCACAGAGGTTTTATTTAAGATTCCAGAGTGCACCCGCGCCGAGCCGGCTGCCAAGTGTGGAAGCAATGAGCCAACAGCGCGACGAGTGTAGGGCGTAGACAAACACACTTCAGTTACGGATACGGAGACCGCTGAAGTTACGGAAACGGATCCTTTTACTCCTCTCATATCACTGGTTCTGGAATTTCCACTCAGTCTGAGGGCTGTTATTGGGTTTTAATAATAAAATTAATAATAATAATCAAATCCTGGACATTTTTCACACAGCATCATCTAGCCCCAAAGTAAGCAGCACTTATGTTGTGGATACTACATGACTGATATAATCTATTATTACTCTATATACTATATTTGCAGATCAGTTTGGTTGATCTGCAAATATATACTATATTTGCAGATCAAACAAACATTTGTACCGCAGCGGGAATCGAACCCGCAACCTTCTGCGTCTCAGGCGGGCCTTCGCGCACTATACCACAAAGGTCGCCATATTGTCTGCCTGCCTAATCCTCCAAAGGATTACTTTTGGGCATCAGAAACTACGAGTACCATGGTACCACAATACCCAGACCTCTTAATCAATATCTGCAGAGCATGCAAACATTCACCCCGAGTCGGGAGTCAAACCCGCACCTCTATCTCAGCTACCGCGCCGCACCAAAGCGGTCGTCAAACCTAGAGATTATTTCCGACATTCCGGGATTATTATAGTATAAGCGGCATCGATCTGCACTCCAAGCCCATCCCTAGCCGAATTCCGGAGCGATATCAGCCAAACGAGCATCTCGGTTCGATGCCAGTGCTCTAATTAGAGCACGCCTGAGCTGGGAGATGAACAGCTTCGCACATTATAATGTTCCACTGACTTAACTCCTATTACAAAACGTGGACTAAGGATAAACTATCTATCTATCTATCTATCTAAAATTACACTCACCATTATTAGATAGATAGATACATTATTAATTCAAAAAGATACATAATATAGTATTTCTATAATGTTATAATTATATTTTATATGTCGTATATTTTATATCGAAGAGACAGAGATCAAAAATATAATAAATACATACATAGTCCTGAGCCCACACTAGAACTTCCTGTATCGTGCGTATCAGTAACTACGAGTACCACAAGTACTGTAGTACACCAACACCCGAACAGAAATCTGCAGGACATGCAAACATTTGCCCTGAAGCGGGAATCGAACCGCTTCTCTTGCTCCTCTACTCAAAACATTTAAACATCAAATTGTGGATCATAGACTTTTGCTAGTGTCCCGATTGTAATATTTAGTCACAGAGATGTGAGTGTTACTGTGTGTGCAATATTAAGCACATACAGTAACAGAGCTAAGACGCTTGCTGTAACAGAAAGCACACACAGTAACAGAGCTAAGACGCTTGATGTAACAGAAAGCACACACAGTAACAGAGCTAAGACGCTTGATGTAACAGAAAGCACACACAGTAACAGAGCTAAGACGCTTGATGTAACAGAAAGCACACACAGTAACAGAGCTAAGACGCTTGATGTAACAGAAAGCACACACAGTAACAGATCTAAGACGCTTGCTGTAACAGAAAGCACACACAGTAACAGAGCTAAGAAGCTTGCTGTAACAGAAAGCACACACAGTAACAGAGCTAAGACGCTTGCTGTAACAGAAAGCACACACAGTAAGAGAGCTAAGACGCTTGCTGTAACAGAAAGCACACACAGTAACAGAGCTAAGACGCTTGCTGTAACAGAAAGCACACACAGTAACAGAGCTAAGACGCTTGCTGTAACAGAAAGCACACACAGTAACAGAGCTAAGACGCTTGCTGTAACAGAAAGCACACACAGTAATAGAGCTAAGACGCTTTCTGTAACAGAAAGGGATTTATATGCTCGAACGTTATTGCTTTCTGTAGATATCTACTGCCGTAAATGTGCGGACTAGTTTGCTATCTAACATTGACACCCTGGAGCCTGGGCGGTCTCACACCGTGCGGTTTTAGAGGGATTTCCTCCGCGAACACTCAGGTTATGGAATTATAATTAAAAAAAAATGCTGGACATATTTCACACAGCATCATTTAGCCAAAACTAAGCAAAGCTTGTATTATGGGAACTACATGACTGATATACTACTTATATACGTTTTTTTTTGTAAATACATACATATTATACATAGAAATACCCAGACCCGAGACAAACATTTGCTAATCATACAAACATTTGTCCCGCAGCGGGATTCGAACCCGCAACCTTCTGCGTCTCAGGCAGGCGTTCGTCCACTGCGCCACAAAGGTTGTTGTAAAGGTAATGCTTCTGGTGATTGCAAGTTAACAGCTTACCATCGGATAAGACGTACGCTAGTTCGCTACCTTGTTAGTATAAAAAAAAACAATAAATATGATTTTATTGTTTTTTTATACTAACAGCTATATGATTTGGTACTTAAGAAAATTAACTTAAATTAGATTAATAAGTGCCTGACGGAGCTCTGTCCCCCACACTAGGTCTCTGTCGAGCCTGTGCTGTAGGGCCACAGTGATTCGCTTCCGTCTCTCATCCTCATCATAATACACAAAAAGGTACTCATCTAAACTGAATAAAAAATTAATAAAAAATAGCAAATGAGAACTAGTTTCTATTAGGTATAAGTTCTCATGACAATATCTAAACAAAAGATAGGAAATAAAAAGAACTTAATTGAACAAGAACTTTGGTACTTAATTGTTTAGCTTAGTACGAGTGTGTGGGATGATAGTTTGCTAGTGCTAGTGAGTTTATGTAGGGAGTGTATATGTGAGTGTAGTGTCGAGTGAGAGTATACTCAATTATTTATGTATGTAAATTATCAATAAAGCTAGTAAGACATATCCATTAATTTATCTGTGTCACTGTATACAAATCAAACAGCATTGCAAACGATCTATAGATCGGTGACTCTTATGAAATAGGCTTATATCTCGAACTTGATGAGTCTGTGTGTAGGATTGCGCAGTCTATTACGGTGCCTATATAGATGTTCGAATTTATCTAGTCCAATATTATTTTATTATACGCGATATACTATTAAACGCGAAAGTTTGTGAGGATGGATGTTTATTACGTCTCTTTCACGCAAAAACTACTGAACGGATTTTGATGAAACTTTACAGTAATATAGCTTATACATCAGAATATTACATAGGCTACTTTTTATTCGGATACCACGCGGGCGAGGCCATGGGCAGAAGCTAGTAGGCTATAATTCCTCTTTCTTAAGATCCTTAAGAAAATTGCAATAATGTAACCCAAAGTAGCAAAATTTTGCCTATAAAATTTATTATTTGGCGTGCACTGAGAAAACTATTGATGATACATAAAAATGATGTACTACATGATCAAAGTACTCATTGTTACCTACAAAAAAGTCCGCGATGGAATGCATCTTACTATCATAGTTAAGTCACAATAGCAGCTTTTGTGTTCTAAAATTTAATTAGATCGCCGATATTCCCACGATATCAAAACTTACGCTGATGAAACTGCGGGGCGCAGCTAGTACTCAATAAAATTATGTCATCCCTATCTAAATCTAATACGCTCGTTATCTTTTCTACAAAATGTGACTTTATTTGAATGTGTGTGGTGTAGCGTTATTAGCAAATGGATCGGTAAATAGTCGGTCGCTTTGAGAGCTCCGTAGCGAGGGCGCGGGTAAGGGACCGCCGCCGAGTCAAAGGCGTCTGCAGATCGGCTTAGCGGTTTCCTAATGAATTCTGAATACGATCGCGTTACAGACAAGGAGTCTCGAGTATCGTTGTATTTATACACAGACTAGTGAACGCGCCGCTACTTTGTCCAGTATTTCTACACATTTACAGAAATTAAGTATTTCTACACATCCCGACATACCAAATGGAACATGCTCTTGTGGTGTAGTGGATAGTGATCCTGTCTCTATCTACAAGTTGTGGATTCAAATGTTGTATGGGTTTTACCTTTTAGAACGATACATTTGAATATTACACTTGCAAAACGCGGACATGTATTGTACCAAATATTCTTGGATGTGCCTCTGTCTATGCCTTTCTGGCAACTTCAAATATCTTCGGACTGAGTATGTATCTGAGGATATCAATCACGGGGACTACAGTTGTGAGCGTTTTTGTTTGTAATTTATTGAAACTGGAATAAGACATGGAAAAAAATATCTTCACCATTACTTTACACTTAATAAAAAATGCTCCAGCATTTTTTTAGATGATAGAAAATGCTGTGTGAAAAGTGTCCACACTTTTCACACAGCATCATCTAGCCCCAAAGTAAGCAGAGCTTTTTATTATGGGAACTACATGACTGAAAACACGCATACCCGAGACAAATATTTGTATATCATACAAACATTTGTCCCGCGGCAGAAATCAAACCCGTAGGTTTGAATCCCGCCGCATCTCAGGCGGGCCTTCGCCCACTGCGCCACAGAGGTTATCTAACCGTCCGTGTGTAAGTGTTAAGGTTTATGAATCAGCAACTAGACAAACTTTCTGCCGTGACTTTGGTCGCGTGACACAACAACAAACTATGTTCGGGCGTTGGATGATATTATATAAATCCACATAAAGGCAACTACCAAAAAAGAACGTGGTATTAGTTCGTAGGCTGAGCGTCAAATTATCTGATCAATTGATCAAAAAGGAAATAATGGTTACTTACCTCAAACAGTCCTACAAATATAGATGGTGCTAACGGATAGAGAATAGACTAGAACTATATATACTGTGAAAACAGCTAAGTGTGTCGTAGTTGTTCTGTGGGAGTTATTTAGTCTGTGGTGGATGATTGCTAGTTTTTTAGTCTACGACGTTGGTTTTATGGTATTACACAAGGTCATGGCGATATGATTATCCTCTGTTTTTCCAATAAATATATATACGCTAACGCATTTCGCTGAATTGGATTCTTGAACCTTTTATTGACATAACGCTAATTAAACCCTTTTATTACCCTCCGGCTTTCCAACAAGTCAGAAGTGAGATTCGGTAAGTAACAAAATCATTTTACTTACTTCTACGCCTACAAGAAGTTGGCCAGGTGAACCAATGGTAAAATGATGTGTGGAAACCTATTTTGGTCATAATTATCATGATCTAATTCATTAATTTGTGCCGTAATTTCGCATAGTTACCAAAGTGAACAGACTAAGTGAAGTAGTATTGCAATATTGACTGATAAGTATTGGGTCAGTCATCTCATAGTTTGGGGTGCCTGAAAGCTTCCAATTGAACATACGTGGCTACTTACCTACTTTTATATGCGAAGTACGGAAGCGCTCAGTTGTAAATAATGGTATAACTATGTAGGAAAACTTGGTAAATCGACAGATTTACAAAGTTTTTTTTTGTGAGAAGCAATGATACAGGTTAGTACATTACGCCTGTGATTGTTCTATAAAATGTACATTAAAAGGTAGGAATGAATGTTTCAACCGTTTTTTCTCTGTCTTTGATTTATTTTGGTGTTCCGTTAATCTGGTCGGATGATGTTTGGTTGCCAGGTCATGGAAGATGAGGATGGCAGAGAGCCTCCTTCAAACCGGCGCTCGCGCAGCAGAGTGAGAGTGTCCCAAAGCAAGATTAATGTCAGAGCCCGGTCCCACGACACAGATGAGGAGCAACCATGCAGCTACAGTAGCCGCCAAAGGGAAATCAATCGTGCAAGTGAGCGACCACACAGCCGCAGCACTCGCATAACTCGGGACCGTACCAGTAATCAACCACGAGGCAACAGCAGTTGCTGGGATCGAGCCAACAAGCGATCGCGCAGTCGCAGCAGTCACCAGGTACGTGACCACAGAAGCAGATCAATATGTCGATACTCCATCCGTAGAACAAGAGAACAATCTAACTACAGGAAAAACCGTGAACGAACAAGCCGGCCATTAAGTAGAGATTATGACCGCCGATCACGCAGCTATAGTCGTCATGGGCTTCGAAGTCGTCCGAGCCGTTTACCCCGCAGCCGTTCTAGGCGTACTTCATGTGACAAGACCATGAGCAGAGAGCGTAGCCATTATACGAAGAGATCGGTTAGTGGACGGATCGTAACCAGGCAGGTGACTACACCAAATAGATCAAATGAACAGAGGAATGTTCTAAACAATGTTACTATGATTCAGCTAGTGCAGGCCTTGAAGAGTTTAGGTCATTCAAACAGCAGTAGGCTTCATACTCAAAATGTTATTCCAGAATTTGATCCCTCTCGAAAGGAACAAACAGTTGATACGTGGTTGCACAAAGTTAATGAATGTGCCATAATATATAATTGGAATGATAGGGAGACAATACACTATTCTCTTCCGAAATTAAAAGGTTTGGCACAAAAATGGTACGAAGGGTTAAGTACTTTACTATTTTCATGGAAAGAGTGGCAAGACAAGTTGAAATCGGCTTTCCCAAGTGACGATAACTATGGACAACTACTATCCACAATGCTAGCTAGGCGCGCTAAATTTAATGACCCGTTGGAAGAATATTTTTATGAAAAAGTTAGTCTTTTAAATCGATGCGCTATAAAAGGAAAGAAAGCAGTCGACTGCATTGTTTACGGCTTGGATGATCGTGAGGTCAGGTTAGGTGCAGAAGCATCTAGGTTCGAGACACCAGAGCAGTTGCTCCCATACCTCAAAAATGTTAAAAGTTTAAATAATAACAAATTTAATGTGGGTAGCAATGTAGATAGGAGGGGAAATAATATTAAAATAGACAGGGAGAATTTAAAACGAACTAGGGATGTAAAAACATGTTTTAATTGCAACCAAGAGGGTCATTACAAAAATCAATGCACAAAGCCAGTGACCCAATGCAATAAATGTCTTTATTTTGGACATACTGCGGATAAATGCAATGGTAAAAATTTTAAAATATATAACAATGAAAATAAAAAAACATCAAATCCAGTAATGCTAGTTGACGGAGCAGAGCCGGACTCTATCAAATATTATAAAGAAAGTATGGTAAATGGTAGTCCATTGAAATGTTTTATAGATTTTGGTAGTGCGGTAACGTTAATAAGGATTTCGGACCTTTCACGTCTTGAAATTGAATGGAAATCTAATGAGTCATTACCACCACTGGTAGGTTTTGGTAATTCAATTGTTCAACCGTTAGGTAAGTGTTCAGCTACCGTTCAAGTAGATGATGCAAAAGCGATTGTGGAACTGCTGATTGTTCCTGACAGTTTCCTTCAGGAACCACTGCTGATAGGTAGGTCATTTACCGAACAATCTCATATTTTAGTAGAAAAAAATAATGTCTCACTGAAAATTAGTTCGACAAAAGATAATGAAAAATCAAAACTTAAGTTGTACTCTTCAACAGATATAACTATTGATGGACTTACCCTGGTTCCATTCAATACTGATCCGTCGTTTACAGGTGACGTCTATATTGAGGGCAGTAATAGATTCGAGTTGGGTCGAGAATATTTTTTGATTCAAGGGTTATTTTCTATTGTGAATGGACAAGGTGTTGCTCTAATAAAAGGAATTTCATCCAAATCATTCCCGATGCAAAAAGGCAGCCTGTTAGCTAGGTGTAAAGTGGCTAACCCAATCAGTACAGTAAACACAAATGAGGTACTTAAAGTTGACACATCGAACGTGAAACGTAGAATTATAGCAGAGGATATTCTTTCGGACGGCACGTTAAGAGAGGATACGAGAGACACTTTAGTAAATTTACTCAATAAATACCGACACTGTTTTGCATTTAACTTGCAAGAATTGGGCAAAACGAATTCAGTTGAAATGTCAATAAAATTAAAAGACGATGAACCTGTGGTTTATAGACCCTATAGGCTGCCAATCAGTGAAAGAGATAAAGTAAGAGATATGGTACAGGAACTTATGGATGTTGATATTGTAAGACCATCTGCATCACCATACGCAAGCCCAGTGGTTGTTGTAAAAAAGAAAACTGGAGATGTCAGGCTGTGCGTCGATTACAGAGCTCTGAATAGAAAGACACACCGAGAAAATTACCCTCTGCCAAGGATCGATGACCAATTAGACACACTAGCTGGTTATGAATTTTATACTGTTCTTGATCTAGCATCGGGATACTATCAAATAGCGATTAATGAAGAAGATCGTCATAAAACCTCGTTTGTAACGCCGGAGGGGCAGTTCGAGTTTAATAGAATGCCTTTTGGGCTAGCTAATGCTCCGTCAAATTTTATACGAATGATTAATCTGGTACTCAGTGATGCTCGAGGTCTAGCATCTGCTTATATGGATGACATAATCGTACCATCGAACTCGATCGAAGAAGGTTTAGAAAAACTAGAGAAGGTTTTGCAGCTGTTAGAAAATGCAGGATTGACCCTTAAACTATCGAAGTGCTACTTTTTCTGTAAACCAGTTGACTATCTGGGGTTTGAACTCAGTAAGGAAGGTATTAAACCAGGGTCCAGAAAAATAGAGGCTGTTCGAGACTTTCCCGAACCAAAAAACCTACACAGCGTTCGACAGTTCATCGGGTTGTGTAGTTTTTTCAGACGCTTTGTAAAGCACTTTTCTATTATAGCCAAACCGTTAATAAGCTTATTAAAAAAAGACTCGAAGTGGGCGTGGGAGTCCGAACAAATCAAAGCTTTCAATACTCTTAAAGCCGAATTGCTACGTAAACCAACACTGATGTTGTACGACCCAAAAGCAATTACGGAACTGCATACGGACGCCAGTAAGGTAGGAATAGCTGGCATCCTGATGCAACGTGATAAAGATGGAATACTTAGGCCCGTTGCGTATTACAGTCGCCAAACAAGTATGGATGAACAGCATATGTCGTCTTACGAACTTGAAACACTCGCGGTAATAGCTTCATTACAGCGGTTTAGAGTTTACCTTATAGGTATCGAGTTCAAAGTAGTAACGGATTGCAATTCGTTGAGAGCAACATTTTTGAAGAAGGACTTGATACCGCGAGTCACTAGATGGTGGATAGCAATGCAGGAATTCAATTTTAGTATCGAATACTGCCCTGGAAAATCAATGTCCTATGTCGATGCACTCAGCAGAAATCCACCAGAGAAGGTCGAAGAAAGATCTAGGGTAATGATAGTCACTGAAGGTGATTGGCTGAGTACAGTACAACAAGCTGATTCCGAAATTCAACGTAAAATATCAATATTAAGAGACACAGGTACTCCTATTGTTATGGATGTTAGTAAAAACTATATTATAAAGAATAATAAACTATTTCGGATCACTGAGTCAGGCGAAAAATGGGTTGTGCCAAAAGGAGTTCGTTGGCAAATACTCAAACAGTGCCATGATGACATAGGTCATTTTGCCTTTGAGAAAACTTTAGCTAAAGTAAAGGAAACCTATTGGTTTGGAAAGATGAGACGCTTCGTTAAGAAATACGTAGATTCGTGTCTGGAATGTTCGTTTACCAAGGGGTCGCAAAAGAAACCTTCTCTAAATCCCATCCCAAAAATAGATTCCCCATTTGCGACGGTTCATATCGACCATGTAGGACCATTTGTCAAAAGTAAAAAAGGAAACACTCACATGCTGGTGATAATTGACGCGTACACTAAATTTATAATTCTTAGGCCGGTGAGAAGTACCAAAACCTCTATAGTAATTGACAAGTTGAAGGAGTACTTTAGCATCTTTGAGGTCCCAAAAAGAGTTATCTCAGATAGGGGTTCATGCTTTACGAGCAAGAAATTTGGAGAGTTTGTTCAAAGGCTAGGCTTAAGGCATGTCTTAAATGCAGTAGCAACCCCGAGGGCAAATGGACAGGTCGAACGGTATAACCGCACTTTGCTGGATGCTCTAACTGCTAAGTGCATTGGTCAGGACGAAAAGAAATGGGATGTTCATGTCCCAGATGTGCAGTGGGGGTTGAATAATACCCATAACAAAGGTATAGGAACAACACCATCGGAAGCTCTGTTTGGAACCACATTGATAGGAGTAACAGAGAATAGAATCAAAACGACTTTGTTAGGAAACAACTGTCACACTGAAACATCTACTTTTTATGAAGTTCGGGACAAAATTAACGAATACATAAAGGGCTATCAGGATAAACAAAAAGAGAATTATGATAAACATGCATCTGTGCCAAAAAAGTATAAAGAAGGGGATTTAGTAAGTGTTGAGAGGGAAGTCCAATCAGTTGGAACTAGTCGTAAATTAGTTCCAAAATTCCAAGGACCATATCGCATCACTTCAGCATTAGGTAACGATAGGTATCAGATAGAAGATACACCACTCACTCGTAAAGGTCGTAAATACAATACAGTAGTTGCTGTAGATAAGATGAAACCCTGGTTAAGTTACAATAGATCTGATGAAACAGATGTTAGCAGCAGTGATACAGAAACGAATGATTAAGTAGGCAGGTACTATGAACAATATATAAGTACTTAATATTTAGAATGAAACATAATTTACCCTATAGGAATACACTATTAATAATTTGTAATTTTACTATAAAGTTATAGTAACAACCCATTACATTGTTATAAGTAACGCATAATTGGGCAGAAGTCGCCCACAATTTTGAATCAGTGTAGAAGAGCCAGATTTATGATTTACTATGTCTCGGGCAGATGAGCCTCTGATTTGGACTTGTAATATGATTTTTTTAAATGGGCAGACGCAGCCCGCCTTTTGTAATGACACAGTGCAGAAGAGCCAGCTGTCTCGGTTTTTTTTTACTAGAATAAGCAGAAGAGACTCAGCTCTAGTTTATGTTGTTTAGTTTTAATTCATAGATTTATAAATTGATTCGTACTGTCACGTTACAAATTCAACATGTCTATAATCTGCCTTCATGACGTTTTTCTAGCCTAACACATAATGGCAATCGCCAGACGTTAAACTATTCTATTTAATATTAATTTTAATATTCTGACAAAGAATTATCTTTAAAATATAATAGTGTCTTAATTTTGTTATAATAATAATAAATGTTAAATGTTATTTCTTATACACACCTAATAACGACGGCTGTGAAAATATTATTCATTGTGTATTCTTTTGAAGACCAGGAATGTTTGCACTGAAAGATTATTAGACATAATTCTTGGACAAAACTAGTATCTTGTATATGATAATGAACAGGGTAAAAAAAAAGAAAGAAGGACTTGTTACATGTATAGTAAGTAAAATTATTCTAATTCAAAGATTGTCAAGAGTTAACAATAAGTACTACACTGTGTTAAGTAGTTAAGACTTTATTAAAGTAATAGTTGAAGATTTGTAAACTAAAAGTTGTGACGTAAAAAGTGACAAGAACCAACGTCGTGATGTCAATGACTAACTTGTGAAATTACACGAGGGCGCGTAATAGTAGTAAGTAGTCGGAAGGCCGAATGTGAAAACAGCTAAGTGTGTCGTAGTTGTTCTGTGGGAGTTATTTAGTCTGTGGTGGATGATTGCTAGTTTTTTAGTCTACGACGTTGGTTTTATGGTATTGTTTACACAAGGTCATGGCGATATGATTATCCTCTGTTTTTCCAATAAATATATATACGCTAACGCATTTCGCTGAATTGGATTCTTGAACCTTTTATTGACATAACGCTAATTAAACCCTTTTATTACCCTCCGGCTTTCCAACAATACTTATACTATAGATACTTATACTATATAACTATATAAATAAATAATAAATAAATAATGCTGGACAATCCACACAGCATCATCTAGCCCCAAGCTAAGCAGAGCTTGTGTTATGGGTACTAGATGACTGATATACTTAATACAATACATTACATAGATAGTTTTTTTTTATTATACATAGAAAATACCCAGAACACCCGGAACAAATATTTGTAGATCGTACAAACATTTGTCCCAGGGCGGGAATCGAACCCGCAACCTCCTGTGTCGCAGGCAGACCTTCGCCCACCGCGCCACATCGGTCGTCATATATATACTTGTAGGTTAAATAAAGTCATTCAGTTCGGTTGTATTATGCTCCAATTAGAACATAACGAGCCGAGCGGGTAGAGCGGGTAGAGCGGGGCCGGATCGACCGGCAGATGGAAATGTCCGCCCGCGGCGAGCCGTCTGATTGCATCGTCTCGAGTCCATAGATTATTGCAATTATGAAGTTATTTGCAACTTTTAAGAGTGCAGTTATCGCTAAATATGAACAATAGATTTAATTTAGTGATTTTTTTAAACGAAAAACATTTTTTTTATTAAGTCTTATTACGAAGGCGAAAGCTACGGTAATCTGAAAAACGCTGTAGGTCAAAAACTTACTGTTAATTTAGGTAGGCAGATACAATTTTATTTATTTTTAGAGACCTAGTTGTTATTCTTATTATTAAATATAGGTACTAAACAGTTAGTGCATGCCGTGATGCCTTAAATTATCCTTAACACTAGAATAATTTAAGCATTCTTATTATTGTATGTGAAGTGTTACCTGAGTTGGGCATACAGAGATTAAATAAATAAATGCGCGTATCCTTTTCAGGGGAATCTCAAAGCAATGGCCAAAGGGCTGGCGCTCATCTCGGTCAGAAAATTAGCATTGATATTCAACGAGGTGATGTCGCCAGCCTTTTGGGTCCCTGCCTGCGGTCGGTGACTTTAACCCTATTTTCTACCCGTAGTCCTATCACTACCGGTATAAAGAGTCTTATTTTCCTAGTTTAATATTATGTAGATAGTATGTATTTAAAGTAGTCGTATTATAAATAAATTTTAATAAATACATATTGAAATTTTACTGGTATGTTAGCAAAATGATGAATGAAAATCTCATCAAACTGATTAGTAAGTTAGAAACCTTTACTGGATCCAGTACAGTGGTGTAGTTGTTGATAAACAAGTATATAATTTTCATCACGTTGCGTCGTTTTTATATTATATCTAAGAGTATCCTATCAAAATCAAGCATAAACCTATATTTTAGAATACTCTGGCTTGCTAAAACAGTCAGCAACCTACCACAAAGGTTCCTGGCGTAAGTAAGTGTGTGGGTTAAGTGTGAAACTTTACTTAACCTGCATGAAGCAGGTTAAGTAAAGTTTCACACTTAACTGGTAAAATTATTATTCTGGCTATAACTTATACCGGAGTAATTTATAAGTAATTTGCAGCGTTTGCGTGCGGGGGCCGGATCGACCCCGGGGTCTAAAAATGAATTTTAATGGTCACTTTGGCCGGGATAATGAAGACAGGACTGCGTCGGGTGTGTTATGCCCCGGGGCTACATTCTCCCCTATGATGTGCTGTTACACAACACAGCATTCTGTAGGTTTTTGAGGTGTACCTACGTAGACAAACATGGACCGTCTGCGCTCGAAAACAGCAATCATCGGTATGTTTGCACTCCTTTGTGGTATGAATATCTTATGGGTGGAGAGAAATTACTTTTCTTACATGTAAGTAGTACCAATATAAATATTTGTACTAAGTCTTTGTTTTGTCGTGAAATTTTAATAAGCATTTATCGTTGTTAACATTAGGGGTTTTGAAAGTACAAGTTATTGGCATAATTATATAGTCCGTTCAAAAACTGTTACTTCTGAAAAAAAGCTTTGAAATTCCAATCAGCTTGTAGTTTTAAATAATGTATTTGTTTTTTTTTAAACACAGTAATACCTAATTATTATGTAATACTGTTAAAAACAGAAAGTGATAACTTAAAGTCCGTGACAAATACATATAATATGTAGACATTTATAACGATGGTCTTACATATATTTTTTTGTTCTGTAAGTTGATTGAAACTTCAAATTTTTTACATTTTACCTATCACTTAGGTCGGTTATTATTAAATTAACTAAATATTACACCTATGCATGTTAAAAATTAAGTAACTTCTAGAAAGCAGTTATAACTACATATATATAAGTAAACAAAACACTCTTACGTATCTACCTTATAATCTATAACAATACCTACTCTAGGATATGGAAGAGCGAAGCCTTCTTACCTAAACAGTTACGGAAAATAGAAACATTTGATTTTATTTTATTGGATTTTAACTACTACACAACATCTACAGAAATAAAAAAAAACTATAAAAAAATAGGCAAAAAATGTCACTGACATATTTACAAGAGTTTAGAAAACACTATAAATCTGATGAAAATAATGATACACATGATGCGTATATATGACACACAGATCAACAGTCAACAAAAAGCCGCGTCACGCACTCGTCGCGTCACTGTCACGCTGTCAATAACAAGGGCCGGTGATAAATTCGCGATGTCACGCCAACGGGACCCACGTCACGTCATATCGGTCCACAGGGCCCTACCGCTAGTGAAGGGTTATTTTGGGACTTTAGATTTCTGACGATGAGGAATTGAAGGAGGGAAATATTGTATTTTTGATGGAAGCATACAGGGAGGGTAACTTTTAGTGAATTTCTATTTTTTTTTAAATTGCGTGATTATTATACACCTTCAAAGATACTAGCTACCAGTGTTTTGAAATTCATAAAAGAAGACACAAGGAAAGGAAAATTATGTAAGCGGACAGCAAGAACCAAAAATAATCTAGTCTCCACTATCGAACAACGGACTCTGACAACAAAAACTTGCTAATTTATGTCCGATCAAGGAAAAGAAAAAGTAGTAAAAAGGAAGTAATAGTTGTGCGCTTAAAAAGGTTCTTGCTGGCTTTAAATTTTACTTCACACTTCTCCTGACATACTTTTTTTCATGTTGTGCCTACATCCATGAGGACGTTTATAGTCTCTGTTACACTTCATAATCTTAATTATTTGCATATTTAGTGTAGTCCAGATTAAAAATAACATAAAAATAAATAAATAAAAGCCACAGCAGATTTTCTTACGAAATACTTAGTATATTTTTTTCAAATAGAAGTACACCTTTTAAGAACAAGGAATCTAAGATCTTTGACTGCAGTTTTGTTAGAAGGAATATTGTCAGAATTGAAAATTTCGTACCAAGAACAATAATAATGCGAGTATCATGTCGTACTTATGTTAATTTGTTATCCTAAAAACAAATTTAAAATATAATTACATTTGATCAAAACAATACATTGAGCCGTCTCAATTAAATTTCCCAGAAACAAACTGAATCAAACTCGGGCAGGTGTGATTTGAATTTTTAAATAGCCGCCACGTTTTTCCCATTACGCCCTCTTCCACCCGCTAAATACTTGAGTTTAAAGGCTAATGGCCACTGAAACTACGCTTTACAGACGTATGCGGCATTTTATCCTCCACGCCTAGTTGACCTGATTGCATCTTTCTCGTCATGACTCTCATTCTAGCTTCAAAACACCAGACATATCATAAGGCCAATAGTTTATGTCCCAGAATAGTATACTTTTACAAAAGGGGTTGATTCTATATTTTTAGAATAGGCATTTAGAACTTGTGTTTAAAAACTACTTAAAATTTTCATTGAAGAAAATGGTGATAAAAGTCAGCTGTTTTCGAAATCAATTGGAACCAATTATTGTGACTTACCTATTGAAACTTTTATGATTATTTTGAATACGTTCTGTGAAATGGGAAATTATTATTAATAGCTCCTCAGTACCATATAATTATCCCTTGTCAATCTATGAAAATCTGATGTATGTTCACAAAAAATATTAATTTGTTTAAGAAAAGAGCGATAATCACAATGTTAATACTAGAAATAAAAATAAACTCGCTGTTGCCACTTGTAGACTCCATAAAGTTAGTAAATCGTTTAAAGGGCACGGTGTACGCTTTTATAACAAACTCCCAAAAGATATACAAAAATTATCAATGAACTAATTTAAAAACGTAACTAAACAAAAACTTTATAAAAAGGCATACTATAAAATATCTGATTATTTAGATGACAAAAACTCTTGGGATTGAAAATGCTCCAACTCGAACCTATTGTTTTGTAATAGGATAATTAAAAAGAATAACCAGACTTGTTCTCTTGCCTTTCTTTCCTTGCTTGGTCGCGGAGGAACAGGCAGTAGATAATAACGTTTCAAAGTGATCCTTGTGATTTTTTTGAATAAATTAATTTTTACTTTGAGTTTAGAGGAAGTCCTGTGGAAGTGCCGTTCGTACAGCAGCACCTCAGTGGACATAGCGCCTAATACTTGAGTCTAATTGAATAAACGTGTCGAGAATCCTAGATAATCGGAGCCGATGAACCGCAACCCGCGATCCGATTATACGACTTTAAAGATCGCAGCTCGTTTTAGAAGGAAACTTATCCATAAACGAAAAATATCTAGACGCTGGAGAATTGATAGTCAGGGTGTCACGCATCATAGCCGTGATGAAGACATTAAGGGCCCGAGCCATAATTTTTGATTCGTTATCAAAAGCTTGACTCAGGAAAGATGTTAATGCATTTTTTCCAAACAAAAGTTTGAAACGTTTTTATTAAATATAACTTTTGGTGTTACAAGCTTCCATAGATAACCGCATAAAGGTGGGTCGTGTACTTATCTGCCACAGTAGTTGTAAGTATACAAAAAAATGAATAAGTCCATAGTAATACCTCTGTGACGACCTCTGTGGCGCAGTGGGCGAAGGCCCGCCTGAGACGCAGAAGGTTGCGGGTTCAATTCCCGCTACGGGACAAATGTTTGTATCTGCAAATATTTGTCTCGGGTCTGGGTGTTTTCTATGTATAATATGTATGTATTTACAAAAAAAAAAAGTATATAAGTAGTATATCAGTCATGTAGTTCCCATAATACAAGCTCTGCTTAGTTTGGGGCTAGATGATGCTGTGTGAAAATGTCCAGCATTATTATTATTATTATTATTATTAATATTCCCGCTGCGGAACAAAAGTTTTTGCATGTTCTGAGTCTGGCTGTTATAGCACCAGACTACTCTTGCTTATATCCATAGCACAGGGATTCCTAGCGTGGGTCAGAACTATGTACTCAATACTCAATACATGTGTTGCTTTCACATGGTAGGTACATAGATGGTGTTTATAGATAGCTATCTCACATGAACCCTGTCTAAGGGTATAGCAACAATAAAAGCAGGCCGAGGTTTGGCGTAAACAAAACTTGTAGGTAATATAAAATAAAGTTAAGTAGGTAGGCAAGATATCTAGCCTATGGAGTAGGTAATTGTTTGTCTGTTAGTAGGTACCTGGATGTTAGGGAGTAGGGACTAAACATCACATCAGTAGGTAGGATGTAAATTGGGTGTTTTTATATTTCGAAGTAGTCTACATAGTAATTTCGAAGTAGTCTACATAGTAATTTCGAAGTAGTCTTCATCATAATTTCGAAGTAGTCTACATAGTAATTTCGAAGTAGTCTACATAGTAATTTCGAAGTAGTCTACATAATAATTTCGAAGTAGTCTACATAGTAATTTCGAAGTAGTCTACATAATAATTTCGAAGTAGTCTACATAATAATTTCGAAGTAGTCTACATAGTAATTTCGAAGTAGTCTACATAGTAATTTCGAAGTAGTCTACATAGTAATTTCGAAGTAGTCTACATAATAATTTTTGCAAAAGTCTTGCAGTGGTTTTGAGCGGTAAACCGATGGACCCCGTAATCTGCCGGCGGCGGTTAATAGCGGCGGCACTTTAGAACTAAGTGCTGCTCTCATTTGAACGTCTCGCTATTTGTTGAAACTGCGGTTTAGTGGAGCTTAATGCTGAATGGCTGTTTAACTAAACTATTAGCCGCTGCCCGAAGACGAAGATTCAAAAACTATTGGTTATGGAAGAAACTATTCTTAAATAGAGAAGACTGTTTAGTTTTGGGTAAACATGAACATGACTTTTTTTTTAGGTTATTCAATTAAGTACCTGTTGTCTGGAAGAGATCACTTTTAAACGATAAGACCGACCATTGTACTTTAAGTTATATTAAGTGTTTGTTTATTTTGTTATCTTGTGGTGAACAACAAAGTATTTTCATTCATTCATACATACCTACCTCGAATTGCATTAGACGACTCGCATTTGGACATTCAAATAGATACGAGTAGGTCTAGCTTTCGCAATATCCTCGTTTTCACATTTTTATATTTTTTTTTAAATGAATGAATGAATGAATGAAACTACTTTATTGTACACCTTAAGATACAAACGAAATAAACAGTAACACATTATGATAAAGTTACAATGGGCGGTCTTATCGCTTAAAAACTTTTATTTTTAAATAATCTCTTAAACTATGCAAACCATATACAAGTAGGTACATGCAAAAAATACATATGAAACAGCTAGTTATCTAAAGACCGTTTCAACCGATCTATAGATAGCTTAACTGATCCAGATGACTACCAGACGAAAGCGTGCAAACCTGTTTGTAAGAGACTGGTGCCTGTGGAAGATTTATAAAACCTTTATTACAGATCACCAGAGTTTCCCACTCCACGGTTCGTACAATTATTCTGGAAGGCATTTTACAGTTGGTTAAGTCAAGGAAACTGTTATAAAAAGTGATATTAATTGAAAACGTTTCAATAAAATTACAAAGCAATCCCTCATCAAAGACAAATAATCAAATTTCTTGTAATAATGTTAAACGGGTGAGAAGTAGGCCGTTTCCGAAATAAACGCTGAAACGACAGAAATAAAATAAAGAGGAGTAAATAGGAATAAATAAAATAGGATTGGATCTCGGCATCCGGCAATGAAATTAACTCGCGAAATAATATCATTTGAGAGACGAAGAAGGAATTCATCGCGCAACGAGTGCTGGGCTATGAGCGGACGAAGACACGGGCGGAAGCGAGTTATGCACTTTTACGTTTAGTCACAATAAGCGTATTGATAAATTTTCATTTTGGGGTACATGTTTGTTTGTTAGACTGTTACTATATGTTTTTTGCAATCTAAAAAATATATTTATCTATCCAAGTAGGGTTCTCAATGTTCAATGCATTTATTGCTTTCTTGTAGGAGGTACATAGATGGTGTACATATGGGTAGGTATCTCGTATGAACCCTGTCTAAGTGTATAGCAATAGATATGTAGGCAGGTCGAGGTTTTGCGTAAACTATAATTTTAGCTAGTTCTTAGAGAGGTTTTGTTGTCACACGTCACTCAAAATGCTTTGACATATTTTCGTCACATATCACGTTTTAGAAAAGTGTTTTGAAAATGTTGGTTTTATCTCTGTAGGTAACCCTACCTATCGTTTTGGAACTATCAAGTACCATACATAGGTAGATGCGTAATCTACCTATGTATGGTATGAATTGAGGTTTTTATCGTCACCCTCTATTCGCATGTTTATCAAAGAATAGCGTAAAAATCAACCAAACTATTTATGGCAAGTGGGCATCTCCCTTGCACCAAACAATAAAGCCGAAAAACCGGAACAAGGGTGAAATAACGAGCTCACAAACATAGGGACGGACCGGACTTTTTGTGGTGACCATTGCACACAGAACATTCAACAGTCAGTACTGAAACACAAAGGCCACAGATATTATGATACTATGTATGGACCAAGGGTATGGTTTCCCGTTACCTACTGGTTTTGATCTGGATCTTATCATAAAAGTTATCATCAAAGTATTGAAATCTATCATAAGTTTTGGTCTGTGAAACTAGCTTCTGCGCAGAAGTTTGAAATAAGTACCCATCTACTTAAATACGTAACTACTTACCTATTCTAAACGTAATAGAACCGTGAATAACTATTACGTGTCATTTATTAACAAAGTGATTTGGACCTCATCAGCTTTGACATACGGCTTATAACTGCGTCACAAAATGCATTTGAAATCCGAATTCTACCCCGTCTTAATGACAAAAGTTAGATTAATAACCCAGATGTGAATAAAAGCTTACTTAAAATAGTAGCACTGAATCAAATAGAAATAAGACAAAGTTTGAAGAACAGTTGTGCACCCGACCTACTCAAACAAAACAACTCCTTAACAAGGCTGAGTGCACACGATGCCTGGAATAAACTAATAAAACATCACAAAGCTCATTCACTAATTATATTATTACGTGAGCCACAGTGTAGTTAATTAAGCTAGAAGGAGTGACCTTCTTACATCAGATGTAAGACTGCGAATACAAAAGAATGTGAAGACAAAACGCCTCTATTTCATGAGAGGCCGATTTTTTGAGAGTCCGATAGACTGGCTCAACACTTCATTGTAGATTCTAATTTAACGAAAATTAACGAGAAAAAGCTAGCGTATTTTTGCTAGACTATTAGTTACCTACCTACTTAAAATATTCTGCATGCTTGCTCAATTTTATAGAACTTACTTTGTATTTTCTCATTAAGTGAAATTATGTAATTTCTTTTGAGAATAAATTTCTCTAACCAGAAAAAGACATAATATACATTGGCAAAATATAGGCAAACATAATATTTATTTCCTATTTTAAAGAAACATACATAGTCCTGACCCTACACTAAGATTCCCTGCGTCGTGGGTATCAGTGGTGGACTACATAGTCATATATGTACCTACACATAGTGCCAAATACATATTTGAGATAAATATAACTACGAATATTGTCCGACATGCAACAAAGTCATTAATTGCTGAAACTAATGAAACATTTCAATTATCTGATTCAGAAACTGAGTCAGTAATGAGTCCAGGTGATTCTGAAAATGAGTCACGTAAGAAGAATAGTGATATAATTATAGAAGCAACTCAGGTATTTATAAGTTGAGACGTAACTCGTATAGTTTTAAACTATGTGTTTTGTATGTCGAGATCCGACTACGAAAAGGATTTAGGGTTACGTAACTGATGTGGTGATAGGTGGTGCGGGAAAGCGATGGAATTGGGGCCGAGGAGTGGAAGGTCAGTACTACGGGCCGTGGATAGTTTAAACTAGGCACTTGGAGAACAATAAATATAATGCTGGACATTTTCACACAGCATCATCTAGCCTCAAAGTAAGCAGAGCTTGTGCTATGGGGACTACATGACTGATATATTACTTGTATTTTTTTTGTAAATACATAGACATATGATACATAAGAAATACCCAGACTTGAAACTAATATATACAGATGTGCAAATATAAACGTTTGTCCCGCGCTGGGAATCGAGCTCGCAATCTTCTGCGTCTTAGACAGGCCTTTACCCACTGCGGCACAGAGTTCGACAAAGTAATAAGTAAAAAAAAACGACGTTCACACGACGAACGACGTAGTGACGTTCAACGTAGTGCACGACGCGATGCGGAGCGAGAACGTCGCGATCACTCACCCTAATGACTCTCGTAATGAGTCGAAACTTAGTCGGTGCCTTCACCGATAGTACGGTACGTGAAAATTCCCGTTTTTACAATATGAATGGTCAAGTTCACGATAGTTTTTGGAATAAAAAATAATGCTGGATATTTTCACAACATCATCTAGCCCCGAAGTAAAGCAGAGCTAAGTTATCCCACCATCCTTACTTCCAAGGTTTGTTGTATATATATGTTATTTTTTTTTATGTCGTGTTAAATAAATATTTTCTTTCTTTCATTATTTATTTCTTTCTTTCTTTCTTTCTTTCTTTCTTTCAGAGCTTGTATTATGGGAACTACATCACTGATATACTACTTACGTGTGATATAACATCAAATAATATAACGTATGTGAGACGGTACACGGATGGAACTAGTAGACACGATCAAACTGCTGTGTTCGTGGAGTCAGCATAGAGCCAAGTGAAGATGAAACCCCACGGCGACATCTGGGGTCTCATTTTGCACTAAAACACATATATAAATTTGTTCTACCGTCATTTATTTTTAATTGTACCACCTATAGATTATAAAACAGCATCTAGAAACATAAAAAACATACTGATGAAAAGTTTTATTGAAGTAAAAGTTTTTTTTTAAAGTAAAAGTTACTCTTATTTATATATTTTGAGTCTTGTAACACCTTAGATTTTAGTTGTATATCTTTTAGAGCTGTATCTGCCCAACAATAATATACAGACGTTTGAAATTTTCACAGAATTTGTGTTTTTATGGCAAATAATAAAAAAATGCCCAGTCAGTACTCGTCACAGTCATTTTTATATATAAAAAACACATTAAAAAAAAACGGCGAAAAAGTTGTCTTATTAGTTACCAAATTATTAGTGTTATACAAACCACATTGACGTTCAAAAAAATATGTTTTATTGTAATAGGTTTTTTAACATTTTAACATTTTAACGTCATTGTTTGCACCACATATTGTACCTATACAATATGTGCGGTGATATGGAAATATTAATGTGTAAGATTCGACTTGGCTTGATTTGTTTATTTTGGAAAACGGCCTGTATTCCATTGAATCTCACAACGCTTATGAAAATCAATGATTAGGAACCAACTCGACTTTTTATCCCGTCTCGTGCACGAACTTTTCCCGAGAATAGTCCCCTATAGTGGCTGAGACCCGCCTCGGACCGGACAAACACGCCATTGTGTGCACTAGCACTAATAAATAAACTCACAGCGAGGATTAACTATTCCAGTGCCACTATATGATTCTCTTTCGTTAATTCTGCTTGTTAATTCTACAGTCGCTCTGAATAATAAATAAATAACATAAACACCCACAGACAACACAGACGTCATGTTCTTCTATGAATTCTGAACTCAGACTAACATTCCCTATGTCGTGGATATCAGTAACTACGAGTACTGAGGTACAGACAGCGTCAAAAGTAGATCAACAATTTATTTTAGATTTTTTTTAGACATCGGTAAGTTTAGAGTCCAAATATTTAAGAGTCGACCAAGGTGGATCTTCAAATGTAGCTCAATTTTGAACGAAGTTCTACAGATTACAAAAGTATTTGAAGTATAACAATCGAAACTGATTATCTACCTTTGACGCTGACTGTACCACAACACTCAGACCTTATCTTACAGACATAATACTTGTAGTGCATATCACACTGTCTAATTATATGATGCAATATTTAACTCTAACCCATGATTTAGGGAATCTCAGGGGGTATATGGTTGAGTCTATTGAGTATTTATCTATTATTAGTTTAAGTTTCCAAGTTTATACTCATAAAACGGCCTCCATATTTGATCAGGTACTAATGTAAATTTTCAAAGTATCTTCATTTATTAGAACATTACTCAGGTAGATTATGGATTTGAGATCACAGATTGAGCGAAATAATTGCTTCCGTTCTCAATTTATAACAAAGAATCAAGAAACGTTTGAATAGCTTATTGATCACTTAGCAGATGGAAAAGTCTTCAGTTATTTGGTAGCTATGATCAGCTATTCTATAAGTATATGCTTGTGATATAAACTTTTTTTTTTTATTTATAATTGTACCCTTAAGCGAACGGCACATTTTAAGAACCTCTTGCGATCAACTAGCAGATATCACAATTATGTTTCAACTAGCTTCTGCCCACGGCTTCGCCCGCATACCCGGATAAAAAGTAGCCTATGTGTTATTCTGATGTATAAGCTATATTACTGTAAAGTTTGATCAAAATACGTTCAGTAGTTTTTACGTGAAAGAGTAACAAACATCCTCACAAACTTTCACATTTATAATATCAGGAGGATGTCATATTTAGTAGATATTAAACTTGTTTGAGTAACGTATTTTCAGGCTACAGGTATGTAATAAGAACCTAGCCCAATTAGATATGCGATTAGGTACGTACGAGTAGATAGGTAATGTCCTTGTACGTTTATTTTTTCAGTGTACGGTAAAAAACTTTATTCCCGTGATATAGAATGTTGTCCAAAATGAAACATATATTTTATCCACCCATGTGAATTACTGTAACAAGATTATTTTAAATGTATTTAGCCGATATCAATTCCATAAAACATTTCTTTAACACTATTATCATAACTCAACACTCGCCTCCCTTCTCTATCTATCACTTTTACCCTCAACTATCAGTCGCCTCAGTAATACGATTTACTCTGCAACCCCCTTGTGCATCAAAACACTTTATTCGAGAGCATCATTACAGCCAAGCTTGGAACAGCTAGTTCACTCCGAGCACGAGTCACAATGTTCATAATATTAATAAGTATTAATTTTAATAATAATTGTAAAATAAATGCCCTTCTTTTTTAAACTTGAACATGGTTTATATAAAAAGCATAAAGAAATATGTGGGATTGAAAATACGGCTAATTACCACTGGTTTTCGACGATTCTACATGATCTCAGCAAAAGTCTAAAACAAGTCGTATTTTACATTTTAAAATTAACTCCAACCATTATAATATGTAGTTTTCATTCCGTATTATTTTTATCGGAAACATTAAAAAAAAATAACAACTTACGACAGCATCTAGTTATTATTTGACGACACGGCGGGCAAGTAGCTGGCTGCGATGCAAAAGGTGCGGGTTCGATTCCCTGCGATCGATTGCTTCAATTGCTGTGTGACTGTTTGAACATTCTGTAAACATTTATTCCGGGTCTGGCACTGGGTATAGGGAAACTTTTTCTGAGGTCAGGACTATGTACGTGTTTGTTCAAGGTTTATTTATAACAATGTTTAAACTTCTACAAAACTTTTGAAATTAAAATTATTTCCGTTCAATAATACGGGAGTTTAATTTATGCGAAAATGATGTGTGAAGTGACCATGCTTTTCAGTTATCAGCTATGCCTACTAAGTCACACCAATCCAGAGACCACGCTGCATACAATTCAATAGAACAGCGCTTTTGAATGGGACGCAGTGATTTAGAATAGCGCGAAGTGATTTACGCTGGTTTATAGTGAGATACAATCGAGTTAAGTGATTCATAATGCATCACTGAAATTGCTTTCTTCGCATAATGCACGAATCATGTATGTGTGAGTTTCGAGTGTAACATTTTAATGTTAAATATGTTTTCTGTTAACTTCCAAGAAGTCTAAGTAAATGTTTGAATGACGATTCAAAATTTTATTGTTTTTGCAACTATTTACAGAAGATATTTTATAATAGCTTTCATGTTTCGTTTTTCATGTAGATATTTACTTTTTAAACCTTATTAAAACGAATTTCCAAATAATTATAGATAGCAATCGTCTGGCTGCAAAACTGAATTGGAAATGTGTTCTATTGAGAACAAATAACGTTATCCTTTCTGATAGATAATAATTTCAATAACATTACTTTATCTTATATAATAAATAAAAAAAAAGCCTTTATTTCTTGCAAAATAAAAATATTGTACAGCCGATAATAATTTGGAACCTATTAGGTTTTTTTTTTTTTTAAATTCTTCAAGAACCCCTTCACAGGTGAAGGCCTCCTTTATAGGCCACTTTATCTTAATGGAACAATAACTAGGTACATGAGTAGGTGCAATTATTTGTATGTTTCATACCCTTAGTTCCGAACATGTTAATAATAAAAACAAAGTAATAATAAAGTAGGTACGTCTGATCGGTATTCAAATTATTGAAACACTGAGTATGTTTGCTCAGTTACGTACTGAGTATGAATCGGAGAATGTCAATAGTGGCACAAGTGTCAATAGTATGTGTTAGTACATAATAGTATGTAGATAGTATAATACGCTTACCTACTGCAAACGTATATGTACGTTTTCCTTTTGTCGTTGGTAAAATGAATTAAACTATGATAATCGACAGAGAGAATATCGACTAGTCCCTTTTCCTAGACTAGTCCCTAGTTTCAAACATGTTATCAAATATTTAAGAGCATTCAACATGCATCCGTACCTTGGGCACCTTCTCGGGGTAGTTAGGGGTACATCCTCGGGGTACGAAGGGTCCAAAGGGTATAATAGTGGCTTTGTACGACGATAACACATCTTGCCCAATTAAGGACATAAAGCGGGTGTTATTATGAATTTTGATTACAAAATATACAAGTCATCGTACGTTTTTAAAGTTTGATAAGGTGTAATACTTTGAGATAAGTAGGTATCTTAAATTAATTTTAAGGTTTAACTCCGAAAAATAAAGTAAAATGCAGTTTCATAATTAATAACCTATGTCTAATCAATGTTTTTTTTAATAATAGTTTAGATGTTATTTTTGAATGCCGTAAGTAGGTACATCAAACTTAAAGACAAATAAATAAATAAATAAAAAATGCTAGACATTGTTCACACAGCATCATCTAGCCCCAAACTAAGCAGAGCTTGTGTTATGGGAACAACATGACTGATATATTAATTATATACTTTCTTTTTGTAAATAACTTTTAACATATTAAACATAGAAAACACCCAGACCCCGAGACAAATATTTGTAGATCATACAAAACATTTGTCCTGCGGCGGGAATCGATCTAACGTTATTTTAAAATAATCCTGTAATTATTATTTTTTTTATGTTAAAAGATTTTGCTAACCTTCTAGCAAAATTTGCAAGATAAGTTTAGTAAAGTAAGTATTTCCATAATTTGTGAAGTGAAATTCCTTTATTAATGAGTCATCAGAGCGTGAATAAACAAAGAACTTAAAAAAAAAGATTTCCTTTGGAATTTTTCTTCAGCGCTCAGCGAACTTAGCGGAATTAATCCCTTCTAATACTCTCGTAATCTGGAGATCCGGGACTATTATTTATATTTTACGGCGTGTTTTGAGTGAGAGGTCAATTATTAAACTTGGAAATTATTCGAGGTTTTGTGTTTTCGATACTTTCTCAGAAAAAAATGCTACAACTTAGCTGATCAGCTATGAGCTAAACAGTTATTAGAACGAAACTACGAACGAACTACGAACGAACGAACAACATAGCATACATTTTTGGCTTACCTAAATTTTTTCTATGTTACTCAGAATGTTTTTTATTAACAAGCACTAATTTAAATGTTTGTCTTGCATTAGTTTATCTCTTTTTTTTTTGTAAACTCTATCTGGGCTTCCGCGATACCATGCTAGACCTAGTACGGAGCTCATTAATAATCATTGTCAAACGAACTGTAGGATATTTAATAGTGTGGGTAGTTTTATAAGGCTTTATGAAGATACCGTCAAGTAAACTAAATCAGTGTTCAATCAGCAAGCTGTGTTTTACTACAGTAACTTAGGCACATAATCTTTTATGGAATTACATTATTTTGTATTTTATTTTTGTATACGTATCCAAGGTATCTAGATATGCAAAGAAACAAAAAATGTGCAGCACCATTAGGGGGAGAAGAAAAAAATATTTCTATCTCTCTTATTTGTCTGATGGACAGAAAAACAGGAGTATTTTATTCCTGTTTTTTTTAGTCCAGTATTTTTTTTTAGTCCTGGGGATGTGTCTCCTCGAAGCACAGAGGCGGTTCCCCTACAGAGTAACTTTGCAGTTATCTAAGCCTTTTCAGTAACTAAATTTACATTTAGTACTATATTTGATGAGCGTTGTGACATTGCTTATTCAGCGATTATTTAGTTTGTAAAGTGTTAACCCATATTTAAAGGAAGTCACAGGTTTCCAAAATATCCCTAATCTAGCATTGGCTGCACTCTAACCGGCGACCTTCCGCTTGGTGCGCGAATCACCACGAGACCCACGACATCACCTGCCTGGTTAGAATTCTTGGAATATTTCAGCTCGAAGCGCTTGCAGGTGACGTCTGCATAGTTTCTCCTGTAGATAGAGCGACGAAGAAGTAATTTTTGTTCTCTTTCGCTGCAAAAGAACTATAACTGATGTGCCTGGTATGGTGATTTGCCTCCTCAATCATCATATCACACGGAAACAGTACAATTAGTAGGGGCTATCGTCCACGGCGATCACTCTAACGTTTCATTACTCAGGCACGCCAGCGCTGTGGTCCGTGGAGTAATCAATGAGCACCAATAACGCCCGCTGAGACTTGCATCGAGACTGCATTGAGAAGTCGCCGTGGAATGGATGGGACTGTGCAATTGTGTCCAGCAACATTGTTAGAAATAGTTTATTTGCTGGGACTTCGTTTTCGTGTTGGATGTAAAGCGTTGTAAGAGAACTCATTGCTTTTAGGAATAATGATTATAAAAAACAGAGATCGTTGCATATTTCTCCTATGAACTACTTATATACAATTTTAAATTCATTAATAAGTTAAAAAAAAATCCTACCTATATTAGGTCGTAGCCACTCATAGTCTATTGTAGCACTCCCAAGCGACTCGTGGCTATAAAATTTATCTATAAGCCATTCTTGAATTCATTTTAATTACATTTGTATTATTACAAAACAAAAGTGCTGCTTGGTTTACGTAAAGCCTAAAATGTGCCTCTGACATTACTGATAAAAACCTACTGACATTAAGAAGAAATAGTGTTACTTTTTTACCTACTGATGCTGTGCATAATATAGGTCAAAATATTTTTATTCTGACTTTCCTCAATAAGATAAAGATTATTGATCCATAAAGATGTAGCGACATCTAATCTTTATATTTATGTTAGTACCAAACATAAATTAACTTTATAATGAGCGATGGACTTTAATGTAAGATTACTTTTGTTTCCTACACTAAGTCTAAAAAGCCTGTATAGCAGGGTTACAGTGATTTGCCGTGACAAACAATAAACTTAAGTCAATCTTATGTGCCAACCACTAGTTACTTAGGTCTACTTAAGTTAAGGTACATAAGTTTATATTAATACAAAAATAATGACAATTAAAGATGGGTTGCTTAATCTAGATCGAAGATAATGCAGAGAGTGTAAATATCTGTTGTTATTTAATCCCAGCAAAAAAAGCGTAAATTGCGCAATAATTGAAAACGTATTTTTTACTCAAAATGATATATTTACCATGATTTTTGCGTTTGAATGTTTCCCGAATAATAAGACTTCAGTTTGTCCCGTGATCATGGTACGATCAATTTAAATCATTTTCTGTGAACAATGCTAACAACATGTTCAGCAGTTCCTTATACCACTTAAATAACTAGAACAAGACATTCAGAAAATCAGCAGTGTTCAGTCGAACTAAGTGCAGTAAGTGCGGTCCGCTACCGCCGGCCCGAAACTGCGAAAACAATTGAAAGCGCCCGCTCGAGTGCGTAGCTGGCGAGCCGCCAACGCTTAACTCCTGGCTGCCTTGTTTTATACAGAAAAATGTTTAGTACAAAATAGTGGGAGGTACAGTCAGGGCAAACAGCTTGCTTGGTCCATATCTGATTCTTCTGACCGCACGCAGTGGCGCTTTCTGAGTCCAATACACTAAATACCTATTCGTTTTTGTTTTTAACTGTCCCAATATTCTATATTTGGACAAGTAACTAAATTTGTCTGTTTTTAAATAAAATGTATTTTTTTTTCATATCTTTTAAAATCATGTCAAATTGACAGTTTCTCACTGAAAAATTAAACGATATCGATATCGATAGGCATGTCATTGTATGATACCTCCATTTTCGTATGTGAGTTATGGAAGATTTGCTGCATGTTATCTAGTTAAGTGGCGATCACAATAGGCCTGTGACGGTCTCAGTAATACTATAGCCACAAATAAAAAAAAGTTAACTAGTGAAAATAAAATAAGTTTACAAGCAGTTGAATGCAGAGCTAATATCCTAATGCAATTGTAATTATGTTGATTAGCTTAATAATTATCTATTCAATTAATATAAAATTCTTGCGTGATTCACTGACTGACAGAAAATCAATGCACAGCTTGAATCTTAATTGCTAAAGAAAGACGTTCGTTTTGATGTTTAGTGCATAGATTATAAAATCAAAAATACTTACTTCTGAGACTATAGTTAAGGGTGCAATAAGAAAGGATTTTTTTGAAACCCACCCCAAAAGGATGAAGCAGAATCTATTCTGGTTTTTTGTATATAAAAAAACCCTTCGAAGTCACAGGATATTCCAGCCGATGACAAAAGTAAATTAACCTATTTATTTTTCTTATGTTGTAGATTGCAAAAAGTCAAATTCAAATGTATACCATAATATTTCAGAAATAAAAGAGATTTTTGTGTTTTAAAATGGTATTTGTTAATCTACTTTTCTTGTTGTCTGTACCTATGCTAACCATAAACCTATTTTCACAATGTAGTACATATTACATAAACGAACACCCAGTAGAGTGACAATAATGGTACTATAATTAAAATAGTTGCCCGCCCTCCGATCTAAACCATGGTCATACTATAGGTTATGCGGCTAAATTAGGTAGCCTATTGGTATATAGTGAGCCAGCTATTACTCCCTAATTACCTGCAATAGCCTAATTACAATTCTATTAGGAATGGTGCTTTATTCAAACTGTGGTATACGACATTTCCGTTGTAAATGTAAGCAAACATTACTGTAAGAAACGCAATAAAAGAGCTAATCTTAAAAAATACACGCTAACGACTGTAAGCTTCATGATGGATATCAATGTTGTCTGGAAAAGATTTATCGCACCTAAGCAAGAAGACCGCCCATTACTTAAATTGTGTTGTATAAAGTTTTTGTTTATTTTGTTATTTTACAATAGAATTTTCATTCATTCGTTCATTCATTCATGAACTTCTTCAGATACGTATTGAGTACGTAGATCCGTTTAGATTTCCAATTCGGAGGGGGACAGTGACACGTCCAATCAATCAATCTAATCGCTAGGAAATTCCCGTAAGCGTAGGTCAGGGCTGTTTTAGCAATAATTTGTTTCGTGTAAATTTTTTGATATAAATAAATAAATAATGCTGGACATTTTGCACACAGCATCATCTCGCCCCAAACTAAGCAAAACTTTTATTATGGGAACTACATGACTGATATACTACTTATATACTTTTTTTTGTAAATACACACATATTTTACATAGAAACACTCAGACCCAAGACACGCATTTGCAAATCATACAAACATTTGTCTCGCAGCGGGAATCGAACACGCAACCTTCTGCATCTCAGGCGGGCCTTCGCCCACTCCGCCACAGAGGTCGTCAACTATTTTCACTTTTGACAGGGTAAAAAAAACAATGCACTCGAACATACCTATAATTAATTTATGATATTAAAATCAAAAATTTGTGCATCAAGAGAGCCAGCAGGTCAAGACTATACCACATACTTTACCATTCTCTTGCTAACGTTTTGCTCCTTCTTCGTGACCACGCGAGTGAAATAGTAACACAGATAGGTAGGTACGTGATTTTCTTATGATCTAAATAAATAAATATTTATTATTAACTGCGACTTAGAATTTGTCATTTTTGGCGGCCCAGCGTTCTTGCGGGCGTCCTCTGGACGAGATATATAGTCCTAATTATATCCTAATATGATACCAAACACGAACATTTTAATGCTATAACTTCAATTAGCATGAATTCAATACCTGATAGGTTTGGTCTCACTGTTTCCGTCAAGTCGTATTTCCGCGGCAGCAGCTTGCTCTACCCGCTTCCTTCTGACATTATTTTAAAGTGTCTGAGAGTGCTCGTGCATATTTTATTTTTACAAATCCGGCGCTGTCTGTGCCACGTGAAGAGTTCTTCCGGTAGCTTTTAATGAAAGGGTTTTACTTGTAAACGGTACGGATTTTCTACTACTCTTTGCTTCATCTATTAAATACGGAAAACAACGTAAAGAACCCATCATGGCTATGAAAAACATTGACATGGATTAGTGTTCCGATTAGCGGCAATGGACAACCTGTCACATAGAATACAAACTACTATTCAAAGGGTGCATGCCTACGAAATTAGGTGGTTTTTGAATTAAAAAAAAAATTAATTTCGTTTGTATCTTAAGGTGTACAATAAAGTATTTTAATTCATTCATTCATTCAAAATTACCAAATTTAGAAAGTTGTTTTAAATAAAATAGAAAAAAGGGTAAAGGAAATCGTAACTATCTGATGATTAATGGATACAAATATAAATTATATATGATGTATGGAATTGCCTCTAACTAAGCCTACGTGGAATGCCTATGGGCATGGATATTTAGAATATGGAATTATCTAATCTAAAATGGATCCAAATCTGTAACAGATGTGCCATATTTAACAATGGGATAGTACACATTATTTGAACAGGATAAACTCCTCTGAATTTAGGCGGATTATTTGCTTTAGAACTAGCATTGTTATGAGTCATCTTACTTTTGTTTTGAAAAATATTTTGATGCTGGCAAATTCTTTGGGATACAAAGTTTTTTTAGCTAGCAATGAACAGCAAACTAAAATAACACACCACAACCAAAACGCACCATTGTAGCTTTCACAAAAATGCTTGAACCCGATTGATTTATAGAATTACCATCGAACCCTCCCCTCCCTCCCCTCCAGGGACCGGGATTAGGGTCCCGACAATACTCCCAATTGAACCTTCGAAAAATTTACATAATCTTGGTAAGACATAAAAAAGTTACTGCAAAAGTGAAATTCCCGAGAGATTCTTACTACCGTTGCCTTTTATTGGTTTTTTATTTATATTTTGCGTTTGTTTGTTTTTTGTTGACTTAACGAAACGAGGTGGTCGCCTCGACAAAGTCCTGTAATTAATAAATAAAAAAAGGTAAATATTGTGTATTTAGAGTAAAAGTCTTGTAATATATTTGTTTCGCTTCTATATGCTAGTTTTATTTTATGACAGGAGTATTATGGCCGTAAAATCTTGGAAACCGCTTTATAAGTTACAAAACGGGAACTTAAATATCGTCTTTTATGCTGAAGCGGCCGTTTTTGGTAGGTGCATGTAAATAGATTTTTTTGACCACTCACCGCTAGCCGTTCACTAGCTTGTGTTAAGGCAAGGCGATGCCGTTACAATTTTGATTATTGTGCGTTGCAGTATGAAGTTTATTACCTACAAAGAATACTAAACTACCGAGTTGAGGCGGTGCCGATCCGTTTCCAGGCTGATATGTGTGTGATAGATAACTTTTATGGTGAATTCTAAAATATTTTTATACGGTGGGCAGTAGCCATAAACCTTAGCTAGTGGGTTGGATGGTGTGATTTAGAATAACATTACGACAAGGCCTGTTCGTTGGTACAGAGTTTTTATATATTTAGACATAAATATACGTTTGTATCAACGCCAAACTATCATCGTTTTTTCAGAGCATAGTGTTGTATCCGCTGTCAACCTTTCCATAGGTGGTGGGTTTGAAATTTCGTATTCCATCCTGCACCAAAGGGTTTTTTAACGCGGAAACTCTTAGTGCGTAGTGGCAATGCTCTTAACAGTGAAGAAAAGTTGAGCATTTATGGAAGGGATCTTTTAGAGGTGCACTGAATCCTTTCACAACACTGGTTCTCAATCACTGATCAAAACACATTTTAGGACCACCTTACCTCACCGCTAGATCATTGATCTAACGTAGGGTGACCAAAAAATAACCTGACACAAGATTGATATTCAATATGGCATTTTAAGTATAACAATATTTCGTTTCTTCTTTCTTGTCTTTGTACATCTACCAACTTGATCACCTCTCTCGTTCTCCTCAAAGGTTTACTGGAAGGAAACTCTTTTTAGGGTTAAGCTCGCCTTTGGACATGCCTTACCAAAATTTTTTAATATGTCTCTGTTATTTCTGTAAACAATATAATTATTTAATAATGAGATCGTTTTATCGCTAGAGTCATGATCTAGCAATGGTTGTTCGTTTTCAAGGAGCAATTTCATCAACACAGCATTTTCTTTTCAACGATTTTTTTACAAGAATTTTTTTTTCTAAAACAAAAATCTTAATAAACCCGGTACTTGCTGCGAGTGATTCTGTAAGCTCATCAGCTCAGCAAACGGCGTTTTCCTCAAAGGTCAGTAGGTACTTACCTAATGGGATTAAACGGCGACCCACATTCACCAGCGGCGACTTGTAACACATGGCTACACTCTAACCAGGATCACATGCACACGGAAACATTCCGGAGTCGATAAACACTTGACTTGGCCGCCTGAGACGCAGAAGGTTGCGGGTTCGATTCCTGTCACGGGACAAATGTTTGTAAGATTTGCAAATATTTGTCTCGGGTCTGGGTGTTTTTCTATGTATGATATGTATGTATTTAGAAAAAAAGTATATAAGTAGTATATCAGTCATGTAGTTCCCATAATACAAGCTCTGCTTAGTTTGGGGCTAGATGATGCTGTGTGGAAAATGTCCAACAAAACAAACACTGACGGAAAAAAAATGTCCACCTGTTAGTAAGCGGTTACCGTAACCTATGCTTGCAATACCAGAGGTATCACTCGCACGTTGCCGACATAGCGGATCTTAGCACCAATACCCTTCCTAAAACGAAACAAATAATTTAAACAAAATGAGTAAAAAAATGGCTTTGGAAGTTTTTTCTGAAATCTTTACTAAAACCGTCTGTCTGTAATCCAGTCTTCGCTAAATGAGAAGGAGAGAGATGCCACCTGTCTCACTTCAACAAGTTGTGACACAAATCTTTCGGTAGTTAGTGCGAACCACTTGCGAGTGCAAAAATTATTGTCAACGAAACTTTTTGGTTTGGGTCTTGGGCTGGAGAAGTTACGAATTATTACTCGATGTTTTCCCAATGTTCTCCCAACTTTACTAGGAAAAGTGTTTTAGCAAGGATAACTTGGGAATAGATGCAAACTTACTGATATTTGATTTCGGAGTAAGTTTTTCTAGTATATAACAACATTTGGCTGGGTAGCCGAGACGAAAGGAGGTTCGATTCCCGCTGCGAGACTTATATAAGCTCATCTACAATTTTTTGTTTCAGGCCTTTGTGGTAACATAGTTTTTTAGTTCCTGATATGCATGTTACAGAAAATCTTAGTGTCGGGTCAGAGGGCCTAGCCAATTGTACATTCACTTCATAGCTATTATAATATATCCTGTTAGACAGACAATGGCCCCGATTCTGTAGTACACTAACTAAACAAAATTTAAACTGTCACTTTCTTTTAATAATGGTGTATGCAAGAAAGAGATAGCTACAATTTTAGTGCTGTCAAATTACGACAGTTTAAATTTAGTTCAGTTAGTGTACTACAGAATCGAGGCCATTGTGATACTAGGTTATGTCAATTTCATACATTTTTGTACTATAAAAACAGTGAAAACAGAATATTTATGAAGCGAATCGTCACTGTCTAAACCCTTTGGACAAAGCAAGCAAATGCAAGTGTGTGACTATTGCCTGTGAAAAAACTAACAGAGGTTTCACATCAATCTCAATTCTATCCCTCTGTGATATCAAAAAAGATAAAATTCAGTGCCGCTGTGATTCTGAAAACTGAGGAATTGAAATTCCGTATGGAAATTTATAGCGCATTCCGCTAGGCAGCGCTTCTGCTTGTAATACGAATAAGATATTTCTAGACAAGTTTAATACAGGAACTTTGAATTCTTTGAAAATGTTTTTGCAATCAGAGAACTATCTCAGGATCTCGCTTAAAGTGTGGAAGCACAAAAAGCAGCTTCGCGATATCCATTAATCAGAGGCAAGTGACGCGGCGCCGTCGAGTCGCCGTTATAGATCGCACTTAACGTAACATCTGATAATATACTTACTGAAATAGAGCAAGCAGAGACAGGTTCAAAAATATATATAGATAATCATTTATTTGTAACTAATGAAGTAAATATTTTTTAATCAAAAAAAAAATCTTCGGATCTTTTGCATTTCCATTTATACACAAACGTGCTTTTACTCAATGTGAACTCGGTTTTTGTACATTATATGGAGTTAAGACGAAAATCAAGAATGGGCTACTTACGCTTGACTACGAAGAAACAGAGTCGCTTTTGGTCCCTTTATCATAAAATCTGGGTCCAGTTACAAATATTAAAATACTGTCCATGGTAAAGTAATCCCTTATTAATATACAGCATTAAACACATCACTCACATTCACACACCCAATACCCCACCCACACACGCATATACACACACACACACCCCACTACGTACATCTTCTTGTTTGGGCAAAGAACCTTAACTTTTTCAGTTGAAAATCCTAGGCACATTCTTAACTTAAGCACTTGATTATTTTATTTTTTTTCTTTTTGCCTAGCTTTATTTTTATCAAGTCTTGCTATTCTACCTAAACTCGCTTGTTTTCTCCATTAAATACTACTTGGTAAATTTTGATCATCCGATCAAAATTTACCATTGGGATCCATTGTAATAATGTAAACAGTTTTTAGTAGGTATTTTGAGAAAATTTGAAAAATAAATTATAGATAGATAATCATTTTTTAACTAATGAAGTAAATAACTAATACGGTTGGACTGCTGTTGAGGGAAGTAGCCACAAATCGGTATGGGACTCAGCATAAAGCGTCGCAGACCTGGTGTAGGCAAGCAGTGCGCTGATCTTCCGTTCTCTCGCAATATCAGTAGCAGATAGCTTCGATATAAAACAAATAGTTTCTTAACTAGGTACTTATAGAGTTAGAAGGCCTTCTATTCATTCTTATTAATGTAAACCTTTGGAACTTAAAGTACAATTGCGTCTATAAAATTATTATAAAACTTATTTACATTTTGTAATTTGAAATGTGCTAGAAACAGGCAATTATTTTATTTACATATCTAAACGAATGACCATAATTTAAGCAATATTTTAAACTATTTAATGTAATGTAAATAATAATTAGGTAGGTACATACATAAGAGATACTTAAACAGGAATACAAAAATATTCGCTGCCGTTAAAAAATATTGTCACGTGATATTAAATATAAAATAGACCAATCTTACCGATGGGCATGATGATTGATAATGCTGTATGTAAATGTCTACCATTATTTTTAATATTATTATTAAACGATGGACCGATGAAATCTCGAAGGTGGGAAGTCTTTGGGTGGAAGTGTCTCAAGACCGTACATTAGACGAGGGGGGATGTACCACCAAGTGCTTTTTTATACCATCAAGGTGGGAATCAAGCATCACCACACCCACCTATTGGTAAATGGTTACCCTAGCCTATGGGCGCTTACAACACCTGGTTGCCTATTTAATAATGGCCTTTTTAAAAAAAAACGCATCCCGAATAACACCTTTTATTTATCTATTGAATGTGTCCTGTAATAAACGTTATGTGTATGAAAAACATATAACTGTTTTATATGTGCTGTGTACAGCTCTATACCAAATAATAAAAGAACAAATTAATAGTAAAAAAACATTTTTAAAAACAAGATTTTAACCCTGAGTGCAGCAACCATGTCATGGTGATACTTAAAACCAGCTATCCTAATAAAAGGCGTACACAAAATTTCGTGTCTGTGCTGTTGACAGTTGAAGAGTTCCTTTATCTGGAGCTAATCCTGGATGCCGATTCAGGTCATGCTTTCCATAAATGCATTGTCATCGGAACTGAACCAACATGAAAAAAATAAACTCTGTAGGTTCCTCTTAGGAAGTCGTTCTAATTACGCTTGCAAATTTTTCACCCTAACAAACAAACTAACATACAAACATCGCAAGTTTAATAAAAGCTTGTAATAATAAACGTAGCTACTACTTTCACACTATGTCCAGCAGAGAACTTCTTTCGGCTGATGATGCTGATAGCACGCTTCCAGAAAATGATACTCTGCTCAGCCCAGCCCTAAGTTATTAATGTTGAGTTACTTATCGACCATTCTTTCGCCGTTTGCTCCTGTCCGCGACCGTCTTGTTTTTCTCGATAAATAATGTCCGATCTTCCCTTTGTTTTGACACTAAATATCTATTAACTATAATCTATTGTAATTAGTTATTACAGTAGGGGGATGGATATCGTACTTATTGTTTTTTGAGTGGGCTCATGTCACTATGTGTAGTGGTGGGTCCTCAGCACGTGTGGCACCACTTTTGTAGCTACACACTTTCTCAAAAGAGGCCTCACTCTTTTCGTTTGGACGAGCTAGCACACCAGCACGCCAACACAGTTGCACAATCGTGCTAGGCGCGATGCACGAGGCGAGATCCTGCCCGCGAGGAAAGATCGTGTTGGCTCGCACACAGCACTCCACTCCATTACCACACCACACAACAGGCACAGTGCACACTGTGTTCCCAAGACTGCCTCACTCAACTACGTTCAGAAACTGTCTCGCCTCAATTGTGGTATCACAGTGTGCTGGCTCAGTTGTAAAACTGAGCCCCTCGCACGATCCTCGTTTTCAAACAGTGTGCTACCCATCTAGCTACGTGCCAGATCAGCTGGGCTGTTCATCCCCTATCTGTATCTGAAAGTCACTCGGTGATGAAATTAAATGATTTTCACTTGCACACTTTCAACATGGCCACAGAATACGGATTTGTGTTTTTTTTTTTTTTTTTGAATAACCTAACGAGATTATCCGACAGAGAACGACAATTGGCTGGTTATATATGCCGAAGAACCAACCGTTGGGGTAAACGAGTTCTTGAGTGGAGACCGCATCTGGGTAAGCGTAGTATGGGGCGCCCCCCGGCTAAGTGGAGCGATGACTTAAGGAAGGCAGCGGGCAGTAAGTGGATGATAAGAGCCAAACACCGGGCTCAGTGGCGTGTATTAGGAGAGGCCTATGTCCAGCAGGCCTTATGTGGACTGATGATGATGATGATTTTTTTTTAAGAATAGTAGAATTTTTGCATGGCATAGTGGTAGATCGTCTGGGGGAGTGCTACCGTCATGTGTATTTCTGCTGTATTCCGGTTTGAAGGGTATGGTAGCCGGTGAAATTACAGTTTCAAAGTGGTCCTTGTGATTTTATTGAATAAATGAATTTTGACTTTTGTTTTTGACTAGGCACATGACATATTTCATCTTAATATCTCAGGGAGGCAACGCGTGAGGCCATAAGCTACGGTAACCGCTTACCAACAGGTGGGCTATGAGTTTCTTTGCCTCTATAATAGTAAAACAAAAACTCGGCGGTATGGCTTGAACTCTGAACGTACCAATCTCGTGGATTATAGTAATTAGCTCCTTTGTTCCAAATGAGTCACAAGTTTGAGCCTAGAATTTTGGAATTTTCAGAATATTATATAATCTTGTTATTTCCCGTAAGTGTGGAATAGGTAACGCTTCAAACCAATTAACATTCTGAAGTGTGGCCATTTAGTTAGACTTACAACTGAGTCAGTTTGCCAAATGAAGGGCACGTCAAACTGTTTTTCTGGTATATAATAGCAACATTGGGCTTTATTCATAGGTTATATTTATATATTTCATTTATTCATACTTAATGTCCTAGCTAAAATGGTTAAGCTTAGGTGTGGTAGAGTTGCAGATAGGATAGATAGATAGATAAATAAACTCTTTATTGTACACCAAAACAAAATATAAAGTACAAAGGAATTTATAATAATATAAGGTACAATTGGCGATCTTATCGCTGAAAGCGATCTCTTCCAGACAACCTTTGGATGGACAGATAAAATAGAATCAAAAGACGGCGGTGTACGAGTACCTAAACCTATAAAGATATATATATATATATATATATATATAATATATTAATATAATATATTAATATATATATATATATTAATCATAATTACCTACATAAATTACATATACTCATATCCTATATAATATACATTCAAATTCATTATTTTTTACAATTAATAAACAAAAAAAAAAAAAATAATAACAATGAAATAGTTTGTAGTTATACAAAACAAATGTCAATAATCATACAATATGTCCAAAATTATAATTGTCAATATTTTCTTATTATATTAGAGTGTTTTGTATTGGAGTGTGGTTTTATTTAAATTGAGCGTTTGAAGACCTTAATGCGGTTTTTATTTTGCGCTAAATATACTTTTACTCATAAAATAAATAACTTTTGAGTTGTCGTGTAAATTATATTATTCGGTCCCTTTGTCACGCCACAGATGAGGAAAGGCGTATCACCCTAATTTTGCATTAGAATTTCAATGTCCCAACTTTTTGAAGCCGCAAAAAAGCGCAAATAGAGTAAAATTGTTGGGAACAAAGTCCTTCAAAGGGCTAAAATTACGGTTTAAAGTTTTAATTATCTTTCTCTGGAGGATATTAAAATGGAGATTTCCAGAAACGATAGAAACTGAAAGCTAAAGTGAAATGGGATGGTAACGATTTGTTTAATTAAAATATAGAGTTAACGATAAAACTTTTAGGAGATAGATTTCATAGTCAAAGTCAAAGTCAATAAGTTTTTATTCATGGAAATCACAAGGATAATATAGAAACGTCAACTTAAAAACTACGTGAATTTAAAATTTGAATGTGATTTAGTAATTTTATCAAACACACTGTTAAAAATTTGACTGTATGTAGTTTTTGATGATGTTGTAAGTATTGTAGAACCGAAATGGTTCTTTTAACCCCCAATAGTCTTGACTCTGAAGGGTTTTATCAAAACAAATAAACAAAAGATTACTTGCTCAACACTGATTATTTTGTTAGAGAAAATTATAGAAAACCAGTACTAGTTTTGCTTTAAAAAAGATAGTGTCAAACTCAACTGAAACATTTTCAATTTTATTTGACAGTAACATCTAGTTGACTGATCATTTACTTTCCAACAGACTCTAGACCAACCTAAGCTACCTCTATGTTAAAGCCATACATATACATTTTATGGTCAATTACCTGATTATACTATTAATTGTGTCTCGTACTATACCTTAAATAGATTGCTGGCTAGAAGTGAAACAAGTCACACTAGGCCTGCAGTCGAACGCAAAATAAATGTTATCAAGATTTTATGCTAAGAGCCTTTTCTATTTGTGATCCCAATTTCAAAGGTGCAAACTTAACACGGAGCGGTTCTTCTAAAAATCTGAGTAAATCGAAAAGGTGGCGTCAACACGTCCCTTTCGTTCAGCCAATTCTAACAACCTGAAGCCAGCGGTTATTTCCTCACGTCAATATTGTCATGTCTATTTTCAGAGCAAGGAATCTAAATACAGGTATGTTAAAAAGTTTTCAATTCTCAATATATGTATTGCTTTCACATGGTTTTATAATGACCGCCATTTTTTCCATATTGAACTGAACTACTGCCAAATTGAATTACTGAAACATACAAGGTTTCATTTCGATACGACAATTGAAGTAGGTTAAAATTTATTTCCAAGCTTTGATTACAATGTTTGTTTGTTATTTAGTTAGTTACAAGCGAAGTTAATATAGTTGGCGAAGTCAAGTGTTTCACATGTCTTGGTTCAAAAGCTCGAAGACTAAAAAGGAGGTATTGCCTTATACTCAACAAACGTGAAGATTACTAGAATCATAGTCGTTGCAGCATTTTTTTTGAACGATCATTCTCTGTATAGTTCAGGGCTCTCTGCTCTTTCCTACACGATTTGGCTTCGAACGCTATCTCACCCCAGCTCCTGCACTATTTGTGCCGTTCAAACAATTCCTAGAGTCGTGTTTTAGAAGTCTGCGAGATTTCAGCTCATTTAGAACAAAGTGTGGGCGTTCCGGGGAACTGTGTCAGATGTGGCGGTGACTCGGGGGAATTGGAGAGAAGTGGCTTCCAGAAAATGGTGATGTACGTATCTAACATAATAATATATGATATCGACATAGTTAACTTGACTTTTTGATTATGGCTTGTGTGCTAAGTTATTAAAGTGTTTTTTGAGATTTGAGAATTTTTGATATTCTGTCAACTTTAAAATTAAGAATGTCCTTAAATAAAGGATATTCTTAATTTGGAGACAATGTTCTTTTAAGATAAATTGATAGAAAATGCTTTATTGCACAAGATTAAAAAGTACAGAGGCAAACTTAATGCTAATTAGTACTTTCTTCCAAATACTAACTAGCTAACTTTTTTGTTTCTTTTTTGTACTTTATTGTGATATTCAAAGTTCTATTTGACTGACTGACATGCCAGCATGAGGGCTCATTCGAGAAAATGTTGAGCCTAGCCATCATAAGTCGATATTCCATGTCGCAGGCGTTCTGGCTGTTTAAAAGTTCCCAATTGGACAGTTTAGCATTGCTATTCAGCGGGGCAATGCAGCCAGCATTATAAGAACGCTTCCGCTGTATCAGTTGACCTATCTAGAGATCGTTTGCAATGGTCTTTAGAAAGCTACCTATTTCATCTGTATTTTTGTATAACCTACCTACTTGTACATAGTTGGCTGGATAGCGCAGGCCCTAAGCTCATAAACTTTTACCACCTTGCTTGACGATATTTTTGAGCTTAGAACAACTTCAGTTTTTAACGGACTTCAAAAAAGGAGGAGTATCTCAATTCGCATGTATTTTTATTTATTTATTCCCCTTAGGCAAATGAACAGATAAACTAATACTGTGGCCCGTAATTTTTATTGCCACCTTAGTTGTATAAAAAACACAATGAAATAAAAACACAGAATAGATTACTCTCAATCGATTTTCAATCCTGTAGAATTTCGATCTGATAAACTATTTTAAAATTAAAAACCGAGATCTTCTCAACCAGATTTCAACTTCAATAATGGTTATATTATCGGGTATCTCGAGGGCTCTCTCGTTAATAGTCCTAATCGAGAGCCATCGACCGCGCAGAGCCCCGAGTGGACCATTCAGCCGCAGACCGATTCATACTTACTTTGAGATATGCTTCTGAACACCCACTACTGTTAACTTCCCCAGAGCTTACTTACAATATAATAAAATTGTTTATTGTTCAAGCATATGTATTTATATTTTTGTATCAACCTATACAGTCTCACTCCTGGGGAAAGGTCTCACCTTTTTCCTCTACGACACTCGGTTAGTTGCTATCTCTGGCCATTTGGAATGCACCCAGGTCAACTCGCCATCTTTTTTCATGGATGTCGCCGCGGACGTCGTCCGTTATTCGGTACCCATCTTGGTAACTTGGTAACCGTACTATTGGTTAAGGTATCGACTAAGTTTCAACTCATTCTGCGAGTCTTGATCAGGGTGAATAATCAAGACGCCCTCCCTCCGCGTCGCATCGTGCACCGTTCATATTTTTTACCAATTAAATCAATATTTTTCTGAGTAGGTAAGACAAGTAACAAGTAAAATCATCAATAAATACCTCTAGTATGATTTCATAAGTAGGTATGATTAACTAGTGGTACATTTTTTATGGGGTGGCGCGTTGAGGGTCGGACGAGAATAACATACTCCCATCTCCCAGCGCCAGCGCCCTGCATCGGACTTTAGTTCGCCAGCACATAAGTGCTTTAGAAGTTAACTTCTTAAGCAAAGACTTAGGCGTGTATGTCTGTGTGCCAGTTTTTCTATGGAAACTGGTCACCAGGTAAAAAACAGGTATATAGTCGGTTTAGTGGGATTCAGAACCTTTTATCCGGTTTGCAATTTTTAAATTAGAAGTTTTTATTTTGACGATGAGCTTTATTTTTCCGAATGATTATTTGCAAAACATGGGCATCGTTTGGACTTGCCTTTGGCTTCTCCCTACTTGATACATTTGTGTGTTCGACGGTTACGTAAATCTTAAAAATGTTAATATCTAAATAAAATACTTTGGTACCTACGCGCTTTTTGCTCACAAATAAAATTATAGCCAATTAAAATTATCTAGTTATAAATGAATAATGACTAGTAATTTTATAGTCATTTTGGATAATTTTAATTTTTATAAAATATATTTTTTCCAAAATATAATGGTGGATTTTTATTTTAATCGGTTATTGTTCAAATTGATGGCGATAAGCTTGTAACTTAGCAACTTGTCACGTGGAATGTTAACAACTTCGTAAAAAGGGGAAAATGTGCCACATTTCAAGTTTGGTCGTACTACCCTGTAATTGATATTCTTATATGTCTTCATACTAAGTGTTGATCTGAGAATGTCTCTCATAGACACTACATTCGTGAGCATGTTTGTTTGTTTATTTAATTTAAAAAGTTTTCAATAGTTTAAAAAATTGTTTCATTACTAATATTATGGTCACGCACTCATTAATCACGAAGTTCCGAATGTATTGTTGAAAACTATTTTTTTATGCTCTTTATTTTACCTTTGTGCTAGGAAATACCAACCAATCTATTCCTGGCTTGTAGTGTTGTGTACGGGAAGTGCAGGTTCCTGGCAAGACAGGCTAGCAGCGAGTGGCGCCAACAGATCGTGTCGCCACGCCTTTAAAAAAAGAAAGAAAAGAAAATATTTTTTATTTGGCAAAACGGAATGAAGACATCAACTTTGCACTAAAACAGACACCCAGGTAAAATAAAAAGGATATAATGAATTATTTTTTAAATCCACGCCTTTGTCTTGTTTTGCCATGGAGCATGAAATGCTTACCTTCCATTTCATGGCTTTTATGCTTAGTTTCGTTTACTACTGCTAATTGCAATAAAGAATGTTCTGTCTTATAAATAGGAAATTCTTAAAAAAAATAAGAAGGAGGAAGGAAATGGTAGCGATCTCTTTTCTATTTTTTTTTTTTAATTTTTTTTGATTAGGCGAGATTTCAGGGTAATTGCTCGGTATCTGGCTACGCTACAATAATAATAATAATAATAATTCTGGGATTTTCCACACAGCATCATCTAGCCTCAAACTAAGCAGAGCTTGTATTATGGGAACTACATGACTGATAAACTACTTATAAAGGTTTTTTTTATGGGAGCATCAGTCATGTTTGTTTGCCAACATGGCAGGTAGGTACACAAAGATACAAGTGTAATGGTAGGTACATAACATTTCAGGTAACAATAACAACTGAAACCTAAATTTCCCCTTTTAATTCACGCATTCCAAAAACGCGCAAAAACTCGTAAATAGTAGAATAATTATTTATGGTTTCTGTTTTCGCTTTGTTTGTTACAATGAGAGCATTGTGATGGTAATATGATGCAAATGTGGCACACTGCTGGCGGAATTATTAAAAATAGCCGGAGTGAGTATGGCGGGCAGGCGGAGGGTTCCGTGAGATTAAAAAAGTTTGTGGTTTGAAGGAACAAGGTGCTGTATTTCGTTTGTAAGAAAAGCAGCATATACAAGTTATTTTAATACGGCCGTCGCAAATATAAAAATATATACTACATATAGTTTTATACTCTAACCAGCGAATTATCATGATATTATTTGAGTAGGTACATGTAATCACTCAAGTGTCTAAGCATTGTCTAAAGGTAGGTCAATATGACGCGGTGGCGGTGGCGGTGGTGATGGCATTCAAGGGGAAATGGTTGTCAAGTGGTTGAAAAGGTTCGCTTGAATGTTTTGACCGTTAGACCAAACTATGACATTTGAGAGGCTAAAACACGAAAATTCTTTATCTCCGAAGAATTACAATAATCACGTGGCCAATTATTTACCTTCCACACGTCCAAAGCACTAAAAAAATCGGCAACAAATTCAAACATCCTTTTTCTGATGTATTGAAATATATCTAAATAAGCAACAAACCATATAAGTACCAATCATGTCATCGTTAGCTCATGAACATATCACTCAGTACCTGCCTAAAACTATCTGTCGATATGCATTCATTCATTCACTTAATATTCTATACTGCTATGACAGATATGCTCTTAGTAATAATCTAATAAAATTACATTCCCTGGTACCTATTTGAAATAGACAGAAAGAAAAACTATCAATATATTCAAGCACCTACCCACTTATGTAGGTATAGCAGTTTCCGCAATGCGTGGAAAGATTTATAATATTATACCCGATGAAATTAAAAACCTACCACTCAATCAATTCACCAGTAAACTTAAACGTTGGTTACGTGATAAATGTGTTTATGATATAAAATAATTAATTTAGTAAACTATAAATGTTATTAAAAATAATATGACGTGTTATTAATTAATGTTATTAAATAAAACTTATATAAATTAAAATTATAATGAAATTAAATTGATGTTAGGTTTAACTAAGATAAACATTTGCATGCCAATGTGTTTGGTGAAATATGTGAAACTATAACTAATTACTGTAATATCTTTGTAACTATATTTCTCGCAAATAAACCATTTCATTTCATTTTACAATTTTCGTTGAACCCTAAAAATTTTAGGCGATAAAAATGCCGAAACGCCGAGCCGTTCAAATTTATGAGGGGACTTTGTAGAGTAATAAAAATTTGGATACCCTCAAAGCAGGACTTTATTCTAAGTCATCATTACTCGACTGATGGTATTGTGTAACTGTTTAATTCTTAGACGTTTTGATGACCAGGTTACATAGAGAAAGTTTATTGATGGTTTGCAGTTTGATAGGGAAATATACAATAAAAATAAACGATTATATGTAGATTTTTGTATGTTTGTATGTTATGTTTTAACTTGCCTCTGATTACCCCCTACTTGGTCTCTTTAAAGATCTACTCACTGAGTGAGGTAGTTAGATGCAAATCCAAACACAATATTTAATAATAAATAAGTTATGCTGGATATTTACCACACAGCATCATCTATCTAGCCCCAAACTAAGCAGAGCTTGTATTATGGGAACTACATGACTGATATACTACTTACATATTTTTTTTGTAAATACATACATTTTATTCATAGAAAAACACCTAAACCCGAGACAAATGAATGCAGATCATACAAACATTTGTCTCGCAGCAGGAATCGAACCCGCAACCTTCTGCGCCACAAAGGTTGTCAAATATATACCAATATTTAATATACCAATGTTTTACAAGTTGCATTTGACTTGAAATATCCATAGTCACTTAAACACTGTTGGCACATGCCTTTACAAGTAGGCATGTGCCTTTAACCGTTTATTCAAGCGCACTGTACGTGCGCTTTTTGAGATATTAATCCCATCGGCCGTTGGGTTACATTCCAAGTACAACACGGCCTTCATCAATAACTAGAAATCAATAAATCAAAGAGTAGGATGGAAACTGACAATTCCATCTCGTGGTCGCGAACGGTGCTCATGAGGAAGAACTTCTAAACGGTCAACGAAACGTAGGCAGAAGAATAGTAAATACGTGGTATAAATATCCTAAAATGATACCAAACCACAATAACTTCGAAGAGGATAACCTAAGCATCCTGTAACCTCCACTCTCCACGACAAAAATATGCTTATGTTTTGTTTGTGCTGCGGTGATTTTTATACCTAGATAATACATATGTAAAAAGGACCCGGATCAAGGAGTCTGCCAAAAAGGTGTTTTCTTTTATTTCGTCCGAAAGAAGGTGGATACTGAGAGCTTCCAAACGTAACATACACACATCAAAAAAAGTTTGCGATCAGTTATAAAACTTAACTCATTTTTGATAATTATGTTGTTATATAAAAATTGAAAAAGTTGTAAAAATTTTATATCGGATTTAAAAAAAATTATCTAATTAAAAATGATTGTCAAGTCAGTCAGTCAATAGGTTTTTATTCATTGAAATCACAAGGATCATATAGAAACGTCAACTTAAAAACTATACGTGAATCTAAAATGTTAAAATGAATTTACGGCGGTTCCTCGCGCTCGACCAAGCATAGAAGAATCAGGCAACAAACTCTGCTTGGTTATTTTTTTGATGATCCTTCATTCAGCTTTAGTGTGGTGCCAATCGAACGTAAATGAACGAGACTCATTTATAGAAAAAAGTACTAGTCAGTGACTTAAATAAAGTCTAAAAAGTATCAACCTAAGTTCTTATGACAATACACTATACGCTTTATAATAGTAATGCTTAACCTATTCTTAAAAAAATATGATACCACAGATATACAATTCCACAATTAAGCTAACGAAGGAGCGGAGCGACGACATCGGGCCATGCAGTTTTATCGTCAATATAGGCATTTAAGGTGTAATACGCCTTCTTTATTAGATTGTTCTTTATATAAGATTTAAATCTTCGAATAGGCAGCTCGGTTACATTTTCCGGAAGCTTATTATAGAAGCGCACAGAGTTTCCCATAAAAGACCCGTTGGACTTTTCTAATCTAAATTTCGGGATGAGTAATTTATTTTTGTTTCTAGTATTAATGTTATGGACATCACCTTTTTTTATAAAACTAGCGTTATTTTTATGCGTGTACATTAAGTTTTCATAAATATACATTTCATAATATAATTGTTCTTTAAACATAGAAAGAATTCCTTTATTTATACAACTAAGTACAAGTAGGTATATACAAAAAATACAAATGAAACAGCAAGCTATTTAAACACATCCTGCATTGCCACCCTGAATGGCAATTCTGATGTGTTGACGCAGGCACGAGCCAGATGTTTTCCTTGTATTTCAAGGAATGAAAAATAATTAAACTATAAAAAATTGATCGCAAACTTTTTTCGATGTGTGTATATTTTGGCAGACTTTCCTCGCAGTTTACTTTAGGATTTAAAGCTGCAGACAGACGTTTGAATATGCGAATGCCGTTCTGCATGCATTAGTAGATATCTACTAAGCCACAGAGTGGTGTTGCAGAAGGATTGCTCACCTGTAAAAGTGAAGTGAAATTAAGTAAATGTCGTTTTATTTTCTTATTACAAGAATCCTTCATAACTATTTTTTATAGAATCCTAAATATATTATAGTTCTTTATTCATATGAATGAATAAAAACCTAGTGTCTAAAAACCGAGTTTTAAAACACTAGCTAAACGTGTTATTATTTATTATTTAAAAGTTATTATTTATTATAACTAGTTATTATTACTAACTAAAATTTAAATATTAACTAGTTATTATAACTAGTTATTATTTAAAAAAAACTTTTAATTCAAAGACTGCTCTACAACCAGGACCGATCTTACCAATGTCCCCTAGACCACTGGAAGATTTTTGTGAGAAATTATAAATAAGTAATACTTGATATTATTCACACAGCATCATTAACAACATGATTGATAGGCCTACTACTTATATATTTATTTGAATACATACATAATATTCATATAATTAATCCAGGCCCGAGCCAAAAATATGCAATCATACAAAAATTTGTCCCGCTGCGGGAATTGAATCCACAACCTTCTGCGTCCTAGGCCCCTTAACACAACACATCAATCTAATTTTTATCTATGTATGTATATCTTAGTAGGTAGTGTATCTACCTACGTTTATAGCAAAATATGCTAAGTACCTTATTTTTTTATACAAAATACTAGTTTTTTGACCTACTGTACTTTAGCTACTATACTGTGGTACTGTTTTGCAATTTAGTAAATGTTTAATACCTACTGCTTTACGAACAAACATACATAAGTTTAATGTTACTTCTCTATCGGGCATTTAAATCCTGCGAGAATATCAAAATGAAATAAACAATATGAAACTGTTATTTTTATTACTATATTTTAACGGACTTAAAAAAGGCGTAAAATCACTATAACGTTTTAAATTCTGGTTGTTCCTTGTGATTTTAATTAAAAAAAAATATTTTGTTTTCTCATTAAAATCCTAAAAAACTAGTTAAAAATTTGTTGATACTCTTGAGGATGTGAGAGCTCGGAAAATATAATTGAAGTAGGTAAATGAAACAATACTATTAAAAGTCTCTATATTGTATATATTATAAAGAAGTAGGTATACATAATTAAAGAGGGATACAGGTGGTATCGGATATATATAGTTAAGGTTGATATAACTAGTGTTAAATACTAGTGATACAATATATACGTAGGTATAGACATTTCACTCATTTTACATGATATTGCACTCGCTGTCCCGTAATTAAGTTCTTTTATTGCTCGATCAATCTAAGCCTTAATTTTATCAGCATTGATTTTGTTTATCAATTTTACTGTTATTTATTTCAGTTATTTGTAATTTTTACCTTTATCATATTATGGAAGTAAAGTGTTTTGTTGCATTGATCGATCAAACAATAATAGCCAAGAGACATCTCTATTCTTTAAAATCCAAATTCACACAATCCAAAACATATAGGTAGGTAGCTATCTACTTTAGGAAACGTTTCAATTATTGCTGCTTGTAAAGTTTTAAAGACATATCACACAATTATTTTATGTTTGATGTATTATTTCGTACAAAATGATTTATCAACTTCCATTATTAATTATTCACTAAGCACTGTAGAATTAATCGTTGTCTAAATATTACCGAAATATACAATTTTACATATAATCCATATTCATTTTTACAAACTTTTGATATTCATTTTCAGACTAGTATTAACTGACTAGAAATATGTTTGTTAAGTTTAAAAATAATATAAAAATCAGTCTTTGTAACATTAATTAAAATTGATATTATGTAGTTACGTAAAACAATAGAAAAAAAATAAAAAAAATAAGGGTAATTAACTAAATTTTAACAACACAACCTACAAGTAAATTATATTCATATTATGTATCGTTATAAATAAGAATAAATTATTTATTAATAACATAGGTATAATTGAAAAATAATCTTGATTCTAAAAATCACAATCAAATTCCTTCTTCATAAAAATTTTATGTTCGTTATTACTAATTTTAGATAAAGTTACAGATAACATAATATAAAATACTAAGGTATGTTTGTGTAGTTGCATAGTTCTTTGCCGTTCTTGTACATGGATGTGATGATGGGGTCTATGTTGTGATACTCCTTGCCGGAGCGCGGTCGGAGCGTGCTCGTAGGCTGACGGCTCAACCTGAAATCAACGACAATGTTTTCACTTTTTAAATCATTAACATTGGAATACCCGCAACTTCGTCACGACGATTTTTTTCAAACTTCATATACCCACTAAACATAAACTAGCTAGGGGTTGATTTTGAGAGATCCTTAGTGCACTTTTTTTCACTCGCTCATTGCCAACCAGTGTGTCTAAGACAAATACCTCACGCTTAGTTTTCCTTTCACGCTAACGCAAATTGGTCAAGGTAAAACTTGACAGCAGTCACGTGGCATTTCCACAGTTAATGTTATTTCCATACAATTCTATCTGTCAGCAGATGTTAACGACAACAGAAAGTAATATTTTTCTAGACATAATGGTGAAAAGTCTCATGTTCCTGTAATTTTACATTCTTTTCAGGTTATGCTATGGGTTGATTTTTAGCCAGCGAGTCAGTCAGAAAGTATTTGTTTTTATTAGCTTATAATGTAAGTTTAATATATGTAATGCATGAAATTTATTATAGTAAATTATCTCTAAGTACAAATTTTTGGGTTACCTAACCCAAAAATTTGCAATTGGTCGAGTATAGTGATACCTAACAAACTAGCCTAATGTACCTGTATGTAAATGAAGAACCAATGTACAAAATGAAGTTTTTTTAGTTATTCATAAGATCTTATTTTTTAGTGTTTTTCTTGGTTTCCCTGCGCTAAGTTAGAAATCTGACGAGGTTGAGGTATATGGTGATCCTGTAAAGAGCCTAGTAACCGATGATGGAATAACCAGCGTGGTTAAAGGATTCAGTGCACCTTGCAGAGGAACTTTTCATGCTTCTTTCATAAGTTACTCGAATTAATAAGCTTATTGAAAATCCTCATAAATCTCTGGAGAGTCCAACGATGAAAAGATGATGTAAATATAGATTATGACATTACCGTATCCCACTGGGTGTGTCTGATGAAGAATGCGATGACGTCAGCGAAAGTGTTTCAATATAATCGGACATGTCAGATGTTCCACTTGAAGTACTATGCGTATCCATCACCCCTGAAAATAAAAACATACATCTAAAAAAACTCTTTGGATTTAATCATTTTAATGCTGGGCATTTTCACACAGCATCATCTAGCTCCAAACTAAGCAGAGCTCGGGTTATGGGAACTACACGACTGATATACTACTTAATATACATTTTTTTGTAAATAAATACGGAATATTATAACATAGACAACAGACAAATATTTGCAGATCATATAAACATTTGTCTCAGTGCGAATCGAAACTGCAGCCTCCTGCGTCACCCACTGCACCATAAAGATCTTCAAGGGATCTTCGGCCACTTCCCTGATTCAAACCCGAGACCTTTAGGTCGGGGTATATACCACTGGACCGCCGCAGCTCAAAGTAAAAAGCAATTACTCTGAGACGACAGCGGCTTCCTTCCATCTCAGTCCTCACCTACTCTAACGGAAGGGCGGCCAGTAATGAAACAAGACATAAAGATGTAATCGGTAATGACTTCGTGACATTTAAGAGCTCGTCACATCCGGTCAATTACACTTAAGCCGTGGGTCGTATCGTAAAAGGGGCACGTCATTTCCGCTGTCCGATTATCCAACTTTATGTTACAACTGAGAATTGTGTTTTTCTATTTTGTAATTTAAAATGTAGCACATTAAGTGGGTACGCAAAATCCCTTCTGCCATAATATACAAGGGTTTTTAAACGTGCCCTGTAATTTCACCGGCACCCATAACCTTCAATCCGAAACACAGCAGTGCGAGCATTACTGCTTGGCGGCGACAATAGGTATGGTGGCAGTACTTCCCCGGCGAGCAATTTCACAAAGAGCTCTACTATTTTTTGGCAAAGAAGTTTGATTATTACCTTTAAATTGTTTTGGAGGCAAAACAGGAACTTCCGCTTCCGCAGAAGAAGACTTAGCATGAACATGAGCTTTGTGTATCTGCATCGACATGTCCCTTAAAGGATCCGAGGACTTGGACTTTCTTGGTAGAGACAAATGCGCACTCCCTGCTAGACTCCCTCGCATTTTTTTATGCATCATGTAGTGGTACTTCGATTGACCTGAGGTTAAAGGCATTTCAAATTCATTGAACTCTCCTCCACCGTGTTTAAGAGAACAACTCGAGACGCCTGAGTCGTTTGAGCTGGAAGAGTCTCTGTTCCCGCCAGATTTGCAAGGAACGCTCGATGACCGCTTTATTTGAGCGTTGTCCATGTGCTTGTTTCGTAAAGGAGGTGCGTCTTTTGAGGAGCTTCCGGACGTCTTGTTTTCTGATCCTGACGATTTGCAGCAGTCGTAACATTCTCGATCATTATCACAAGGTGATGATGATCTTCTGTTTTCAAGAGCCAAGTTCCTCAAGGTCTCCAAAGAAGATGACGTAGCGTGGCTTCCAATGCTGCTGTCGAATTCTTTCAAATCTTCTAGAAGTCTCGCTGAGTCGACAGAACTGGATCGTTTTTGCTTTGTTTCTTCGTTGTTGTTTCTTATCATGTAACTCGGGAGATTTGCACCTATCAGTGTAGGAATGCTAAGAGATTTTTCAAATTCTGCTCGATGGACTTTGTTGAGTGGATGTTTCAAGCTCTGCGACCAATTTGGGTTAGGAGACATCGGTGTGTATCCTGTTGTAGTTCCCATTATTTGTTCAGTATCTTGCTTTGCTTGCTTAGCAGGTTCCATTAGCAAATATTCGTCTTGTTTATTTTTTTTGCCAAGTTGCGGCTCTGGGTGAATGCATTTTGAGCAATTTTTGTTCTTCTTAGGAAGTGTTGTTGCAGCAAACTCCACGTTAGCACTGAGAGCATCTAATTCAGTTTGTGTCACTCCTGCTTTCTTTAGTAAATCTTTTGCGTTTTCATAATACTCCAGAGACAATGCAAATTCAAGATTTTCATAATTTGCGTAAGGTCCTTCAAACTCTTTTTCTTTGGGCTCGATATTTTGATAATTTATAAATTGAGTTTCATTTTCAGGTGTATTATCTCTATCAGTGGCCGAACTTTGTCGGTTAGTTTTCCTCGAGATATCAACAGTGGCATAAATGGCCATATCATCTGGTTTCTGTCCAGTAAATATTTCTGTGTTTATATTTTCAATGTTACGCTTACAATAAGGAAGACTTATGAGATTATTTGCCCAGTTTGTGACTTTTTGACACGGGCATTCGACAGGTTGTATATTTTCATCACACTCTACTATGACAGGTTTTTTACTGGACGCAAATTTTAATATGCAACCGCAATTTTTCTTTAATACTAGTGATCCAGGAGCAGAAGGTTTTGTTACTTGGAAGAGGTCATCCGCTAGTGCTTGCTTTAATCGTTTTGGTGTGTCGTAATATTCATTGTCCATCTGAAAGGTACAAAAACATTAAAAAAATCATTAAAATTCAAGATAATTAATTACCAAAAAATTTATTAAACGAGACACAGATACTTCAAAGGCTTACCTCCGTGTGTATTGTTTTCGGAACATCGTAATTTTCGTAAGGACCTACTTTGGGATTGTTAATAGGGTAGTCATTTCCACATGGACATCCCTGAACGGGCAGGTGTGCGGGTGGTTTCCTCTGATCCAAATGTGCCGGTTTTGGCGGCCTATCAGGCGGTTTGTCCTTACATTGACATGCTTCTAAGGTCCTTCTTATCGCTCGAGGAGTGAGATACTCCGTGCTATTTGACGAGTTATCAGAACTGCTTTCTGCAACTGGATCCATCGTCCACGCTGGATTAAACTGTGATGCAGTATCAAGAGCAACAGTTGAGGATCGAGACATAGCACCAAGTTTTGTGAGACAATTGTTACATCGTTCTAGAGTGACATGATCCGCACCACTCCAAGGGGGTTTCGCTCCTACTTCTTCATTAGTTCTATAGTCTTCGTCGTATCGTCTCTCGTCTGAAGGCCAGTAAGGAGAAGTTTCTCCACAATCTTCTCCGAAGAAGTTTTGTTCATAAAGAGCACTGGCAGTATCAGGCATGGATGCATCGGTTGTGTTAAAATCTGAAAGTCGAGTACTGGGACGCGACTTGTTTCCTTTGTCTGAAAAAAATAATAAACATAAGCAGTCTTTAATTATTTTTCCATAACCTTATAAATGTAAAAAAAAACATTCATGACTGTTATCCCCGTGATGATATAGATATATCCATAGAGCTTTGAGGACCTCATGTAGGATGTAGTCAGAGGTACCAAATATTAAACTTGGCACATGCCCGCGTTTTGCAAGTAGTAAGCATTCCATGTAATAGGTTTCAAGCCCCGTCGCCGTTTATTTGTATGCATTATGGATGGCACAGGCTTTCGAACTTTTGTTTCAAGGTATGCCGGTTTCCCCTTCACCATTAGGTGTCAAATAAATATGACGCAGAAACTGACCTGCACTTTTCCTCGGAGTCTTCTGCAAGGTGTCTCCTCGTGCTGCCGAGTCGAATGCATCCGTGATCTCTTGGGCTTGGTCCGTGATGAGGAGATGCAGGCCTTCACCCTTCCCGCAGTGTGAGCCACCTTCAAAGCAGAATCTTCCTTCTACTACGCCGTAACGTCTGGTGGGACAAATATAAGGATCACTAAAAAAACATTCATCATTGAATTAGGACTGACTGTGATTTTGTTTTATGTCACACTTAGTTTTGAGTATAACTAAATATTCAGGCTAACTAAATAAGTCAGGGAAAAATCACCAAAAAGTTTTATATACCGTTCATTCCCTGATCTTTACGAGCAAACAAAATGCAATTCATGCATAGGTTTTATAGTGAAAATTGATTTTAAAAGTTATATTCATTTTATTTTTTTTGAATGATAGAATATTCAAATCGAAGTGTATTGTGATTATGACTATTGTTACTTGTGACTATGGAAATATTTGTATTTTTATTTGTTTATAAGCTTATGGGCAGAATTTAGTGATAAAAATAGTTTTAATTTACCACCTTGTTGTAACACTTACCTAAATTCACAAACAATAAATGATTTGATTTGATTTTGTATTTGTTGAAGTTAAGAAATTAGTTCAAACTAATTTCGCTAAACATTTCTGCATGAGAGATGTCTACGTAGTTTCCTCCTCTTATAAACATAACGGTGGCACAAAATGCACAACTATTCAACTCGTAGGTCCAGCGCCGTGCGGTGGCGATGGCAGTGCTGTGTGGTCGGACCACTCATGTGGAGTTAGGAGTTATGCTGACCGTTATATCATTAGACATTTATGAATGGTGCAGCTGAAACTTCAGTATTTTATGTGCAAGTTGGTTGTGTGGTGTTTCCGAGTTTTAGCAAGTTACTCGTGTGGGAAAATCACAAAATAATAATTTTCCTTTATAAGACAATTTTGTTCTGACGATTATGTTAATGGTATCCTGTATTTTTTTATCCAGGAGATTATTATGATTCGAACCTGAAACGAACCTACTCACAGCAATTTTATTCCAAAAAGTCGCGATCACTCACCCTGATGAAGACTTTCGGAATGAGTCGAGACTTAGTCAGTGCCTTCACCGATAGTGCAGTACGTGAAAATTCCCGTTTTTACAATATGAACTGCTCACAGCAGTTAGGTAATAAAGAAATAGTATAATTTAGAGTTGATCTAATTAGATTCAATCTACTTATACCAGTCTACCTACTAGTATATGTGCAAAATGCTCTAGGTTTACTTATTAGAAAATAAAAAGGATATAAACTATTCGTTTTTTTCTGCTCAATAACATTAAATAACATTAAATAGTCGTGCCATTAACTTTTGGAATGTGGAAGTTGTCCCGGCATGAGTTACCGCGCGTAGATAATGACACGTATCGGGATTTGGCAAGAGTAAAGCACGATACAAAATTACTCAGGGCTTCCCAGAAAATGTACGAATATCCATAAGCTAAATTGCAGTAGATTCAATAAAAAAAATTATTGGATTTTTTCATAGCAGGCTGTGTGTGTTTTAAAAATTACTTTAACTTGCAGCCTTCTCCGAGGAAATAACTTAGTGCTTATATTTAAGCCTTTTGAGATTTATTCCGTGGTTTTGCATGAGCTCTAGAACTACCCCAGACTTAATAAAGGCTTCGCTTTACTGCAATAAACAAAATGAGAGATTCTGTTTAATGTCCTAGAGGTTTGGATAGAGAAAATATCAAAATCACTGGAATACTAATTATAAGTTTATTATGGGTCTTTATCGCGTTTACCTTTTTTATTATTTTCATTTATTTCATGACGGTAGCCAGTCCAGTCATTCCGTGACCACGGCTGTTATAATGCAGTTAAAACGTCAGGAAAGTAAAAAAAGATAAACGATGAGGACCCGTAAAAAATAGACAATCATGTTAACATGATTAAGTCGCAAAAGTTTGAAAAATATTACTGAAAACTAAAAATTGTGAACAATGTTGGTCAACCCTAATGTCTCAAAATGGCGGCTCTAGACAACATGGCTGCTGACAGGAAGCGTCGGCCATTAACTCGCGACCAACCGGCGCTGCGCGTAAATCCTAGTCGTTGATTGAGTATGAGAATAAAGCAATGATTTCTAATGGAAAAGTAATCTCAGAATATGTTGCTACCATTTCCTACTGATTAACATTATCATGTTTTGTTTCCTTGTACCAAGATAATGGAATATCTTGTGCGCAGAAATTCTAGTTGCAATCCTTCAAATGCTAGACAATATGTTTGGTTATTAAGCACAAACCGTTTGCCGCATTATCTCTATCATCTAGAGATAATACGACGACCTTGGTGGTTAGGCGGGCATGTAGCCGGCTGAGACACAGGAGGTTCGAATCCCGATGCGGGACAAATATTCTGCGTTTATTTGAATCTAGTCTGGGGGTTTGTGATACCACGGTACTCGTAGTTCCTGATACCCACGACACAGGGAATCTTAATGTCATGAGTATGTATGTTTCTGTTGGTTGTTTTATTCATTTATTTATTTTATTCTGTCGATATCCATAGGTTGCAATTGAACAACATATTATATTTTTTAAAAAGAAATGCGTTATGGAAGAAGAATAATTTACGACTAGATTCCAAGTCATAAACGAAAGTTAACGATCACTAAAGTGACCTGAAGAAAGCATTTAATCTGTGCCTCCTTTATGGATAACTCAGTTTACGGCTCATCCAATGTTTTATTGCTGAATAAGTAATTTTATATTAGATCATTATTTTAATTTCTGTTTTATAGTTTAAAGTGTATTTTTGCTTTGGAATTGGTACTTAATTTTCCAATAATATGTTCATTGACATGATGATTTAGGATTTGCACTTCCAGTAGATAATCACAGTACGATTTAATATGATGTGTTTATGTATGGACCAAATACAAGATTGTCTATTTTTACTCTCTTGTGTCGGTCGTTAAAATGGTCTGGCTATGAACTCGACGCAAATTGATGCGAATTATCAATGTTAATAATGCTGGTAATTTTTTTGCCACACAGCATCATCGAGCCCCAAAGTAAGCAGAGCTTGTGTTATGGGAACTACATGACTGATACTACTTATATACATTTTTTTTGTAAATACATACATATTATACATAGAAACTACCCAGACCCGAGACAAATGATTGCAGACCATACAAACATTTGTCTCGAAGCCGGAATCGAATCCGCAACCTTCTGCGTCTCAGGCGGACATTCGCCCACTGCGCCACAGAGGTTGTCAGTGTGAGAAATGTGAGAATTGAACATAGATGAAAGCCTTCAAACCAAATCATTGAATTTGAAAAGCAGCAAAACTAACCTCAAGTGCGCCAGCTCCCACAGTCCCAAGAGACGAGGCGGCACTCCGCTGGTCAGCGCGAACCTCCTCCCTTGCAGGTGAAGCCGCGCTGGCCCCATCGGCAGCTTCTTGTTGCTCCCTCCGATCATCACCAGGAACTCTTTGGAAGAGCCAAGTTGCGTGCCAACCTGCAGAAAGAAAGATCAGGTGACCAAGTCTTTGTGACGTTAACAATGTTTATCTATACTAATCTACACAAATATTATAATGAAGTCAAGTTTGGCAATTTTAAAATCAATCAAAGTATCAGAGATTGAAATTCTGGAACAAAAATTGGGACAGAACGAAATAAAACAATCAGCTTAAAGTATTCTTACCTTGACCTGCCAAGATATAAGTCGCTCCCGGGTCTCGAACGCCAGCACCACGGTCACGTCCTGGCATATGATGGCGATGGTGTTAGACTCTTTGTCCAGCGTGAAGCCGGATTCGAAGCCCAAGAAATGTTGGAGTGAGAGGGAGGCCTTCGTCTGACCTTTCTTGTAGCGATCCTTTGGGTCCCGGTATAGTTGAAGGTGGAGGCAGTCTGAAACAACATAAAAATTATGGTTACCCCATTTAAATTTTGAAGACATTCTGCATACAGTTTAATGTGGCAATGATCACGTGTGGAAAAGAAATGTATTGGATTTAAATACGCTGGCGCCAAACTTTGTAATTAGGATATTTTACTTTAGCTTTCCCCTACCTTATGGAACTAAGTACATATTTTTGTGAAAATTCTAATGTAGTCTTTAAAGAGTTCAATTCTATAAACCTTTTGTGAATTAGAGCCCGTTTTTCTAACCCAAAATAAGGGTCAAAAGACCTTTAACTTGGAATCTAACCAATTACAGGGCAGGGCGTTCAATTAACGAGCCAAAGACTCGGATTGGGACAAAGGAATTCCGCCAAATAAAACTAACTTAAGCCTTAAAGTGGTCCGTAGGAAGGCTCCGGTTTAACTTAGATTTTTATGGCCTTTGTATACTACTATCAGTGGAGGAGGGAAGCGTCGAGCGGACGTGCTAGGAAGAGTTTTTAACCCGTGCTCTATTTTAGAATTCCGTTTTAAATGCTTTCATTTACTTATGTGTTTTTTTATAGGTTAATCAAAACATAAATATTTATGAATTTAAATATTTGCAAACCTCTAATTTAACAGATTACACTACATTTTAAATTTTTAGACATTATTATCTTATGATAATATTATTGAGTGTTTCAGTATGAAGGGCTTCAAATATAACTTTTGAAACTATCATGGTTTTGAAAATATTTTTTACTTAAAAACGGGATATTTACCATGATTTGTGAGTTTGAATGTTTCCCGATATTTCGGCACAGTTGCATGTACCATGATCACGGGAGGAACTGAAGTTTCTGAAGTTTTTCGCAATAAAAGAGTGAGAAAGAGTGTAGATCGATTTGTCTGCCACTAACATTCATAACCCGCAAAGACTAGAAAATATCCCGTTTTTTAGTAAAAATTAGGGCTTCAAATATACAAAAAAAACTTGAATGTATCTTGTAAGCTATAAGAAACTTGAAATTTACATTGATCAGAATCGAGATAACAATAGACGTAGCGTATTTTTTGGGTAGGGTAGATTTTCCATTTTTCATTTTTACTCTGTTTGAAAATTGTATCAAAATTGTATTCTCCTTGCCTGGCGCGTGCGAGTTTATAAGATTTGTAGTCATATAGTGATCTAAACTTTTTAGGGCAACATAAATATAGTTTATTTCTAAAATACATTTAGCAATTATGCTCACGACAGTATTCAGAATTGATGGATATATACAGATACATACTATAATTAACTAAATTAAATAACTTATTGATAGATTAATTTATTTAAAATAATTAATTTCTATGCATAATATGTGTATATTTACAGAACAAAGTATATAAGTAGTATATCAGTTATGTAGTTCCCATAATGCAATCTCTGTTTAGTTTGGGATTAGATAATGCTGTGTGAAAAATGACCAGCTTTTTTTTTGATAAAATTAATAAAATAAAAATTTCATACAGCTTGTTAATTTAAGAAAGACCTTATATATTAACGAGTTCAACATAAGAGCTTCAGTAGGTGGAGTTGGCATGCTTGAATCACGCGGTCCTAGCTTACACTCTGACCCCGCCCTTTCGTGACAAAGCGGTTAAACAAAGTGCGTTGCTTTTCTTATCACGTCCCGGAGAGATCTGAATTTCCATCAGAGATATAAACTGAGTTCGGCAGTTCCGTAAAGCTGTAAAGTGCCTTAATAAGTGTCTTTGATGTAATAACTCGGCCAAGTACGTAATGGATTCGTGCACAACAAAGATTTCATGATTCTACCTTAGTGAGATGTACCCTGAATAAAACCATAAAATAAATAAACAGGAATCATTTCTTGTCACGTGGCTGATGCAAATTTAGTATTTACTAGTCCTTGCCCGCGGCGTCGCCCGCGTGGTATGTTAGTAAAAGTAGCATATGACCGTCTCCAGGCTTCAAACTATGTCCACCAACTTTTGAATGATGCGAAACCAAGGATTACAATTTATACAAAGTTTAGAACTCAATTGCACACCCCCAAAGGGTAGTTTTGAAAAAAATAAAAAATACTTGTTTCATTAGGTATTTACTCTCAAGTTTATTTGTACAGAGTTTTGAGCGAATCAAACAGTTTTTTTTATAGAAACTTTACCGCCCTATTTAACCCCTTAGGGGTCGATTTTCGAAAATATTCCAGAACCTAAGCTATCTACCTACATTCCATATTTCATCAAAATCGGTTTAGTAGTTACGGAGATACGTGGTAACAAACATTCACACATACACACACACACAGACACACACAGACTTTCGCATTTATTAGAGGTATATTAGTAGGATGGACTTTCAGGGTGGACATTGGCTGTATAATTATCCCATTAAAATAAAATGGCCTTTCGGGAAGACCAATAGGAAGTAACCTATTAATAGGTTTTTATTTACTTGCGAGTGTCTGAATATAAGTCATATATGACCGTATTTTTGATTGCGTTGTTTTAGAAGCTTGATTTTTTACAACTTCAAACGACCTCTAAAATAAATGTTTGATATTAAGTTCAACTTGATACCTTCACGCGTTCCTGAGAAAAAGGTTCTTGATAGACAGACAGACAGACAGACGGACAAACGGACGACGTATTGAAAAAAAAAACAGAATAAAAAAAAATCCTTTTTTGTTTAGAGGATGGGAACCCTAGAAATCAATGTGAATATTTTTTAATTATAGAATTTCCCACCGTGCTCTAAAAAAGTCGTAATTTCCACCGGCCATTCCGAATAAAGCGAATTTTGAATACGCTATAAAATGTCTAGATCATAAACCTCTGGCCTCGGGCGCCGGATAACCAGACTCCATAAACCGGACTGATGCAGGAATAATACACGGATAACAAAACTGGGCGGCTAGACAAATACCTCACGCTTAGTTTTCCTTTCACGCTTACGCAAATTTGTCAAATAAGAACTTGGCAGCAGTCACGAGACATTTCAAAAGCTAATGTCATTTCCATACAATTCGATCTTTCCACAAGCGTTAACGCAAATAAAAAGCGGTTGTTGCCTAAGGGGCCTGGGCTACAAAATATTGAAGAAATAATAGAAAAGTCGTTAGATGAAGGTGGCCCAAGATCGTTCGTCATGGCACTCTTTGTAAGAGGCCTTTGTCCAGCACTAGACTTCTACATGCGGTTGATGATGATGATGAGACAAAAATAGTATGTAGAATACAATATGTTTATTTTCCAAAACATACAAAAAGGTTTTAGAATAATTTAAGGAAGTGAATATTTACCTTAACTAGGCTTATAATACATTTATATGCCTAGTTAAGGTAAATATTCACATTAATATAGATAGTAAAAAATAAAAGAACTACGTTACACGTTTAATTATTTAACTGGCAGAATAATATTATAAAATAAAAAATAGCCTTTATTTCCCTATAACATTAATCTTCTCACAGGTAAGTAGGTATAGGTATAATAAAATACATACCTTTAAAAAAAAAGACAAATTATATAATTTAGTCAGTTAAGGACACAATGACAAAAAAAAACCAATTAATGTTTGTTTAGTTTCTGTCTTTTTTAAAATTCTTTTAGCATCTATTATTTTACCAACCACTTTTTAATAACTTTTTCCATTAAATTATTTTTGATTAGTGCTAATTTTGTATTGTTAATCTTTGAATAAACTATTTTTCATTTTAGTTTCAAGTGTCATGAGGAGGGAAGAATGTCACATTACGAGAAGAGGGTTAAATATGAATGTGGTTGGAAATAAAAGCAGAGGTAGGCCAAAGAAAACATGATTAAGAAAGAAGTGAGTATACTGAGATGACGGCTGATAGAGGAGAGTGGAAGAAGAAAACATGTTGTGCCGACCCCACGTAATGTGGGATAAGGACAAGAAGATGATGAGTTTCAAGTGCTATCCATTACCGGATGAAGGCCTTCCTTCATCTCATAATTTCTTATAATCCTACTATCCTATCCTACTAATATTATAAATGCGAAAGTTTGTGAGGATGGATGTTTGTTACTCTTTCACGCAAAAACTACTGAACGGATTTTAATGAAACTTTACAGCAATATAGCTTATACATCAGAATAACACATAGGCTACTTTTTACATGCGGGTACTAAGCGGGCGAAGCCGGGGGCAGAAACAAGTACATAATATTACTATGTTTAAATAATGTTCTGATACTTTTAATGAAATAAAGTACAAGTAGGCACCTACTGTTTATATGTACTTAAACATATGTGCCTTCAATATTTTGATTTAGGTATAGACAAATATTTTTACGAAGATACGCTATTATAACAGTGAGAAAAGTAATGAAATTGAGAATAATATTTCTCGTGGGCATAGCTTCAGTTTTAGGATGGCAACATTATCATCCTTTATCGAGTGTGCAGGCTTCGACGCTAGGATCTGGGAGGACCGTAAAGTACTCTGTTACATGTGAAGTCTTTTATCTTGTTGGTGGTAAATCTGCAATCTTTATAAAGAGCTAGCGTCCAGCGGGACACATAAACGTGTTTATTATATATCAAAATAATCCACAACAAAAATGATTGCATGATGCTGTGGAGAATCCATTTAAGATTATATAACAACGCTAACGTTTCTTCTTCAATTGTAAGCATCCCAGAATCATTTTGATTTGAGGCTGGTTAACATCAGTTATTTTTACGGACGAAACGTAAAGATCTTATGTTTATGGCAAGGAGTCTGTATAATCGAGGTGATCTTTATACATAAAAAAGTTCAAATATAAAATAAAAAAGGGCTATTTTAGGTTAGGTTGTAACAATATATGAAAGGACAATTAGTTTGGATTACAAAATGAAGGGCAATGACAAACTAAGTAACAAAAAAAATCTGTTGGACTTTATGCCGTCTGCACGAAACTTTAGCAGCGACTAAGTAAATGTCAAACGACCTACTTTTGACTTAATTAAATCTTTGTGCTAGCTTTTTAGTATTTCGTATAATTTATTTATTACTGGATTTTGGACGCTTCCGTCTGGTACTGATCTGGATCGGTTCACCTATCTATAAATCGTTTGCAACTATCTTTAGATAGCTAGCTATTTCATCTATATTTTTTTGTATATAACTCGTATCTAGTAATTTTAACATGAAAATACTTAAAATACTAATAAGGAGATTGGAAAAAACTCAAAGGAAAAACTTGCTTCGAAGCTACAAAGGACGAACTCCTGTAACTAATGATCCAAATATTGTAAAAGAAAGTCTCAACGAGACTGTAATAGATGAATAACTGTGTTTTACGAAACTGAAGCGGTTACAGTAACTACTACAGATCCTTACATATTGATTTTATGTGACATATTGTGGCGATTGTAATAATAATAATAATAATAATGCTGGACATTTTCCACACATCATCATCTAGCCTAGAGTTAAGCAAAGCTTGTGTTATGGAAACTATAAGACTGATTATGACATACTACTTATATACATTGATTTTTTTACATACATATTATACATAGAAAACACCCAGACCCGAGACAAATATTTTTAGATCATATAAACATTTGTCCCGCGGCGGGAATCGAAACCGCAACCTTCTGCATCTCAGGCGGGCCTTCGCCCTCTCGCCACAGAGGTTGGAGGTATGTGATGTTGTATGTACTATATACAATGTCCCAATTAAATAACGCAAAACCTGAACATATAGTTTAATCAGAATCTAGAGTAGAATCGTTGTAGCGACACATTTTCGGGTATTTTTTTATTTAAAAAAAAAAAATCCTTCTGACATTTCAGAAGGATAAGATGATAAGATTCAAAGAGTTATTAAGCGATCAGAACCTTTCACTACCGCTTGTATACGACTATATTCTACAATAATTAACTAAAACAAATAACTTATTGATAGGTATAGCAATTTATTGCGATAAAAATAATATGGGGTGTCTGAGGTTTTGCGTTATTTCATGAAACCCTTGCAAAGATAAACCAAGTGGGTACAGCATTGAAATAACAAGCAGTATACTAAATATTTAAACCAACTTTTCGATACAAAGGTGAAGGTTAAAAGGGAATTTCCGCTGATTAGAAGCAAGCCATACAATGTGGTACTGCGGGATCCTACATAAATATCCATGGATATTATGAACGTCGATTGCAACCAGATATTTTGGGTATGTGGGACTCTAACCCACTAACCCCCAACCCAGTTAACAGTCTCCCGCCGTAGTGGGGCAAGATGGGGTCGCGTAAGCATTCACCATCTTACCCCGACGGGTGGCCCAGGAACCACCCGGGCCCCGGCCATGTGTGGGGCCGTGCAAGCCGGCGGAGTCCCCCGATCTCCGCCAGTGATCCCACATCTGCGCCCTGAAAAGGGCGCCCCCTCCAACTTACGCTGTCACACGCACATAGTCCTGCCCCAGCACTAGAATACCCAGTGTAAAATTTCATCGTTACAAAACACCTGTAAAGTGATGTATTCAAATATTCATCGTTTACCTCCGAACTGCCTGCTAATATATGCGTACATTAGATAAATACACGACATAAATCGAAAACAAACACGGCTGAACAAACTTCGTGGGCGCGCAAGTGCCTCGTACAGCGTTTGATGTCAGACGCGCCGAGCGATGCGGCGAATACAACTTCTATAATATTATCTCGAGAGGAAGGTAAGATACGCGTTTATTTTATACCTTTTATCTAAGGAAGTACTTGCTTATGAGTTTTCGATAAAACAGGAAAATAATCAGATGGTGAATTAAGGTGACCGATTCACCATCTGATTATGCAAAGGCTTTTTCCATAAGATTTAAGCCGATGCCTATCTGTTTATTTTCCACGGCGCACTGTGCTATCAAATCGACTTAAAAAATGGAGGAAGTTTTATACCTAGTATACCTAACCTTATATATGATAAAAGGAGGAGATTTAATGTTATGTTTACCGATATTTTCGTAAATTGTGGACAAATTGACAAATGTTTGTATGATATGCAAATGTGTCTTGGGTGTCTTTTAATATAATATGAATGTTTTTACAAAAAAAAAAATGTATATAAGCAGTGTATTCAAACATGTGTTCCCAAAACACAAGCTCTGCTTACTTTAGGGCTAGGTGATGTTGTGTGAAAAAAGTCCAGCATTATTTATATATTAGCAGTAAAAAAAAAAATTATCTGAAAGTGTATACTGATGTGGTTCCATTTTTCCAAGTCAGGATCAGATGATGGTCATCTGATGGTAATCGGCTACCGTCGTACAATTAACATCTGCAACGGCAGTGTCAAGTCTCATGTCTAATCCACTCTAACTTTTAAGAACTAAAGACAGGAAAAAGAAGAACAATCATAACTTTCCCTCTAGATTATATTCCTCTCGTCAAGCCATTCCACACTTCATTACACAAAGGTGAGCTGGAAGAAAATGCTGATTAGCATTAAGTTTGCTCATAAGAACATGAACAAATGTTTTATCTTGTGCAATAAAGCATTTTCTATGCATCTTTCTATGGTAAAATGGAGTCAAACTCACATGTCATGTTTCACGATCCTCATAAACTTTCACAAACACTCGTAGCTATTTGAGCTTCGCGTTATTTGAAAGCGTTCGGTTCGAACTCGGGAGCTAATTAATGTAACTTTTGAGTGCCGGTAACCGAAGTCAGCTTCCTTTACTTAGTTGTTTCTTACCAATTTCCAAATGTCTTCAGATATTGCGGTTGCATTGGTGTGTTCTGTTTTGCTCGTTCGAAATCTTTGAATTGACTTCATGTTACATATTTTCAGCAGCAGAACTTCGATTTTCAATATTTACAAAGCAATTAAAATAGTTTGCTCTGAAGCGCATAGACATAATGCCTCATCATCATCAACAGAGTGTAGAAGTTTTTTTATACAGTTTAAGTGGCGACAAGCACACGGCCCACCTGTTCGTGAGCAGTTACCGTAACCTATGGATACTTGCAACACCAGACAGTAAGCTTTAGTTGGGTATTACTATTTGACGACCGATGTGGCGCGGAGGGCGAAAGTCCGCCTGTGACACAGGAGGTTGCGGGTTCGATTCCCGCCCTGGGACAAATGTTTGTACGATCTGCAAATATTTGTTCCAGGTGTTCTGGGTATTTTATATGTATAATAAAAAAATATCTAACTATGTAATGTATTGTATTAAGTATATCAGTCATCTAGTACCCATAACACAAGCTCTGCTTAGCTTGGGTCTAGATGATGCTGTGTGGATTGTCCAGCATTAATTATTTATTTATTTATTTATTATTTATTACTAGAACAATAGTATAAATTAATGGCATAGGTAGTCGAAATAATAAAAAAGAAATAAATAAGACGAATCTCGCGCAAATGTGGGTACGCATCACACTTTTGCCAGAATGTTACATATTTAGTAGGTATGACAGATAATGCTAGCTGCATTTTCTGTCATACCTAAAAGGGACTCAGAGCCCGCTGCTTATCGTTTGTTGGACATTGGCCTCCTCTAAAGCACAGGTTCTCAAACTTATTTTTCCCACCGCCCACTTTGAGAATAAAAAAAATCCTAGCGCCCCTCAAAGTTTCTCTTCTAAACCGCCTTAGTGCCCCAATATCTTTTAGAGCCTTCTACTGTTCCCCTGAAGGCCTCCAGCCGCCCATAAGAAGACGTTATCGCTCACTTTGAGAAACAGTGTCTAAAAAGTTTCATAACAGATGATTTTGGGCAACCTCAATCCTAGTTTCCGCAATCTTTGAAATGTCGACACTATCCCTGGTGTTAAGCAAAACAAATAAATGTACGCAATTGTACTTCATAAATAACAACCCATAATACTTTTCAACCGACTTCATGAAAGGGAGAGGTTCTCAATTTGTCTGATTGATTTTTTGTTTGTATGATACGTGATATCATCGCCAATTGTGACTTGATTTTATTAATGGGTAGGGTCCATTCCCTTCAAGAGTGGTCTCATATAGATTTTCTAAAAATAGTCTACCTTCAAGGATGAAAAAATAAGGGATAAAATCCCATATTGGATTTCTTTTTATCAAATTTCTTGTTTTAAAATTCGGTTTATTTTTCATAAAAAAAACTAATGTTTTTTTTATAAATCTAACATTCACATACATTGTACTATGATTAAACACTCAAAGAGATGTGACAAAATAGAGTTTCCCTCATAAAGTTACTTGGACAAAAACCTCTAGAGCACTCAATCGTACTCATTAAGTAAATTCCTTTCACGTGTCTGCGTAATCCGCTTACTAATTCAGGCAAATAATTAGGAGATCGTATAATCCTCACACGAATCCTTGGATCTAAGTGTTTACTTTGGTATTAAATTAACTTCGTTTGTGCTTGGCGCTACAAAGGGAGATATGCTTTTAAGATTTTTAGTTTTTTGCCGTAGACAAGAAAGATGAAAAATATAAACTGAAGTTGAATATCTACGTAAATTAGATAAAATTATACTTGAACTTACATAAGGAGATTTTTTTACTTAGAAAACGGTGGCTATAATCGATTTCCTTTGTTGCAAGCGGATTTTGTGGGACAACTGATCGAACTTATTAATAGTTTCAGAAATTTCCTATATGTTTAAAATCTATTACTTAATTTTCCGAAAAAAAATCTTTACCATACTCATAATTACTGAAACAGCCAAAGAACAAAGACGATACAGCTAATCATCAAAATCAAAAACACCAAAACACAACAAGCATTGAGGAATTCCACAAATTGTCTCCATTAGGCGACGCCCCGCTTCCCCACTTCCCCGGTACCACCAAACCAGTCGGCTTTGTCTAACTTTACGAATACATTAGCTTAGAAAAGCGACAAAACTGATAAATTCGAGTCGACAACCGCGCTTGCCATAGAGTTGGCAAGCGCGGTCCCGAGGTAGACCTCGGGACCCGACAACCCTGCCCTACAACCGATACACTTCTATTTCGCCTCTACGATTCGAAAAGTCGTCCCCGCAAAACAGTCAATGGAGACCGAAACGTCGAGTTCGATATAACCCTTTAATTTGGGTTGAGTTTTGGTAAGGGGCTGAAGCTTTGACACCAAACTCCAAAAGGGACTGTCTCTGTAATTGTGGATTGGAACTCAAATTTAATCCTAAAAATAAATTGTACTGTTATTTTTTAGAACTGTAGAACTTCGTGCTAGAACTAAAATTGACTAAATTTGTGTCTGTTAGAGTAGCTTTTGTGTATAAATTTTAAAGCTACAATGGTTATGAACATCAGGTACGTAATTATTTATGGTATCGGTTCGCAAAAAATAGTAAAAAAGATAGTAGATCGATTGGGAATCATCAAAACTCACTGAAAATATCCCGTTTTTTATAAGAACTTATTATGGTTTTTGTGCAGTTCAAAATATTAGACGGTTGAGAACATTATTGGTATATTAGCAAATGTAATCTTATATACCTTCACATTTATAATACTCGCTTTTGCCCACGACTTCAACCATGATTTTCGGTAAGAAATTCGTAACTACATGTTTATTCTAGGTCACGCATTATCCCAAAATGTACCTATCCAAATCGATTTTGCCGTAAAAAAAATAACACTTAAATTTTATAATATAAGTAAAATCCTTCCAACTAATATTATAAACGCGAAAGTTTGTGAGGATGTTTATTCCTCTTTCACGCAAAAACTTCTAAACGGATTTTTATGAAACTTTACAATAATATAGCTTATACATCAGAATAACACATAGGCTACTTTTTATCTGGATACCTTGCGGGCGAAGCCGTTGGCAGAAGCTAGTAGTACAATACCTATACACAGCAAACTACTAAATAAGATCGATTTTGCTACTAAATAAGTAGTTATGGTAGAATTAAATTTCTAACCAAACTACACCAATTATTTTGTATCCTAATTTAAATTCCCCATTAAATCTATATGGCAGCATCCATCCGCTCCCAGTCGTGAAATTGACGCAACTTCATTACAAAACGCGCAAACAGATTGTTTTATCTGCAAACATGTCACTATTTTGGAATAATTAAAATCCTCATATTTCGAGAGCATACACGATGACACAGACCAAAAGCGCAGGAGAGTCACTTCATATAACTTCGATTCAAGGTTTACTGAAACAATTGAGAAATGTAGATAGATAGATAGATAGAAAATACTTTATTGCACACCAAATATTTCAACTTAAAAAAATAGTAAAAACTTTAACATTGTTGTGCAATGGGCGGTCTTATCGATAATTAGTGATCTCTACCAGACAACCTTTGGATGGAACGGACTGTACGAAAGATTACAAGGGGTTGTAAGTGGTGTACCACATACTATGAAAACATCATACTATTATTTACCTACTTAATTACTTACTACACAGCATAATACCTACATACTATCATTTACTATTCTATAATACATAACTAGGTAAGCCAGAAACAGGCAACAGCTAACGACTCGAGGATAAGTAATGTTCCTTGACTAAGGATTTAAAAATAGGTAATGATTTCGCACGTCTGATATTAACAGGCAGTTCATTCCATAAACGAACAGCCTGCACAGTAAAGGAATTATCATAATAGGAGGAGGTGTGGTCAGGAGTCAAAAGTTGGAGAGTTTCGGAAGAGCGTAGGGATCGAGAATGGGAGAGATGAATATATTCGAAACGTTCTTTGAGATAGGAAGGTGTGGAGGGATTGAAAAGAATGTTATATAACAGATTTAAGATATGAGTATTCTGGCAAAGTCGTATGGGTAACCACTTGAGCTTACTGCGAAACTCAGAAACGTGATCATACTTGCGTAAGCCAAATATGAACCGTATCCCGAAGTTTTGCAGGCGCTCAAGTTTATCCAGCTGTTGTTCAGTGAGATCTAAATAGGAAGTAACAGCGTAGTCCAGTATTGGAAGAAGGAGAGACTGTGCGAGCGAAATTTTGGTAGCAGTCGGAAGGAAATTGCGAAGTCTTCTTAAAGAACCTGCAGAGGCAAACATTCTTCGGTTGACTTCAGTTAACTGAGGTCCCCATGACAGCTGCCTGTCGAGGAGAACACCTAAATTTTTCACCGTCTCACTCTGTTGAATGTGTGACCAATCTATTTTGGATAACATCCGAGAGCCCCCAACCACAATGACTTGGGTTTTGAGCGGATTGACCTGAAGACCAAATGATTTGCTCCACTCCAGAATTCGACTTAGGTCACAATTTATATTATTTATAGCTTCAGGCAGCTCCTCTACTCTGGCTTGTTCGTAAATTTGAAGATCGTCTGCATAAAGGTGGTAGGATGAAGTTAGATTTTTGGAAACAGAATTTATGAAAATTGCGAAGAGAATAGGTGATAAAACGCCGCATTGAGGTACGCCAGCAGATATGTTGCACCATGATGAGTAAGTATCATCGATGCGTATATGCTGCCGACCCCCATGCAAGTAACTAGAAAACCAATCAATCACTGTTGGAGATATGTTAAGTGAGCGTAAGACACTTAGTAGGATTTTAAAGTCAACGTTGTTAATGAACAATGTACTATGTGGTTGTTCTCTGTTCTGTTTTATTTTTTCTAGTTGTATTTTTATTGTGCGCCTGCGCTGTCGGTCATGGGGTCACCCACCAATAGGCTCTGTCTGAAAACCAGCGTAGCTTCACATCCTGGTGATGTGGAGTTGCATAATATGCTGAAACATTGGCTCACGCATTTCGGAGAGGAATTACCTTCCTTCTATGTACCCTTCTTCCTGTATCCTCTCTGTAAAATTGTGTGTGTCAAATAAATGTATTTTCTTTCTTTCTTTCTTTAGAAATATTGTTGCTAAAATATGGGTCTCCAGCATTGTCATACTGAATATTCCGGTCCGTAAATGTTAATCCAATTAATCATTCATTTATTCAATAGGATTTTATTCATTAAAATTACAAGGATCATAGAAAAGTTAACTTATAAGCTAAGTGAATTTAAAATTTTTAAGTAAATTTTCTCTGATTCACGTGAAGTTTCAAGTAAGCAATCATACACAATATTAAAGATCTGTTACAGCGTGTGTTAGAAAGGTGCTAGAAACAGACAAGTATTTTACATGTCAATAAAAAGTCCTTCAATTATTTACACCTAATAATAACAAAAAAAATATGCAGGATCTTTTATTGGTCATATTTTACGCAAAATTTTAAACTGTTAGGTATTATACATTTTATGTATTGCTGTTGCAAAGGGGTTTTGTATTTTTTTTATATCATCAAGGTGGTAATGCATTACAGTAGACCCACATGTTGGTAAGAGGCAACAGACCGTGAAACTCATACTGTCACTTGGGAAAACCTCCGCAGGGAGATTATTATCAGTAGCGCAGTGGGCGAAGGCTCGCCTGAGACGCAGAAATGCTCGACCCGGTTGCGGGTTCGATACCGCGGGACAAATGTTTGTATCTGCAAATATTTATCTCGGGTTTTTTTTGTATAATATGTATGTATTTACAAAAGAAATGTATATAAGTAGTATACAGTCATATAGTTCCAAAATACATACTCTGTTTAGTTTGGGGCTAGATGATGTTGTGTGAAAATGTCCTGCATTATTTATTTATTTATATTTATTTTATTTATTCCATAACCTGAGTGTTTGCTGGAGGAAGTTCCTTTGAGACTGCACGATGTACGACCATCCAGGCTCTGGAGCGAGGGCGAATCCCCTACTGTCTACGACTTTGCCCGCCTGGTACCCGGATTAATAGTAGCTGATACAAATATATCTTACCGTTAAGATAGCGTGCGTAAGAAATGCATTCGCTCGACCATTTTTTCGTCAACTTACGTTGCAAAATTATTCTCCACGAAAATCACTTATTTTTCGGGATAATTACATTTATGTCCACCCTGAAGGTCCATTCTAAATAATGGTGAAATATTTTTAAAATCGCGATGTATGAGGTAATCTCCGATTAGTTTCGGAGATTACCTCATACATCGTTAAACATAAAAACTTACAAACTTTAACTCTATATAATATTAGTGTAGACATCTCCTGTCTGAATGAGCGGTCCTCAATCAGCTGTGTCCGTGATTATTATTTACCGATCGGTAACGAATTGCTCAAATAGATCGGAGGCGCGATTAGCCAACTCCGAATAGCGATGTTGCCAGAACTGATTGCAGCCATTATACGGGTATATGAGTTAGCTGATTTGACGTAGTTTTATGTGCTTCATCATTATCATAAAAGATATATATATCTTTATTGCAACAACCAAAAAAAAACACCTTGTAAACTAAATCGTGGTGATAAATTGGGTGGTGATAATTTCTAAAAAAATCAACGTCAAAGTCAATAGGTTTTTATTCACTGAAATCACAAGGATCATATAGAAACGTCAACTTAAAAACTGGGTGAATTTAAAATTTGAAAGTGAAAGTGAATGACGCTGATTCCTTGCGCGCGACCAAGCCTAGAAGATTTTTTTTTAAATGATCCTTTATTCAGCTTTACTGTGGTGCCAATCGAATGAAGATAACCTAAATCATATTATAGGTCCATCGGGGGCCTCGATGTACTTAGGAACTTGTATTGCTGAACCGGCTACTGAAGAAACATCTTTGAATAAATTATCCTGATACGGGTGTCTGCCGATAGAGATGCATTGTGGGATATCAGCCGAATATTATGTTCGCCGCGGGACGAATGTTTGTCTCGAGTCTAGGTGTTTTCTTTGTATGAATTTACAAAACAAAATGTATACTTATAAGTAATATAATAAATAAATAATTAATACTTGAGATTTTAACACACCATCATCTAACCTCAAAGTACTTTGCTTTTACTTTGGGACTAAAAAACGTGCTGTGAAAATGTCCAACATTATTAACATTTTCGATTCGCATCGTTCCATCGGAAAATACAATCTACTGTAGTTGTGCCATATAATTAAGGCGTTCCTGTAACCTTT